>CAJNDS010001569.1:0-190000 GCA_905221605.1 Symbiodinium natans
AAGCCAAGCGAATCTCTTGGAGGCTCTGGGACGTCAAGGGCATTTAGTGGCACGAGAGGTGCTGCCCCTCACAACGACGGAGGTCGCGGCGCCTGCTGCCGCGCCTCCTGCAGTGAGGATGAGCAGGACTGGGGATCACGCATATTTTACATTGTGGATGTAACTCAAAGCTGATGCCACTCGAAGCACATCCGAAGTAGTCATCATCCTCCGACGCACCACATGGCAACTGCACCCGGCTGCGCCGGGTAAGCAAAGGATGCTCGAAACGGCACAAGTAGCCGGTTGCTACATCATGCTATGTCATTCCGCGAGCTGTTTGGCTGTAAGGGATGTAAGAGTGCAGCAGCGCGAAGCCAAGCGAATCTCTTGGAGGCTCTGGGACGTCAAGGGCATTTAGTGGCACGAGAGGTGCTGCCCCTCACAACGACGGAGGTCGCGGCGCCTGCTGCCGCGCCTCCTGCAGTGAGGATGAGCAGGACTGGGGATCACGCATATTTTACATTGTGGATGTAACTCAAAGCTGATGCCACTCGAAGCACATCCGAAGTAGTCATCATCCTCCGACGCACCACATGGCAACTGCACCCGGCTGCGCCGGCAAAGCAAAGGATGCTCGAAACGGCACAAGTAGCCGGTAGCTACATCAGGCTATGTCATTATGCGAGCTGTTTGGCTGTAAGGGATGCAAGAGTGCAGCAGCGCGAAGCCAAGCGAATCTCTTGGAGGCTCTGGGACATCAAGGCTATTGCTTCCCCCTCACAAGAAAGGTCGTGCCTGCTTCCGCGCCTCCTGCAGCTCCACCTATAAGAATTGGGACTGGATCACGCAGTTTTTTGAGTGGAACATGACTTGCGCTTTAACCAAAGTCTCAAGGCTGATGTCACACAAAGCACATGCAATCATCATCTTCCGATGAGCTCTTGCTCTGCCAGCCTCCCTGCAGGGTCAGACGTGCAAGCTTACCAGGCGCACCGCATGGCAACTGCACCCGCCCGCGCCGACAAACCAAAGGAGCTTGGGGCACAATGAAAACATGCAGCATGGCTTCCTGTTTCTTGGTTAGCCTACACTTTTGGATGTATCTGGGCTGATCACAGCCCAAGACTTCCGAAAAGGCACTAGCAGCCGGTAGCTACATCATGCTATGTCATACTGGAACTGTTTGGCTGTAAGGGGCGTAAGAGTGCAGTGCGAAGCCAAGCGAATCTCTTGGAGGGTCTGGGACGTCAAGGTTATTGTTTCCTCACGACAATGGAGGTCGTGGTGCCTGCTTCCGCGCCTCCTGCAGCTCCAGCTATAAGAATGAGGACCGGATCATGCAATTTTTTGAGTGGAACATGTCTTCTGATTTAACCAAAATCTCAACGCTTATGCCGCACAAAGCATATGTAATCATCATTTTCCGATGAGCTCTTGCTCTGCCAGCCTCCCTGCAGGGTCAGGCGTGCAAGCTTACCAGGCGCACCGCATGGCAACTGCACCCGCCCGCGCAGGCAAACCAAAGGATCTTGGCTCACGATGAAAACATGCAGCATTGCTTCCTTTTTTTGGTTAGCCTACATTTGGGGATGGATCTGGGCTGATCACAGCCCAAGACTTCCGAAAAGGCACTAGCAGCCGATAGCTACGTCATGCTATGTCATACTGGAACTGTTTGGCTGTTAGGGACGTAAGAGCGCAGCAGCGCGAAGCCACGCGAAACTCTATGCATTTGCAGGAGAGGCACAGCTCTTGCTCTGCCACTCTTCCTGCCAAGTCAGGAATGCAAGCTCACGAGGCGCACCACGTGACAAGTTTGCACAGCCGGGCCGGCAAGGATGCTGGTTGACAATGAGGACGTGCTGCAATGCTTCTGGTGGATCTGGGCTGATCACAGCCCAAGACTTCCGAAAAGGTACTAGTAGCGGGTAGCTACGTCATGCTATGTCATACTGAGACCTGTTTGGCTGTACGGGACGTAAGAGCGCAGCAGAGCGAAGCCACGCGAAACTCTATGCATTTGCAGGAGAGGCACAGCTCTTGCTCTGCCACTCTTCCTGCCAAGTCAGGAATGCAAGCTCACGAGGCGCACCACGTGACAAGTTTGCACAGCCGCGCCGGCAAGGATGCTGGTTGACAATGAGGACGTGCTGCAATGCTTCTGGTGGATCTGGGCTGATCACAGCCCAAGACTTCCGAAAAGGTACTAGTAGCGGGTAGCTACGTCATGCTATGTCATACTGAGACCTGTTTGGCTGTACGGGACGGAAGAGTGCAGCAGAGCGAAGCCAAGCGAATCTCTTGGAGGCTCTGGGAGGCCAAGGACATTTATTTAGTAGCACGAGCGGCACAGCTCTTACTCTCCCACTTCTCCTGACAAGTCAGGCGTGCAAGATCACGAGGCGCACCACGTGACAAGTCTACCCGGCCGCGCCGCCAAAGCAAAGGATGCTGGTTGACGATGAGAACGTGCAGCATTGCTTCTGATGGATCTGGGCTGATCACAGCGCAAGACTTCCGAAACGGCAAACGTAGCCGGTAGCTACGTCAGGCTATGTCATTCTGCGAGCTGTCTGGCTGTAAGGGACGTAAGAGTGCAGTGCGAAGCCAAGCGAATCTCTTGGAGGTTCTGGGACGTCAAGGCTTTTGCTTCCCCCTCACGACGAAGCAGGTCGTGGCGCCTGCTTCCGCACCTCCTGCAGCTGGAGCTAAAGAATGAGGATTGGATCACGTTAATTATATGTTGTGGAACATGACTTACGCTTTAACCAAAGTCTCAAGGCTGATGTCGCACGAAGCATATGTAATCATCATCTTCTGTTGAGCTCTTGCTCTGCCAGCCTCCCTGCAGGGTCAGACGTGCAAGCTTACCATGCGCACCACATGGCAACTGCACCCGCCCGCGCAGGCAAACCAAAGGATCTTGGCTCACGATGAAAACATGCAGCATTGCTTCCTTTTTTTGGTTAGCCTACATTTTAGGATGTATCTGGGCTGATCACAGCTTAAGACTTCCGAAAAGGAACTAGTTGCCGGTTGCTATGTCATGCTATGTCATACTGGAACTGTTTGGCTGTAAGGGGCGTAAGAGTGCAATGCGAAGCCAAGCGAATCTTTTGGAGGTTCTGGGACGTCAAGGCTTTTGCTTCCCCCTCACGACGAGGCAGGTCGTGGCGCCTGCTTCCGCACCTCCTGCAGCTGGAGCTAAAAGAATGAGGATTGGCTCACGCTAATTTTATGTCGTGGAACATGACTTGCGGTTTAACCAAAGTCTCAAGGCTGATGTCGCACGAAGCATATGTAATCATCATCTTCTGTCGAGCTCTTGCTCTGCCAGCCTCCCTGCAGGGTCAGACGTGCAAGCTTACCATGCGCACCACATGGCAACTGCACCCGCCCGCGCAGGCAAACCAAAGGATCTTGGCTCACGATGAAAACATGCAGCATTGCTTCCTTTCAGACGTGCAAGCTTACCATGCGCACCACATGGCAACTGCACCCGCCCGCGCAGGCAAACCAAAGGATCTTGGCTCACGATGAAAACATGCAGCATTGCTTCCTTTTTATTGGTTAGCCTACATTTTAGGATGTATCTGGGCTGATCACAGCCTAAGACTTCCGAAAAGGAACTAGTTGCCGGTAGCTATGTCATGCTATGTCATACTGGAACTGTTTGGCTGTAAGGGGCGTAAGAGTGCAGTGCGAAGCCAAGCGAATCTCTTGGAGGCTCTGGGACATCAAGGCTATTGCTTCCCCCTCACGACGAGGCAGGTCGTGGTGCCTGCTTCCGCACCTCCTGCCGCTGGAGCGAAAAGAATGAGGATTGGATCACGTTCATTTTATGTTGTGGAACATGACTTGCGCTTTAACCAAAGTCTCAAGTCTGATGTCGCACGAAGCATATGTAATCATCATCTTCTGTCGAGCTCTTGCTCTGCCAGCCTCCCTGCAGGGTCAGACGTGCAAGCTTACCATGCGCACCACATGGCAACTGCACCCGCCCGCGCCGGCAAAGCAGAGGATCTTGGGTCACCCTGAAAACATGCAGCATTGCTTCCTTTTTATTGGTTAGCCTACATTTTAGGATGTATCTGGGCTGATCACAGCCTAAGACTTCCGAAAAGGAACTAGTTGCCGGTAGCTATGTCATGCTATGTCATACTGGAACTGTTTGGCTGTAAGGGGCGTAAGAGTGCATTCCGAAGCCAAGCGAATCTCTTGGAGGCTCTGGGACATCAAGGCTATTTCGTAGCACGAGAGGCACAGCTCTTGCTCTGCCACTCTTCTTGCCAAGTCAAGCATACAACCTCACCAGGTGCACCAAGTGACAAGTGCATCCGGCCGCACTGGCAAAGCAAGGGAGGTTGGCTGGGACAAATGCGCAGCGTTGTTTCTACTGACCTGAAACGCACCAACTGGATAACTAGGTCGTTTCATACTGCAGTCTTACTGGCAACTATAAGCAAACTGAAAGTCCAGCGGTGTGAAGGCGCGCGAAGCTCTTGCAGGATCTGTGTTGCAGCGACCTGTCGACAAGTCGCTCACTGCGTCATCACCTCTGAGCTGGAAGCAGCCCCATCATGAGGTCTCCACATGCCATCCTAAACCCTAAACCCGAAACCCTAAACCCTAAACCCTGAACCCCATGGAACAGCGGACCTGGGGCTTTGTTGGTCCCTGTAGGGCTTCACCCAAATTGGACTCCGTCCTCTGCGCCGGCCACGTTCTCGCCGGGAGAGGGTCTTCAGACCTGCTCCTACCATACACTACGGTGCAATGTACGAGTTCTCATCGTTGCACCAAATTGAAACTTCCAAATCTCCCCATGGAAATTTGTCCCTGGGATCCCCCAGGATGCCCAATTGCAAGGGGTGCGTCCTGACAAAATCCCACAGCCCTTTGATGTTAACGACGCAGCTTCCTGCCATTGTAACTACCTAGAACTGACAATCTTCTCACTCTGCTCATGATGGCTGGGAGGGGTAAAGGAGTGTGAAGCGTCGCGCATGCCTGGAGCTTCGATTTCTTTGCGTTCTGGAAATGTGAGCTGCCTGTGTCTTAGATCTCGGCAGCATCCCATTGGTGCTCAACTCAAGCCTTCGGAATGCCTAGAGCCATCAACCCAAAACGAAGGTGCGGGCACTTCATGCGCTGCCAGGCGCCGCAGCTGTGTGACACAACCCCTGCAAACACAAGCCTGGAAATACTTCACACTTGTAATCGCGACAATATTCCTGGCATACTCTGTCAGCATTCACCTCCCTCGCAGCATCCCGACAAATCTCAGCCTTCGGCATATTCTTCCTGAAATGATGTTTCTTGCTGCTATTCTCCCACGCCAAAAACAGTGCGCCATCCGGGCAGTGCCGCTCAACTCGTCTGGAGCACGTGCAACCCAGGGGTGCCAGGTCCTAAAAGAGGAAGCCACAGCATTTTGCACGCGCAACGCGAGCTCTACTGTCTGGACCTCTTTTGACCACCGGCAAAGCATGCACCAAGCCCTCTGAATCTTCTCAATAGACACCCTGAGAGTCGGCGTCGGGACTGCGAAGGGCCGCTGCGGAACACTCTCCGCTCCTTTGCTTTCATAGAAATGTCAGATGCCGCAAAAACCCGGTACTTCTCGGACATGGGGCCAACAGGTTTCTGCTGTCGGGAAAAATTTTCGTTTGGAGCTGGGAACTTACAAGCACGCTGCGCTGCGGAGTGGTGGATAGCAGGCGCATAGGCAGCTCCCGCTTACGGTACACTTGCAGCCTTCTTTTGGGTGGCTTTCAATCGTTGACACACATTGTCGCTGAAATTCTCAGCTGGTCAATCTAGTCCTGAACATCGTCGGAGCTCCAGCTCGCTCGGCTGAATGTTGCAGGGACTAGCACAACCCGTTTCCGGCATCCAGCCTCGTCTCATCTTACGTGCCAACAGCTCTTCCACAAGCAGCAGATTCTTCCCAGCGACGACGGCGCGGCTGCGAGCATCATGCGCTGCCATGGCATCTTTCATCATGCACTTCGACAAAAAGCAGGAATCACTGAATCACAAGATCAATGACGACCATGAGAAGAACAACAGCAGCAAAGCTAACAATAACAATAATGACAACAGTATTAGTCTCAAGAATCAATAACGAATACTCAATATTCAAAATCGCGACCAATTAAGAATCGTAATCATAGTCATGATCGTGGTCATATTTATAATAACCGTGATCATAACCCGCAAAAAAGAAGTCGTTATCATGTAAACATGATCATAACTAAAACAAAAAACATTGCACTCGAACTTGGATCCAAGGATCTGCGTCCAGAAGCATGCAGAAGTTCAGCCAAGTTTAGACCTTGAAATAGTTTCCCTTGCCGGAATGGTCTGCGGGGCCTTTACTGCAAAACAAAAAAACACCTACGGACAGATAGAGCGACATGTCAGGCATGGCCAGGTCCATACTCTGCATCGCTTTGAGCTTTGGATTTCTCTCCGCGGTTGGAAGTTTTTTCCCCTTAATTTGCGAGTTTGCGCCGTGTCTGTGGTTGCAGCGGAAAGGATCGGAAACCCGAGCATGGATATGCGTGGTGCTGGGCCCGCAGCTTGGTTCAAGAGCCATTTGCTCAAACTTCCAGCAACAGATCAGCACTTTCGGTGCGACCATCCGGTATTACACGGTCCCGCTGCTCTTAGCGCATCTCATGCTTTGCTGCTGCTCGGCCCAGTGGAGCGCCCTCTACCCTACCCCACCACCTGGCGGAGGTTTCTGCCCGGCTCTGTTCTGTGCGAGCATGCATGACCAGGGTGGACAGCACTCGTGTCCCACAAAGTTGAAGGTTTGGGCCCATGCAAGAAGCTTCTGGCATGTTGCCACGATCTCGGAAAAGGAAAACATGATGGAAAAAGAACAGACCTTGCACGATTGTTTCGATGTGCTTCGAGTGTGCGTTCCCTCCGAGCATCGAGGGCCAGATTTTTGCAGTGGGTTGTTGAACCAATCTTTCCCTGCTTCAACTGCAAGAAGGCCGATTTTTGTCCCAAGTTGGCAGGCCCGTAGTAGTAGTTGTGGTGGTAGTAGTAGTAGTAGTAGTAGTAGTAGTAGTAGTAGTAGTAGTAGTAGTAATAGTAGTAGTAATAGTAGTAGTAATAATACTAGTACTAGTACTAGTACTAGAACAAGAACCAGTACTAGTACTAGTACTAGTACGAGTACTACTACTACTTCTAGTACTAGTACTAGTACTAGTACTAGTTACTAGTAGTAGTAGTAGTAGTAGTAGTAGTAGTAGTAGTAGTAGTAGTAGTAGTAGTAGTAGTAGTAGTAGTAGTAGTAGTAGTAGTGTGTAGTGGTAGTAGTAGTAGTATAGTCGTAGTAGTATAGTAGTAGTAGTAGTAGTAGTAGTATAGTAGTAGTAGTATCGTCGTAGTAGTATAGTAGTAGGAGTAGTAGTAGTAGTAGCAGTAGCAGTAGCAGTAGTAGTAGTAGTAGTAGTAGTAGTAGTAGTAGCAGCAGCAGCAGCAGCAGCAGCAGTAGTAGTAGTAGTAGTAGTAGTAGTAGTAGTAGTAGTAGTAGTAGTAGTAGTAGGGAAAAAGGATGCGAGGGGAGGCTTCAACAATCATTCTTTTGTTCTCTGCTGAGGTCGCTTGCAGTGAACACGGAGAGCAACTTTTGCGCAGCTTTGCAATTTTTAAAAGTAATTCAGGAGCAAGATTACCCCCCGCCCCATAGAATCTTAGCGTAGATGTTGCAGGATTGGTGCACGAGGGATGGTACACATGTAGCGGAGTCGTGCCTTCCCCGGTTTAAAAACTATTGTATATTCAAAACGGGCTTACCTCGACTCCGCTGCCGTTCTAAAGGGAATTCCGCCTTGGAAGGATTCCGCCGACTCCGCTTACATGAACTCCACCGACTCCGTGCACATATGTAACTCGGATTCCTTTTTTTCAATGCTTATATTGCTTGAATTCAGGTGTTTCTATCTTGGCACGCAGCGCGAAGATGGCAAAGAAGCTTTTGCGGCGCTGAATTTGGCGTCGGAACTTATGTCAAGAATTGAGACGGGCCCGGACCTCCCAGGTGTCTGCAGAAGTAGGACCAGTTGCGTGTGATTACAGAGGCTTTTGCCCCACCTCTCAGTAACCGACGCCCTGACGCATGATGTCAAATCTGAGAACCCTTACCGCCTAAATTGACGCGCAAGATGTCCAATCTGATGTGCCAGCTCCGCGAATTGTGACTCAAAGTTCACAGGAACCTGACCACTCACATCATAAGCCGTACCACTTTTGACGGAGCCAGTTTGGGCGTCAGTTTTTGGACTGGTCAACTTTGATGTCGAGAAGCGTTTCCGTACCTTTAGTGACTTTAAACCATGGAATGTCACATGAGCCATGATGATCCGTGCAAGGCATGGAAATCTGACGCTGCAGCAACCGAACTCGCACTTACAAACTCATGCACGGGCCTTACTGCAAGGTTCAAATCAAGAACTAAATGTTGTTGTCGCTCGAAACGCAATGCTGCGACCCGATGCCATGTATGATTCCCCGAAGCTGCAATGTAAAACGTACTGACGTACTCTTTGGCTTCTTCTGGCATGCTACGCGAGTTTTGTACAATTTACAAGAAGCAGCGAATGCACAAGTGCATTTCCAAGCGAGAAAGCAAGGCTATAGCTTGAAGATGCTCAAGCTGACTTAAGACAAGCTGAAAGAACACAAGACCTGTCTCCTCTGCTGAGCGCCAAAAGCGACAGTCTGCTTGTCTGGGTCTACTGTTTACCCTTTTCAGTCGGCACAGTCCACCGATGGAGCAGCCTTGTTGGCACGCGAGTCTCATCGCGCTTTCGACCCTTTGAGCATACTTCGGGGCATGAAACGTGGCTACAAGGGCCACTTCTTCCTGTTCGAGCAGGGCACGTCGGAGGAAACGCTGATCGACAAGAACCCCACAGACGTCAATCCTGGCACCATGGCGGCAATTGGCGTGATGTTCGACCTCTGGAGCGACCTGCTAGGCGACCGGAACATCACCCACTTCGAAGGCTGCCGGCCATCACACGCACGGTTGCTGACTGGCGATGTGAAATGCTGCTGCCTGCGTCGGATAGGTGGTGGCTCACACGCAGAGACATCCACCGCGACGGCCCGCAATGCGCTGAGCAGTGTGTCAGCTGGGGAGCCTTGCATCAAGATTATTGATGCCAATTGTGACCATCAACATTGCGCAACAATATCTTGTTTTTCACGTTGGCTGGAGGGTATGTGCATGTTGGGGTTGAAATTCTCGATTTTGTTTTTGCCAGACCAGTTTGGTAACCATAGTTGCAAAAAGTAGGAGGCTCATCTTGTCTTGTTTTCAGATTGTCTCGAGATTATTCGCGCAAGAGATAAACTAATTTTTTGTTCTAACACTTTTTAAGTCTGCGTGAAAATCTGCATTGATCAAAACACATCTGTTTTTTCCAAAGGCTCACTTTTGTTTGTTTTTTGTAAAAAAAAACAAAACACCAGTTTTTACAAACGCTGGTGTGATTTTTCTTTGTTCAATTTTTTTCAGTTTTCAAATACGACAAACGCGGCTTTTTACTTCTTTGATTTGTTGTCATGGTGACTAGCATGTCAAACAAAACTATTTATGGATTTCAAACCTTGTGATGATCAAATCAGGAAAGAAGAAACAGTTTTTTGATTGTACCGTTTGCTTATTCTATTTGCAGTAGTAATAGTAGTGGTAGTAGTAATAGTGATAGTAGTAGTTGTAGTTGTAGTTGTAGTAGTAGTAGTACTAGTAGTAGTACTAGTACTAGTACTAGTACTCGTAGTAGTAGTAGTAGTAGTAGTAGCAGCAGCAGTAGTAGTAGTAGTAGTAGTAGCAGTAGTAGTAGCAGTAGTAGTAGTAGTAGTAGTAGTAGTGTAGTAGTAGTGGTAGCAGCAGCAGCAGCAGCAGCAGCAGCAGCAGCAGCAGCAGCAGCAGCAGCAGCAGCAGCAGCAGTAGTAGTAGTAGTAGTAGTAGTAGTAGTAGTAGTAGTAGTAGTAGTAGTAGTAGTAGTAGTAGTAGTAGTAGTAGTAGTAGTAGTAGTAGTAGTAGTAGTAGTAGTAGTAGTAGTAGTAGTAGGTGACACGCTCTTAACTGATCATGGTGTTTTCTGCTGTTTTTTGACTTTTTCTATCGTTTTCTCTGGTTTTTTCTGCGTTTGACGGGTTGGGGGGGGTGGGGGGGGTGGGTGGGGGGGGGGTAATTACGTGCTGTGCTTTGTGCACACATGACCATGCTGAGGGGTTGGGGGGGGGGGGGTGGGGGGGTAATTACGTGCTGTGCTTTGTGCACACATGGGGGTCGTGCTGGGCTTTGTGCACGCTTGACCACGCTGTCTACTGTTTTCCTCTGTTTTTTTGGTTGGTTTAGGGGCAAGATCTTTTGGGCTCACAGTGGAGGGTTTAGGGTTTGCAGGTACAGATCTTTTGGGCTTTTTTGGGAACCTTTTGGGCTTCCAGTGGAAATATGGGGTTTGGGGTTTCAGCCTACAGATCTTTTGGTTTTTTTTGGCATCTGGGGTTTAGGGTTTCAGGGCAAGACATTTTGGGCTTACAGTGGAGGGTTTAGGGTTTGGGGCTTGAGGGTAGAGACCTTTTGAGGTTTTTTGGGATTTGGGGTTTAGGGTTTAAGGGTAAGACCTTTTGGGCTCACAGTGGGGGGGTTTCGGGATCTTTTCGGCTTTTTGGGATTCACAGTGGAGGGTTTAGGGATCTTCTGGGCTTTTTTGGGATTTGGGGTTGAGGGTTTAAGGGAAGGGTTTGGGGTTGAGGCTGTAAGGTGAAAGGACTTTTGGGCTTTTTCTATGGGATTTAAGGTTTAAGGGGGTGCACTGTGGGACTGCTTTGTCATTCAGGGTACACATGGGGTTTGGGGTTTCAGGCTCCAGATGTTTTGTGTTTTTTCTGGGGACGTGCTTGACGCTGTGGGGTTGAGAGTTTAAGGGTGCACGACTCTTGGGCTTGCTTCAGGTTTCGGGGTTTCGGATTTCAGGGTGCACGACTGTTCGGCTTGCTGGAGGCGTTCGGGTTTAAGGACAAGTTTGGCCACATCTTAGAAAACCCGCGAAACGCTGTAAATGCCGGTCTTTTCCTCTGTTCTGAGAAACACGTCTGCGCAAAGTAGGCCCTGTAATTGACCGTTTTTGAAGCCCGAAAACACTGTAAATACCGATGTTTTCCTCCTGCGCCTAAAATAGTTGAAAGTAGTTTGCGGGACTTTTTACACGTCCATTTTTCGTGTCCGTAAACGGACAAAGCCAGGAAACACTGTAAATACCGAGGTTTTCGTCTCTTAACACGAAAATTGCACGCCACAAAAACCCCTGCGATCAATTAAGAACGTGACGCCTAGTAGTAGTAGTAGTAGTAGTAGTAGTAGTAGTAGTAGTAGTAGTAGTAGTAGTAGTAGTAGTAGTAGTAGTAGTAGTAGTAGTAGTAGTAGTAGTAGTAGTAGTAGTAGTAGTAGAAGTAGTAGTAGTAGTAGTAGTAGTAGTATAGTAGTAGTAGTAGTAGTAGTAGTAGTAGTAGTAGTAGTAGTAGTAGTAGTAGTAGTAGTAGTAGTAGCAGTAGTAGTAGTAGTATTTGTAGTAGTAGTAGTAGTAGTAGTAGTAGTAGTAGTAGTAGTAGTAGTAGTAGTAGTAGTAGTAGTTCGTAGCAGTAGTAGTAGTAGTAGTAGTAGTAGTAGTAGTAGTAGTAGTAGTAGTAGTAGTAGTAGTAGTAGTAGTAGTAGTAGTAGTAGTAGTAGTAGTAGTAGTAGTAGAGTAGTAGTAGTAGTAGTAGTAGTAGTAGTAGTAGTAGTAGTAGTAGTAGTAGTAGTAGTAGTAGTAGTAGTAGTAGTAGTAGTAGTAGTAATAGTAGTAGGAGTAGTAGGAGTAGGAGTAGTAGGAGTAGGAGTAGTAGTAGTAGTAGTAGTCGTCGTAGTAGTAAGTGGTGGGTTACGAAGTACCATGAACCTCCAAGTGGTCATCCAATTTTTTGCCTTGGCTCTTGGAATCCCACAGCGCAACTCAGTGCAACTGTTGTTCGGGAATTAAGCATCGTGTTATCACCTCGGTTGAGCTTCACCGGTCCAAAGCATGATCATATCGATCATCTAGATCTACAGGAGGGGGCGGACCTTGAAACACTAAAACGATTTAGGGTTCGTTCCAGACCCTTGAACTTGAAACCACTAACGGGCACTTTTTGCTGGGACTCGGTCTGTTCAGCAGTCCCTTGAGCCTTGTTGGCAGCAGTGAAACGACAAGGAAAAATACTTCTACAGGGGGGCACATGGCTAACCGAAAAGTTTGTTACCCCCTCTCCGAGGAAATGTACACTTCATTGCCTCACTCATCTCATCGCAATTAAGTTCACTCGGATGCAAACTCCTCATCGCTCACTTCGGTCATCTTTTTCCTTTAAACACATTGTGGTGCACACTTCTTTTGTTGGTGTGAAACGTGAAACGAAGAAACTACGCTGCTACTGGTAGCCTCTCTCACTTCTCTTCAAACACATACATAGACGGCTTTTTCAAGACTTCGTCCATAGGTGCGATCTTGCACCTTTAGTTTATTGTCATTTCGGACACTTCTCTTTATCGCTTGTGCCAAAATGGTTTGAACCCAAAAGCACAGTCCGAAACAGAGGACACCAGCAAAGCCCACACCCTTGCAAGTTCCAAACCTTCCTTCTTTTCCATCAGTGGGCGAATCAAGGATCATTATTGAAAGGTCGATGCACATTGTGTCAGTGCATACGCCTAGCAGAAGGCACGCGCATCACCAACTACAAAACACTTCAAAGTCCAGAAGGCACGCGCATCACCAACTACAAAACACTTCAAAGTCCCCATCAACTACAAAACACCTCAAAGCCCCCTTTAAGGGCGAGGAAGCTGTACATCTCTGATATGGCAAGAAGCCAGGATGGCCTGCAGGGAGTTGCGGCCGCTTTAGCGGGCCCTGCCTGGCGGGAGCCACGGCGTCAAACTCGCAAGGCTGAACAAGGGCGGAGGACGCGGGTTGTCATTGCAAACAACTGCACGCGGCGTGCAGGCAGGGAGTCGGAGCGGGCCCTGCACATGCCTTCCCAGGGTGGGCTGGGTGGGACAAATTTTTCGCACAGTGCAATGAGCCAGTGCTGCACTTCAAGGAACACACATAAAGCTGCAACAATACTCGTAATGTTGCATTCACAGAGCATGGCATGTTGCACGCCAAGGCACATCACAACAAGCTGCAGACAGTCACAACAACCCTGCAATCGCTGACCATGGAGACACGCCGACCATGCAACAGGTAAGTGTTGGGCATGTGAAATTCAAGGCATCAAAAATAACTTTTGGCTTCAAACAGCGAACAAACGGCATACCGTATTTTCCATACCACGCGCACGAGGCGGCCGTAGGCCTTTGGAGTCACATTGGCTCAGGTGAAACAGTCGGGGGGACACCTACCCTGTGGCCACAATGGCTCAGGCGAAACAGTCGGTGGAACACCTACCCTATGGTACACAACTACTGCCGGCTCATCTGCAGGCTGGATCACCACGCCTTAGGCCTGGTAACACCACTGGCCGTCACAGCACCCTTCTAGCCTGGAGCACCAAGCTTAGGCCGGGTAACACATGCCAATGGCTCAGCATAGAGGTGCGTATGCAGTTCCACACGTCAACCCAGGCTGGCGCCAGGTGAAATGGTCTGGAGAACCCAAGACCTGACTGACACAGCAAGCTTGGGCCCAAGCCTATTGGTGGGCCAGTGCAGCAAGGTGAGCCCAATCAGAAAGTCGGCCGTTCATGAGGACCATTTGGATTTCCAAGTTTGCCTTGAGCGCATCGGGGAGAACCGCAATGATATCGTTGAGGCAAGGGACCACCGCCTGCCTGCAGAGATACGGCTCCAACGGCGTGACGTCACAGACACATCGAAGGGTCTCGATGAAGCTGCGCAAGCTATACTTGGGAAACCAACTTCCAGCATTGAGCCCTTCGAAGTGCCAATCCGCGAGATCGAAAAAGCACAACATGGGCGTCGCAGCACTGAGTCCTGGTTTAATGCCCAGGTTGGTTTTTGACACATCACGAAGAGCAAAATGACGGCTCAATTGCAAAAGGAGGGCGAAGGCATACAAGGACCACTGAGGGTGGATCTGGTTCCTAGAACCAAAATCCGTGAGGAGCTCGACTTTTTCCACCATCGACCAAGCCACCAAATGGGACCTGAACTCCCATGGTCGCCCAGAGAGCAGCACCTGCAGTGTCGTTGATCCAGCCCCAATGATGGTGGCTGCCACCTTAGGAAGCAAGGCCGAAATCGCCACCTCATCCCCAAACGCCTGCTTCGTCCCAACCTTCAAGACGTAGCCACCGCCAACATCATATCCGAACCTGGTTCTTCCATTGTGGATATACTCCGCAGTGCTGTCCCCCGTGTCATTGAACCACACGTGGATCAGGTCCTTGGGGAGGGCCTGGAAGACACCAGCATAGCCCAGATCGGATTTGAAAGCCACCAATCCTGGCTTGGTATTGCGAGCCCTCTCAGCAATAGCAAAGGCTGCGCCCGCTTCCTGATCCATACCATCAAAGTTCAACGGGGCGGGCAGCATAGGCGCAGCTGGCGGTGCTGGGGAAGGCTCCGGATGCACAATGGGATCAGGCACCATTGGCTCCTCCTCGCTTTCTTCAGAGCAGCTGTCCTGGTCTGGGGCACCCAAAACCGGACCAGCCCCAGGTGCATGGGGATTCTCCCGAAGGACAATTCCAGGAGCTTCATCCCTCTCAGCCTGGTTTGCCACCACGGCTGGGGGGCGGTGCACAGGATTGTACTGCTCAAGCTGAGGATTTTCCCGACGCACGACTCCAGGATTCCTCATCCCCTGAGCCTGGTTATCCACCAAGGGCTCAGGGGGTTGCACGTGTTGTGGCCCAGGCTCAGGGGCTTGCTCATCCTGTGGTTCCACCCTTCTCCGCCTAGGGGGCGGGGGGTTCACACCAGCAGGCGGCGCTCGCATCTTAGGAGCTGCACCTCTAAGCCGAGCTCTCTCGCGCTTGCCCGGCCGGGCTTTTGAGTACGCCTTAGAGGCAGGGGACTTATGCTTCGGCGGCATACTTAGAAGGCAATCTTAGCTTGCTTGAGCCCAGACTGCTTCGATTTTGATTTGGGTTTCGGTTTCGGGAGCACGTTCCGGGCATGTGGTTCCTGACTGGCCGTAGGCTGGAAGAAAGACTTCACACTCCTAACACCAGTGTCAGTCACCTCCTTCGCCTTTTTGGAACTAGCCGTTGCAGCTTTACTCACATTAGGCTTACAGGGTTGGCCGATCCAAGAGGGAATTTTGCGGGCTCCTACCTTGACCATCCTGTCACACTTGGAACAAACCCACGACACCCCCAAATTAACCCACACGTGGTCAGGGTGAGGGCCCCATGGGGGGGGGTCAGCTGGGACTCCAAGGCACGGGTGCGAGGACTTAACGGAGAAGGCATGAATGGGGTCTGTCTGCTGGATATACAGTCCACACTTCGAACATTTAGCAGTCAGATTAGACGGCTTCCGACTGCCTTCAACCCAAGCATGCCCTAGCTGTTGTTTACCAGCAATCAAGTTTTCAAGTTGCAATGACAGCAGAATCACGAACACGAGGCTTCGCCCGAGCTTTCCGCTGGTCCTTATCCGGCCACTGCACCTGAGGGCCCTGGTCCTTGTCATAAGAGAAAAGGGCTGCAGAGCGCTTGGCCAACAAGGTGTTGACCTGAGTGATCACAGCATCCAGCTTCTTGATGCTGGACTCATAGATGGGATCTCTTCTTTGTTCAGCCGCTTCACCCACCAGGCGGTCGACCAGCTCATTGGCCCGCCTGCGCCAGAGTTGGTTGGCACCAAACCGCGCAATGAACTTGGGAACCGAAAGGTGCGACGCAATCCAAGTGGGGCGGATTCTGTGGGAATGCTCCCTGATGGGCTCAAAAAGATCAGCCGAATGGATGGAAGGTTTCCCCTGGATCCTAGGGAGAATCCCTTTACAATCCATTGTGAGGTCAACATCCCCTTGAGTGTGCTCGGCAACAAATTTAACAGCAGCCGCCTCCGCCCGGAACACCGAAAGCGGGGTTTGCAAGGTACCCACCGCCGTTGCAATAACAGCGGGTTCAGCATCATCCAGTCTAAAAGCAATTGCAGCCCACGTGTAGCGATGGAATCGGACATCCTTGGATCGGCCTGGGGAGCCATCGGTGGCGAAATAAACCCCTTCTCCACTGATGAGCTGAGATTCATTCCACGCCCCCGTTGTGCGCACCCATTGGCCATCGTCAGGGTAGGAGGTGGCCGGGGTCATCCCCCTAGACCATAAGGAGGAAATCGGCCACTCTTTTCTGAATCTTTCAAAAGCAGGAGGCTCTGGGAGGTTGGTTAGCCACCAGGAACACTCCCATAGCCCGGATTGCACCCTGCCACACCGCCATGAGCGATGTTTTGTGCTGCGGCGGCAGCCTACCTCTAAGCTTTTTGAGCGGGTGCCAATCGATTCCATTCAAGAGGGGCGAGAGGGAATCCTGCTGGGCAATGCGAGTATGCCTCCACTTATCCGTTTCCAAGGCAAGGGAGCACAGTAGATGATGCATGCCGACCTTAGTGGTGATCTGGCATGTGTCTTCCGGGCATTTCCATGCTGATGCACTGACCGGGGTCCAACCCAAGTCAACCAGGTAACACAGCAGTGCCCCTACTGGACCAGCAGCACGCTTCCAGGGATATTCGGCTTGCTGGTACTCCATCCACATGTCAGGCAGTATGTCCTCAAAATGCTGTTTTTGCCTGTCAGGGATAAAACACAGCAACCGGTGGATCGCTTTGAAGTGCTGGGAGATAATCGTGTAAGCCGGGTCCGGTGTCTTAGGTGCAGCATGGTCGATCGTCAGATCCACCGAACCCAGCGACATGCGCCCCAATTCATGCGCGAAGGAGGCACGCAGCCAGTGCATCCTTTTGGGAGCAAGTCCAACAGACTCATGGCCATACAGGCCCACGGTTTGCACTCCTGCTCTTAAAGCACGGACCCTGACAGGTGTCGACTTAACCCGAAGAGTCGAGAGCCTAGCGCAACGCTTAACCCCCTTACCAAACTTTTTTCCGGTGCACCGGGATACGTCTCCTTCGACCAGCAGTGCAATCAATGCCCAAATCCTTGGCAGCATCCTTGATTTGTTCAGACTCAGGAAGGTACCCTTTTAAGGCAGCCTCGACCTTCCTTGACGAACACACAAAGGCCGTCTTGCCAATGCTGATGGGAAGTCCAGCTTGCTCTAAGCCCCCCACCACAGCTTTGTACAGCTGCGCTGCCCTACGCGCAGCTAGCTCAGGGCTAGCAGCTTCAGTGTCAAAACTAGTGTCATCGACATAAAGGTCAATGGTTTTGGCTAGCCCCGTATTCCATGCCGGGCGTAAAATGCTGTCAAAGGGGATCTTGCTGAGTCCCGGGGCAAAGGGGCAACCAGCTACCAAGCCCTTCGTCGGCTTGATAGGCCCAGAGATACATTTTTCAGCACTGATCCATCTCGGCGCACTGTAAAGTGAGATAGCAGCATTTAAAATGAGCGGGGGTACCTCAAGGGCAAGGGCCTGGGCCACAAAAGTGTGGTGGGAGACATTCTCATAAAAGGCTTTAAGGTCCAAAAGCACCGTTACACCGTGTCTCTTTTTCCGGTACAGGATCTCATGAGACATTTTGCGGCGCAACGCAACATCAAGACTTGATAAGCCCTTCTTAGCGCGGTCCCAGTCTTGGGTGGCGGCATACTTATCAAGCCATGCTTTGAAGACCGGCCATCGGAGTTTGGCCCATAAGCGATATGGCACAGGAGTCAGTCCAATCGGTCGCTCCTCATCCTCAGACTTGTTGATGAGGGCGACAAGAACAAGAGAAAGTTGGGCCGGGAAGCAACCCTGACGTTCCCAAGTGTTAAAGAACGCAGCCAACCTTTCCAATTGCACTGGGGCCAACTTCTGCAGCATCTGTACACTCCAACCGTCAGCACCAATGGCTTTCTGGGGCATTTTCTTAATGGCTTTCTCAACCATAGAGCCAGTAATCGGCTGGAGCGTCCTGGCTTGGGCAACTGCTGCGTGTTGTACCTCGTGCCAATCAATTAAGAGGTTGTCTCCATTTCCTGGCAGAGGCCGCCATACTTCAGCCCAATGTGCCCTTCGCATGTGCGGTCGAATTTCAAGGGGGATGTGTCTGTACGGTCTGTCCGGAATCATATCCTCAGACTTAAGAGCCCTATACAGACCTCTCATACCTCCTTTACACGCCGCTTCCAGCCATTGACTATAGGCCTCTTCACTCTGCTTGACGGCTTCCTTCAGAGCGGCTCGCCCTTGGAGCCCAATGATGTCAAGAGCTTGCGTGTGACTTTGAAGGTCATCTGCATCAAGCAGGCATTGCAAGGCTTGGAGAGTGTGTGGTGGCATGTCGATCCAGTGATCGTTCATCCTTGTTCTCGCCTGAGTGAAGAGCGACATCACTCTGACTTCAGGGTTACTTCCAAGTGCTTTCGAAGTCCAGAGGAGGAAGGACTGCCAAAAGGCCGGCCTCGAGCCTTTCCAAATTTTTTTCCGGGCTGCTGGTTTTAACAAGGGGAAGGAACGTGTCTTCCAGTTTCCACCCACGACCCGCTGCAGCAGAAAAGAGTTGCTCCTCAACCCCAGCACTGAAGGAAGCCCACTCATGGTCAAGTGGTTGGGAGGTATCCCACAAACCACGTGCTTGAGCCTCAGGGAGAAGCAACTCATCAGGGCATGATGCGGTTGGCTCAAGGGAGAATCCCTTCAGTTGCCGGAGAGGCAGGTCCACAACCTCAAGCCTCAGCTCGACGGTAACCGCTGCGTGGGGTTTAAACGGAACGTCCCAACAAGGAGTAAGTGTAATGGCCGGCGCTAGATTGGCCGACGCTAACGCATAATCCAAAGTTCCCCCCGTATTGATTGTGGGGCTTGTCGGCACCGCCAACCGGCCCTTAACCATGGTAGGGTATCCATGTCGTAGGAGTTCATCAGGAGGGCAGTTCCAATCACCAAGAACCAGCCAGGGCGTGCTGGTTTGGCTAAGGAGCGCAGCCAACCTCCTAAGGATCTCCGGGTTAACCCCTCCGGTCGGGCCCACACCGGACTGGAGGTAAAGGTTGACCAGGAGGAGGTCCCAACCCCTAAACCTAATTGAAACCGACACAAACCCTTTGCCATCCAAGAGGAAAGCCGGGCCAGTCGCCGCATTGCGATGGGAAGGAGCCAGGGTGAGGAGGCCCCCTGAAGATCCTCCCTGGGTCGGTGCAGCAGGGCCCGCCCAAGCTTGCTTTCCAACAGATTGGAATTTGTTCACCAGGGCTCTGGTGTCTGATTCAGTGACATGTGTCTCCTGCAAAAGCCAAAAGGACTCATCCCGATCCACCAACCAAGTTCGAATCTCACTTCGATAGGTGGTGATATTGGCCTGACCAATCAGCAGAAGCTTGCTATCTGATCCCTTTTTACAGAAGCCAGCAAGCACAGCGTCAACAGCCTCAATCACACCCAGGGTGTCATCCTTGGATTGCTCAAGGAGCTGGCAGATACGGTTCAAAGTCCATTCCTCTAAAGACCCTGACTCATAATGACCGCCAAAGTCCTCAATCCACTGGAGCAGATCAGCCTCTTTGGCGGGCATATCCATCACAGGTGCCGCCTCAAGGATGTGTAGGAGGGCCTTCCACTCCTGAACCTGTTTTTTGTTGGCTTGACTGGGCCTTGGGTTCGACATGGTGCTCTTCCGGGGCCTGGGACTAGGGGAGGCCTCAAGTGTGTCCAAGGATGACACAACATGATCTGCATCATCGAACACGGCCCTGGAGAAGTACTTGGGCCCAGAGGTCTTCAAGGGGGAAGCCTTGCAAGGGGACGCCGGTTTGAAAGTTCGGCTGGGTGAGACCCAAGCCGGTTCATCGCATCGAGGCGGTTGTTGTGTGGGAAAAGGTGGGAGTGGCATCTCATGGAAAACAGAGGCAAGGGCACTGCCGATCGTACCACCCACAAGGTGGCCAGCAACGAAAACTGGACCAGCCGGGACCCTGAGAAGTTCAGATGCGCACTCATCCTGAGCAAGGAAGGTACAAACCTCCTCACACCAGGTCAAAACGTCACACGCATATTGCAAAGGAACGGAAAATTGCTCAACTGCAAAGTGCTTAGCCCACTTATCGATGAGCATCTGTCCTTGCGAAATTAAAACGGTGCACCAGTCAGCCTGGGAAGCCAACAGCGAGCAAAGGGAAAAGGAGCAACCCAATGGCCCTGGCGCTGGAGAAAAGGAAGGTGCTGCAGGTGTGAGGCCATCACACCGAGGTGGCGGGCCTGCAGTGCCCCCAGCCTCCTCGGTTCGGCCTGTTTCCTACTTATCAAGTTCGCCTTCCTTCCCCTCTTTCTCTTTTGGGGAACGACTTCTTTCCTGACTGTGGTGACCATGTGCAACAGGGGCTGGCCGTTGCGGAGGCCCAAAAGGCCTGGGCGCGGCGTCAGTGCCTAACAGCTCCCCAACACCAAGGCCCGGGGGGGAATCCAGTGCTTCTGCCTTCCTCCGCTTGGAAGCATGCTCGGCCTGGATGGCCTTCCAGGTGGCCTGCTGCTCCTGGGTCAGCTGGACTCCAAGCTGTCCCAAAACCGCTTCCACATCCATAGGATCTGTGCCATCCTCCGTCTTAAGCACTTTCTCATGGTAGTCACCTCCAACTTTCTCAACCTTTTGCTCAGCGTCTTTGATCTCCGCCTGCAAGTTTTGCATCTGCGAAAGCAAGGCAGTGAAGGCAGTCTTTGCATTGTCAATTCGTTGCTGCAGGAGCAACTTGCGATGGCCAAGCTCCCGTAGCTTTCCAACTGCAGTTTTGAAAGCGTCCTGGGTGGCAAGCGCAACTTCGAAAGGCTCCGGGTCCCTCTTGTCAAGCTCGAGCTTGATCTCGGCAGGCAGGGCTTCTTTGTGCTGCATGAGCAGCTTAAGCAGCGGGTCTTCATCTTCAGCAGGCTCCGGTGGGGCCAGCCCATTCTTCTTGAGCACCTGCTGCACTGCTTCAGGCAAAGAACCCCAGTGCTCACCAAGGACCTGCACACCCTTAAAGCCCTTGGATGGCTGGGTTTTTGCAGGCTTGGTCGGCTTAGCAAAAACGGCACGCTTCTGGGACCATTGGTACGACCCCAGGTCCGAATCCTGGGTGTACTGCGACTCTTGCAAAGGCCATGGTTGCCCACATCTGCAAAACGGGCGGTGCTTGATTTTGTGGTTGTAAATCCAAGAGTCGTTGCAAAACTGGCACACAGTGTAGCTTCGCGATCGAGGCATAATCAGCACAGCTGACTGCAAGCTGACACACCAGTGCACTGGCTTTGAAAGCTGGATCTAGGATCTCAACCACACCACAAGACCCAAGGGTTCAGCTGGGACACCCAAGCCTCACCACAAGGGTGTGGATTTTGTGCAGCAGTTCCCACAAAGGTTGCTCAAATGCTATGGCTCGAGAGGCTCAACCTGGGATTGAGAGTCAGGCCTGTTACCCCACAGAGTTCAGGACTAAAGCCTCAGTTCACAGCAAGCTCCCTACCACAACACAGGCAAAAGGCCTTGAGCAGTAAAACTTGAGCCACATACCGTATTTTCACAGGGCATTATTGGAAGCAAGCGATAAAACACGATTCGCTCGCGAACAGTAAGCTTATCGCTTGTGCCAAAATGGTTTGAACCCAAAAGCACAGTCCGAAACAGAGGACACCAGCAAAGCCCACACCCTTGCAAGTTCCAAACCTTCCTTCTTTTCCATCAGTGGGCGAATCAAGGATCATTATTGAAAGGTCGATGCACATTGTGTCAGTGCATACGCCTAGCAGAAGGCACGCGCATCACCAACTACAAAACACTTCAAAGTCCCCTTTTAACCGAACGATAATGGTGGACACCGTCGGGAGCAAGGCAGCTTGGAGACCAGACCCAAGACATCCGCTACCCCAAACGGTGAGTTACTAGTCTTTGAGGCAGTCAACGCTGTTCCGCCTCTAAGGCACTTGCCTTGACTGAACGGGAGCACCAGGCCAAAGGCACGGCCTCGCAAGCACCCGGGGGTGAACCTCCTTACAGGTGTGGCCTTAGGACCGAACCATTGCAGTGCACACAGACCTTAGCCACGCAAGGTCATAACGGGTAATTGCGCGACCACCCGGCGTTGAAAACAGGGGGGGGGGGGAGCGCAGCTGTGTTTCCCCCCCCCTCCCCATGTCAAGATCGCTAGCATCGCAGCTGGGCTCAACTTTTATTCATCGGGGAGGTCCCCACGCATTGGTGCAGAGATGGGCAGAGTCCAAGATGAGATCAAGGCTTTCCGTGCCACGACACTGTTAGAAACCAGTCCAGGGAGCCTTCAATGTTCATTCTTTATGTCGGAGGCTCACACTCCAAGGGCAGCCAGGTACTACTGTGACAGCAGGTAACCAAGAACGCAAACGTTGCCCTGCCCGCCCATCATGGGACGTGTGGGTCACAAGGCACCACCTTTAATGACGAGACCACCACGTTCATTCGAGATTGGGACCAGGATTGCCCTTTCGTAGGCGAGGACCTGTCAACGAACCCCGGACGCTACTGCGTGCTCCAGAGACACTCATGCTGCCAGTGTCCCTATCCGCATCACTCAGGTTAGTATAATCAACATTGCACGGGTCACGAGACTCAAGGGGGGGCACTTGGCCGGGCAACGGGCCAAACACCAAGGTTGCGCAGGCAAGTGGAAATCCAGAAAAACCCACCTCGATTAAAGTGAGTTAAACAACTCAAACATTGGTCCTTACGCAGGCTGGCACACACACCAAGCCTCTAGCGTGGCGGGCCTCTCACTTGACGCAAGGGGGGAGCGAGCCAACTGTATCACCAGGCACAATTTCACACGCTCCAGGGAATCGACCCGTATACGGGGTTAGGGCACATAGTTGGCACAGTCTCAAGCCGATTGGCCGAGCCCCCCCCCCCCCCCCACGGGCTCTCGGGAGACAGTTCGCACCAGATTCAAGGCGGACCCTTACATGCAAACCAACGTTATTATTACAGGCATGACGAAGACGACTATTCCGGGGCAGAGTACGACCCACAAAAATCACTCCAGGCATTGGCACACCAAGACCCATGGTACAGTGATCTCGACCCTGTGGCATCATGCAGGGCACAGCGCATTCCAACGTCCACAGGGTCGCACACTTGAAACCCGACCTTCCATGCATCCATTGTGAATAGAGCAGGAGGGGAGGGGTGACCGAGCTGAGAAAACGCCAGGCTTTTGGTCAAGTAGACCCGTCGAACGTCACCCGCGTATCAAGATTCAGGGAGAGCCCGTCAGGCGTCAGGTCAACGGGACCCGGCGTGGCTACTTAAACAAGGCTCAGGGAGATTCAGCCATGGGCCACTCACACAAGGCACAGGGAGATTCAGCCATGCATCAGGTCAGGAGACCGGCGACCACTAACCATACACTAGAGGCTTAGAGGGGCGACCAAGCCCAATGTAATCCCGGCGTTCGGTCAAGTGGACCCGGTGAACGCCAACCACATACCAAAGATTCAGGGAAAGCACGCCAGGCGTCCGATCCACTAGACCCTGCGGACAACCCAAAACAGGCTCAGGGAGAGCAAGCCATGCGTCAGGTCGGGAGACCCGGCGAGCTCTATCCGGACACTAGAGGCTTAGCTGTTCGGGCGCCCAGATCGTTTAGGAGACCCGGCGATCACCAACCAGACATCAACGGCTCAAAACCTCAGGCGCTCCTATCGGGCGCACTCAAATCAACAACAGCCACCGCACAAGGTAAGAGAAAACAGCAGCCACCGAACAGCAGCCACCGCACAAGTTAACAGAACCTCCCCACTTAACCGCAGTGAGTACCTTGGCAGTGCAATACCAACTGGCCAGCGGGGCCAGTGGAGGATCTCGGAACATGGGAATGGCAGGCCATGGGCCCACAGAGAGTGCGCATGATGTCAGCGGGCCCTGTCAGCGCACCGCGCTGTGTGAGTTATTACAGAGGCCTGCAAAACCCGAAGGCCTGTCGCGACAGCCATCAAGACTGGGTAGGTTCAGACCCACGGACGGCGTTCGCGCGCGACACGAGCACAGCAGCTGCCGTGCGGGAGGCAGGCGCGGGCTCCAGCACATGTTGTGGTAGGTTTAGACACACGGACTGCGTTCGCGCGCGACACGAGCACAGCAGCTGCCGTGTGGGGAGGCAGGCGCGGGCTCCAGCACAGGTCGTGCAAACATTTCACCTGGTTTTTATTGGGACAGCCATGTGGCTCCATCCATGTGTAAGGAGCCATCCCGTATGTTACAAACAATGCAGGATTTGAGACGACTTCCTTGAAAAGACCATTGACCCATCGTTCGTCGCGGACGGAACCAAAGGACTATGGGGGGCAACAGCCTAAGCATTCGACAGTGCTGGTCGAGTGAAGGTCTGCTCGGGCTCCACACGGAGCGTGAGTTCGAGCAAACGGCTCTTCTAGGCCCTCAGGCCAGGCTTACACCTCCTGAGCCATGCTGCATAGCGGTGGCCACACTTGCACGCGTGTTCTTGTCACCACGTCCAGCCATGGTGGCGCTAACAGGCGAGGGGACTGCTTACTTAACTTAAAGCAATGATCTCAAAGAAGGGGGGACCAACCGCCCAAGGTGCGGAGAAACCGGAGGCCTCAGGTCAGTCGCCGAGTCCGCGCACCCACCTAAGTCATGAAAAATGGGCACCAGAGGTACAGGCGCCCAATAGAGCTGGGGGCACAGCACTCCCGCACATGTACGGAATTGCTTGCAGGAGGAGTAACGGAACAGCACAGGAAGACTCCACACACAGAACAGGACAACCGGGCGAAGCGCAACCGGCCGAAGCACCGAAATGAATTCATTTAGGGCTGATTGCAACGCATGTGAATCACCAGTGTTGGTCCAAAGACACTGGAGCAGCCCCTGACTTAAGATTACGTCCAGTGACACACGCAGGCGACCCACCTGTCCAGGACGGTTCTCCATGATGCTGATTGATGATGCCATTTGCAACGGTGCCCGAGGAACTTTTAGCTGTTTAATTGGCCACCCGGGCAAGATCATTTGCGGCCGCGGAGGCGACCGTCAGGCAAGAACACGTCATGGTTATAGCTCACGTTTCTTGGCGGAGGGCACATCGTCCCTGCACTGGGGAGTTTGGAAGCAGGCAGGGGCGAGCATTGAGTGCACTAAGGGAATGGTACCGTGGCGCGCAAGAGCATCGGTCTGCCAGCTTGGTTCTACGGGAACAAGTTGACCGCCTACGCGAGACGCGGTGCACCCAATTTGGAATGCTTGGGTGTTCCAAATATATTGCTTCGTCACAAGTGGGTCTTCAGGTGGAGGTCGATGGCGTCGTCCAGGATGCTAAGGTCGCCTCGGACAGAGCATACAGGGCATGCACTACCACTTTAGACGACATGGCACTGTTTGATACCACATGGCGCTACAAGGCATGATTTCACGAGGAGGCTACTTAATGGTCACAAGCAGTCAGAACTTGAAGAAAGTCATGCGCTCATGATCATCGCTTTGAGCCTGCATCCTTGCATGAGCACCAATAGTCCAATGGACATATCTGGCACCATGGCCATGTTGTATGACAGCCCCTTGGCTCATACAAAGGCACCATGTGCCACTTCATGAGACCCTCATAGCCCATTGGCTGAGCAGACATTGCTCGTCTCATGCTATCTGGAACATGCAAAACATGTGTGAGCACAGGCTCATTTTTCTTTGCGAACTGCATCCTCATCACCAGTCCGGCTCTGCCTTGTTTCAAGGCAACATCACGACGTCCATCGGATATGCGTTGCAGATATCGCAAAACACATTTGCATTGTGGCCGGCTCACGAGCAAGGCCCCGTAACGTGATCACGCGTCAAAGCGGAAAGACAACTGCGGGCATTGAAATTATGAGCACGGAGAAACATTTGGAGCCGCTCGCTAGCGGTGGGACCCACTAACCTGGTTAGGAGGGCCCAGTAGGAGGCCATTTTCCGTGGCCCCAAGAGGCTTGCCTGGGGCACCGGAAGGCAACAATTGGCATCGAGGATGATGAGGGGGAATGTCTCCCCTGCCAAGCAGCTGCGCACCTGTTGCAGGGAGACCTCATCTTGGAAGTTGAAGCCTGGTGGGACCCTAAGGCCCCACTGTTTCTCTCCAAGGTCCCTGCACTTGATGCCTGCAAGGGTGGCCCGGAGCACAATACGACAGCATTGGAGAGCTAGTCGTCTCGCCGAAGTCCAGTCTTCCGTGTGCGCGGTCATCCAAGGCATTGGGTCTGTCCTTTGTTCCCTGCTTCGACATTTGGGCAATCGACCTTGACCATGCCGTTGGTCGCCACGCCCCCTTCGGGCCGCCGAGGGTATGGCATCCCCGGCATCGAGCTGGATGCTTGGCTTGGCACATCCCTGGAGAAGACTATGAGACTTTCGCACCTTCGCACCAATGTACGGCTTCGGCCTGCTGGCAATTCTTTGCGATGGCAATTCCAGAATGCTCGGGACATGGCACGTATGTACAGCTTTGGCCCACGGACAATGCTTTGCGAGGGCACTCTCGTCACGTTCGGGATGTGACTGGCACGTCTCCGCTCACCTTTTGTAAAATTGGGCTGTTAGGAGCGAGCTTTGACTTTGCCAGTGTTAAATTGGTGGTATGAACAGATTCTCAGCTTTTGGCATGCAACATCTGCTTTGCATTGTGCTTCGAACTCTGAGCTGCATTTCCGGCAAAGTCAAAAAGAGAGAGCTCGCGGTATAGTGCTTTGGCTGTAGCTTTGAGCTTCGTATAGGCTAGTCAACAGCTTTGGTAGTGTGGCTTGAACTAAACTGTGAACGGGTCATGTGTTTACTCATGTTTGTTTACTGTTTGTGAAAGAACACCGTACTTTGTTGCTTTCGGCTCAAGCCACACACCAAATCGTTGCAGCTTGCAGTGCATCGCTTGCTAGCTTTGTTTTTGACCCACCCGCCACTCCCATTTTGAAGGCACAGCTCTTCAACTTTGGGATATCGATGCTCTTTTCTTTCCTCTTGTCTCGGAACCACCGCTTCGGTTGGCTCTCCTGTTTCCATGGGCTGATTTTCTCCTCCAAACTCTTTTTCTCTCTCTTTCAGTCCTTCAAAGCTTCCATAGGCATTGGGCTCTTTGATCTCCTTTTCCAGCAAGGTGATCATCACTTCAAATCTCTCGTTTGGGGCTCTTCCAAGAGACACCTCTCTCTATCCTTCCACTCCTCCGAGCACTCAAAGAACTCCAGAGAATTCCAGTCCACTTCGTTCAGTGAAGAAACTACTCCTCCTTTCCTCTCCAGCTTTCCCAAGAGGGTTGTTCGATACGGGAAATAGTCGCCTTCGCTTCTTTCTCCTTCATACATGTGGTTCGGGAAATGACCGGTGGGGTCGAATGTTTTTGTCACATTTCAGTCAAACCGCGCCGGAGTTCCATCTTCCAGCACGAACCAGGAATCGCCAATCTCATTGTGCTGGAGCTCTCTCTTAAGATTCTCTTCCAGCCTTACAGGTTGCACCTTCATCTCTTCAGTCACAACACGACTGATACTCATTATCGCCATTGAAGAATTTCTCTTGAAGTGCAATGGAACTCGAATAGTTCCTTTCTTCAGCCACAACTTTCCATCTTCGCTTACAGTTCCCCAACCAAGCTTCCACATCTTCCCAATCGAGAACAGTGGTTGGGTGACGTTGCCACAAACTGCAGTGTCTGTGATAACCAACTTCTTTCCTGACTCTTTCCAGAAAACGAACTTCACTTGCTGCCTCACAGGCAGTGTTGGAATAACTCTTCCCTGTGCATCTTTCAGTCGGTACTCGAAAGTCGAGGGTTCTCCGACCTCTTCTGCCCAATCCATAGGCAACACGTGACAATCCGCACCGCTGTCAAGCACAACTTCGCACGACTCAACTTCTTTGCAAACGCTCTTCACAGCCTTCTCATCTTGTAGCGTTCTCACTTCGCCAACCTCTTCTCCTATATGCTTCGAATCGTACCACTCCATCAACTCATCGTGAGGGTCTATCTCATCTTCATCACTCTCTTCATCTCCCAGGGTGAGATCGAACTCTTCGAGTCTCCTCACTTCCAACTCATTCATTTGCCAGCTCACTTCATTCAAGTCAAGCTCCTCATCCTGGTCTTCCAGGCAGAGCCGGGCCCCCCAACAGAGTGGTCAACGGGACTGCACGTTCCGCGACAACATAATGTGCCTGGCACAAACCTTCCTCTCCCAGGGACACCCAAATAGAGCCGCTGTCGAAGATGCGGGCAAAGGCTGCAGGACACGCAGCAGCGCTCCGAACTTCGTTGTTTTCATATTGCAAAGCTCAAGGTCGGCCTCCAAATCGGACAATCGATCCAGATGCCCACTTGAAGACTGCTCCAGAACAAGCACCCGAGACTGTAGGCGCTCTGCAGCGAAATGGGCCCCAGAGAGATCGCCCTGTAGAATGGCCACTTGATGCCGAAGACGGGAGACTTCCTCCCTCAAGTTGGCCGCGTCGTCGGTGCTGCCCATCTACCCGTCTCGGGGACGAGAATAAATTACGATGCAACCTAGACGCTAACAAGGTTGTCGCTCAAACATTCTGCTGAACAAGCTACACATCAAGTGTTGGAAGCGTGCTAACAAGATGTGACATGACGTCAATGCACTGAGAGCCGTGAAGGCCATACGAAATGCCAAGCCCGTGCAGAAAGGGACAAAGGAAGCAGAGCTGTAGAGGTTACGCTGCCTGCTTTGCGCCAACGCAACGCTGCCCAGACAAAACGGGTCAGCATGCGAGATTGCCCCATGCAACAGGCGGTAAGCCACAAGTGTCAAGGCCCCCTTTTTGGCCAACGTTCGCGACAGGAGATGTCACGATGTGCAGGGGACTTCTGGAGCGTTTGTTCTCGCTCAAGTCTTGCCCAACTAAACCTTGTATGAGATGGTTGAGAAACTCGGGCCGAGGTCAAGTTCAAGGTCACTGCTGACCTGGCAAGGAACGGCGAAATCACGTTCTTGGGGCGCAAGATCCTGCAGGGCTCCTTGAAGTTTGGAATGGATCCGGGATATCTTCATGAAGTTGTCCCGACCTCTAAGCTAGGAGGCGTCTGCGCGTTTCCGCAGGGCGCTGCGGAAAATGTCTTGGCTGGCAACGACACGCGGAGATCTTGTGTATTTCATCGTGCTAGCACGCGGCCAGGCAGACCCCAGGAAGTATCACGAGAGAGCTGTTCGGGGCACTCTGAGGCACTTCAAAACGGTCTCAAGTTTCTTCCAAATCTTTCCACGTCGAGAGATCAAGACCTGCGAATCAGGTGCATATGACAACATCGAAGAAAAACCCCCGATGCCCATCGACAGGCCATGTCTTTTTGGCGTCAGTAGCTGCCAAGACAAAGTCCTGCAGAGGAAAGTATCCGCAGAGGGAAACCAGTGGGCCAAACACAAAGGTGAGTGAGTTGTCAAGAAAAGCTGACAGACCTAGCCAGACACCAGGGTCAAGGCAGCAGGACGACACCGCTTGGCAGTGTTTAACCTCATCAAACAGCATGCAGGCTAGAGCTTGTTTTTTTTAAATGTACCACCACAAAGAGGGCCTTCCCCTTTCAAAGGTCTATTCAAGATAGGATTCCCTGGCTGGAGGGGCTGTAAGAAGGACGAGCACTGAAACTTCATGGCCTTTGTTGATGGTATGCAGCAAACGCGCCTGGTGCCACCAAGAGATGCCGCCCATCCAGACGGCCGGACCCCCCAACGGGGCTGTGGTCCAGCTGGTGGGTGTCAAACCTGCAACGGAGGGCCCAAAAGCGCAGAGGCTGAAGGCGGGTGAAATGCAGCAGAGGGCCAAAGGCGCAGTGGTTGACGGGCGGATGAAATGTCATCCTTCACTGACATAACACTTCAACACTGACAAGAGTGCATATCGAGCCTCCCAACTGGGATGTGGCCCAGCTGGTGGGAATGTCAAACCTGCAACCGAGGGCCAAAGGCGCGAGGCTGAAAGCGGGCAAGGTGCAATAGAGGGCCAAAGGCGTAGAAAGGCGGGTGAAATGTCATTCTGCACTGCACAGGCATGACACCCTCAATATTGACAAAAGTGCACATCGGGCCTAAACTCGAAGATGCTAGAGCGATGCGAGATGCCCAAAGTGTTGCGGACAACTCATGCCAGAGGTTGACAGAACGGCAACTGCTGCAGCCAGACATTTTCCACTGCCCAGCGCTAAAGTCGGCGGAGTGGCCAAGAGTCGGAAACAAATGCCAAGGTGCTGTCAGGCCACAAGATGTAGCGCCTGGCAGATCGGATGGCTAAAGCCTCTGTCAAAAACCTGCTTTACGGTTGGCAGTAAGTCTTTGTTGCGTTTGGGCGCACGTACCTGGTCGAAGCTCCAGTAGTCGGGTGTCCTTTGCGAGCCTACGTAGTTCTTCAGGCTCTTGCACCTGGCAGACCCTGTCTTTGACCTAGAGGGCCTATCGAGCCTTCTTTGCTTTAGGCTCTTCCGTCAGCTCGGCAAGGTTTTTGACAAACTGAGCACGCTCTTCAGAATGCTAGCTGTCGCTCAAAGCATCCGAAAATCCGGAAGCCATGGACCTCTTCGTGCACGGAGTCCTGCAGCTCAGAACCAGCATTACGCAGTTTTCAGTACTATACAACCAGCGTCGCCCAAAGGGTGACGTCCAAAAACGTCCTTCTTTTTTGCAATAACCTGTACTGCCTGTGTTACTCCGAACGCCGGAGCCAAGGCACATCTGTTATGCAAACGCGTGGCCGCTTACCTTCAATGTAGCACTTTGCACCATGCGGAAGAATGTCCAGCGGAGTGCGCGTAGATGCTTGTCGCAGACTTACCGGCACGCTGCTGTGCGCACCATCTGCAGATTAAGCACTGGCAGAGAGCGCGCGGACCACACAGCGCTTGCTTGTGTCAACGGCAATTCCATGGATGCCTCGTGGAGGAATTGCTTGCGCACCAACCTTAGCACGCACAGTTCACAGGATTCTTGCGGAGAGGAGAGTAAGCCGTTCAGTGCTGGGCGATTATTTGCTTTAGAAGGTCACATGTCCAATTGCGCATTGCGCTCTTGAAAGCACTTGACCGGCCAAAGAGAAAAAGAAGACACAGCCGACACATCAGTTGTGTTATAGCGTGCCATGTGATGGGCACTTTCTTGGCGTGCCAAGAAAAAGTGCGCTCCGGTTTGAGTTTGGTGGAACGCGGATTTGGAATACATGACAGTTGCTTGGGATATCTATAATTGTGGTATTGATTGAAAGAGCCTTACGTGCAATATGTTCTGGTTGGTGCACTATTAGCTTCACTTTATGCTTGCATGACGTTGCGTTATAGCTGCAACAAAACCAGAAATTTTCTCGGTGTTTGAAGTGAAGAATATTTGGGCCAGAACATTTTCTTGGCACGTGTGTTTATGTGGCAAACCTTCCCAGGAAATCTGGGTGGGGCAAACTACCCGATTCTGGGCTTTTTGGGTGGGTTTGCACCACCCAGATTTATGGCTTTGTGAAGAGCATATCTTTAGAAGGAAAAGGAATCATTTGAGTAAGTCAAAGTAATTCATGTGGAATTTTCTGTGCTCTCAACTCAGCAGTCAACACAGGAAATTTCTTTCCCACCCACGCCGCCCGGGGGTAGACGCAGGGGCCGACACATCAGTGTCATAAGGCTGATGGCGCTGCACTGCTACACGTGCCATGTTATGGGCCACCGTTGGTGGTATCGACGTACTTTCCCCATTTTCTCGGCCTGCCGAAGAAAAAGTGCGCTCCGGTTTGAGTTTGAGTGGAATTGAAAGAGCCTTACGTACAATATGTTCTGGTTGGTGCAGCTATCATGCCTTTCAAGGCTTGGTTGACTTCACGTCAGGGCATCTCACTGAATACGACGCACTTTTTGCCAGGTCTCCGTCCACCCACTACGTGGAGCATTTCAGAGATGGATGCATTGTCTCAGCGCAGACTATGAGAGAAGTCAGAAGGGTTTGCAACTCCAATATTTAGAGTGCATTACTTGTGAACCCAAGCGGAGGCTTTGTCCAGAATCTCCGAAATCATCTAATACCTCAAGTCGCACTCACAGTTCTTAGCAACCTGCGCAGCTCGCTTTCCATTTGCGATTTGCCATGCGTTCTTTATAGAAACTACGATCGAGAGTTCCTTCGTCAAGTCTCTGCCCTGACCATTATTGGATCTATTGAAGTTGAGCGGCAAAGAGAACTCGTTTACCTTCTCATTCACATTCCGGAAAGCAATGTTTCGACTAGCCCACTGAACCACATATCTTTGTGGTTAGCGTTCGGGAAGAGCTAAAGGACACTTAACGGTTGCTGGAACTGTCGGCCTTTTTGACAAAGAACTCGATGCTTTGGTCAAAGCTTTTGGGCTTGCTTACTCTAAGAAGCAGCAGCGCCCAATTGTGCCCATTACTGACAACACTAGTCGGTGCACCTTTTGTCTTAGAGCCAGAGGCTTAAGTTTGCAGCAACTTCAAGCTCTTGTGCAGGAAGTCGAGACTCTTCACGATCAAGCAAGCGTTGAGAAGAACGTCCGGGAAGTCGCCTGTTGAGCTGCAAATCTGGTTCAGCTTCACCCCTGTGCAAGATCTGTTTCGTCATGTCATAGAAAGACGGATTTAGTGAAACTGGGCTTCAGAGACCGAATTGACCGAATTGGCTTCAGGGCCAAAAAATTGGCTTCAGAAAACCCAAAATTGGCTTCAGATGCCAAATTGGCCTCAGAAGGCCTAAGTTGACTTCAAAAGGCCCAAATTGGCTCGACCAGCAAAGAGCCGTAAAAAGGCACCGGGCTTGGAAAGGACTTGAGAAGCTTCACACAGCTCCATAGTGCTGAAATGTTCAGTGTTCTTAAACTTGGCCGTGTACAGGCACAAAGCCCAAAAGTCTTTGTTCGATGTACTTAAACCTCCTCGGCAAGGGTGGAACTTTGGCTTGCAGCAAAGCCAAGACCCCACACTCCACATGGCTCCACTTTGCAGGCCATGAACATTGCGACGAAGCAGTGAAGGATCCGCCTTGTGCAAGGCTGCAAGGCCTCCCAGCTGAGGATTTAGAATAATTCTTCTACTCTGCTCTTTCTAAGTTTTCTTACTCTTGTCGTCTCCCGTCTGTGAAGGACAACTGCAGGTCTTGTTGGTTTTCTGTGGATAGGAGTCGCTTCAATCTGCTGACCAACGTGGAGGCCTCGCGAGGCCATCGTCTAGTCCATTTGATGACCCCTCCGACGCAGCGAAGGGGGTGAAGCTAAGTGTGGCTTTCAGCCCTGCGGAGTCTGTGCGCTTCAGTTTTCTTTGTGTGACAATGGCTCACGGAACTGAGCCAAAGTGCGTATTCCGAAGTCCTTGTCGACGCTTGTTTCGGCTTACCTGCTTGAGAACATGGCGAAGGTCTCCCGCCCTGTGCCAAAATGTTGTTGGCTTTTGTATGTGCTGCGTGATGGAGGCCCTCCACCCCTGTAGAGTCTTAGCAAAACGGACCTAACTATTGGTAAATTGCAATTTGCGAGGACTCCGCCGATTCCGCCGAGGCTTGTCACGCCGACTCCGCCAGAGCTAAAGTAGATGATCCCCTAATCTTGATTAGCGACACCGTGTAAGTGGGCAGGGGTAGAGTCGGGTAGAGCTGCGGGAAGATCAAGTGACAGTTTTTTAGCTAAACTGTGTCAGATAGTAGAAGCAGAAGGCAGTGCGCGTGAGGCTTGCAGCTGTGACTCTGTGACCTCCAAATCTGGGTCGAAAAAGCCAGGCAATTCTGGATTCGCGTGCGTGGGCCTCCCCTGTAGTGATTCGGATTGGGCGGGTGACCGCAAGTCTCGCAAGTCAGTTTCTTCTTCCTCAGCCATCCTTTGCAACAAGCACTATATCCATGGATCTTCCAAGACACAGAAAGCTGTAGCAGTTTCCTCGGCAGAGGCTGAGTTTCACTCAGCTGTCAGCAACAGCATAGCCTGCACCTTGAGGGCCCTGTATGCCTTTTTGTCCCCTAACCGCACTGGTCCTCCACATATACTTGTGAACAAGCCCGCCGCGAGGGCAATGCTCCAGCGCAGCGGAGTAGGAAGGGTTCGACGCCTTGATGCTAAGCTACTCTGGATACAGACCAAGGTAGCCGCCAACTCCTGAAGGATCCATGCCGTGGAAACGAGCCTCATTAGCACAGCGCATGCGTTTCTTGCTTGGAAGGCTGAACATCCGTGATTCGTCACAAGGTTTCGGAATTGTTGGGCAAAAACAGCTTGATGTTTTGGAAAACGCAAAGGCTGTGCTGTGCGTGTAGCTTGCAAGCAACTTCGAGGGTGTGCCAAGCGAGACAAGACTGGCGATGCCGCCAGAATCCTGAGTGTTGTGTTCTGTGCCATGCAGGCACGCGATGCCTTTGGCGCTGATGCCAACGGATCAGACGAGCCCAATATCTCAGACGCTTTGAGCCATGGTGACGATGGCAAGTCCAAGCTGTTGCATGTGCTTCACCTTGTCTTGCAAGTTTGGTATGTGATTGTGCATCTCATTGCGAACTGTCAGCGCGCTGTCCTGCCAGTCAAGCGCCCGTTCGCCACGATGCTACACAACGTGGCGTGCGGCGTTATGCTAGCCCTGTACGCGATCGTCTCCGGATCTCGGCGTTCCTGGCTGTTGCCTGCCCCTTCTTGCAGTGCTCATGATGTGATTCTGTTGCCACCGCCGCGGCAATGTTGCCAATGCACCTGTAACTGCGTCGGTTGTTGTGGTTAGTACTGGTCCCGAACCTTCCGGCCCTAGTTCCTCTACCCCCAATGCGCCGCTTGTACAGTACATGCTCAGACCAATGGTTGCGAGTCCACAGCCGGGAACATCCGCAGATGCTGCGTCGAGCAGCGCCCAAGTTTCTAAGCCAGCACCGAAGCGTCAACCGACGCCTGTGCCGCTCGAAGAAGACAATATCAACCAGATCCGTGATCGTCTGCATGCTTGGATGCGTGAACATATGGGAACGGCCCAAAACGTTAGGCTTGTAACAGGCCCCCGGGCGGGCACGGTGCGACAAAGGGTTTGTAACAAAAACCGGTTCTTGCGACAAGCCTTGCACGGCAAGGCTTGCGACAAGGGGCGTTTTCTAGAATGCCACGCGACAAAGGTTATGAAACATAGCTGGCGCGACAAGGGGCGCGACAAGGGTTTGTAACAAGGTGGAAGCCGCCCCCCCGCGACAAGGGGGGTATTGGGCCAAGGCCATAATGTGATACCGCCAAAGCCTGATCAATTCGAAAAACAACAGCCAGCCTCCCGGAAATCCAAAACCTCGGCACAGCGAGGGTTCAGCAAAACAACAACCAGGTCCCTATCATCTGACGGCCGTCTCACCTGACTCGCATGTCACCTAGAAGCCCAAAACCTCGCAGCCCATGACGTCAGTTCTGACAGCCGTCTCACCTAGCAGGATTCAAATCTTTAAGTTTGTCAATTTCCGTTTGAACCTTCGACTTGGGGTTCAACTGGAGTTTCGAGCATAGAGTGCATGAAAAGGTCAAAAACAGAGCTTCGTTTCTTGTATTTCATTTTTTTGAGAATGAGAGAAGCAGAGAAGCTGTATTTCCAGCCCCCCGCAGTGTTTCTGGTTTGTATTTCTTGTATTCATTCTTCGCGAATCGGAATCGTAGGAGAAGTGGGTAGTGGAAGAAGAAAATTAGTTTAAATTTCATCCCTTTTGTTTGTTGTGTCTTTTGTGTTTCATCCTTCCTGAATCGGAGAAGAAGAGATGCAGGAGGGGGGTTTAGGGTTTAGGAAGTTTTCGGGTTTAGAGAACCTCAATCCAATACGGACCAATGGATTTCGCAAGCACTTTCTGGCAATATGTCGGGAAGAATAGCGCCAAAGACCCGGGACACTCCTTTCGGGCCCTGCACATTTTGGCTTCACATGCATGCGCGAGCCTACCGGTTTTCCTGAAGTTGTTCCCAAGTAGTGGGGCACATGAGCGTCGGTACTCTCAAACCCAAGTTTTGCACCACTCCTTGCCCGAGCTCGTGGAACAGGTTCCCCAATCCTAGCCGGGGTGGAAAGAAGATGAAGCAATTGGGGTTTCTTGTTGAAAGGGTCATGTCACCGTGTGTGTGAAAACCGCCGAAGCTCGGTCCAAGAAGCCCTGAGCACAGCGCCGCGCTTCCGTCTATGAAGCATGCTGCGTGTGGCCACACGCACGGCGATTCTTTTCACTCTGGCCCCGCTGCGCGCGTTAGCACTTGCGGGCCCTTCGTGCTTGGCACCGACCTCAGTTGTGGAATGCCCCAAGCCCTCCATGGGGCATCACAATCAATAAGCCGCAAGAATGTTTTCAGGAGTTTCTGAACCTGAAGCCCGACACCCCAAAGCCTGGGCCTAAGCCTAAGCCCGAAAACGGGTGCCCACACAGTGACTGAGGCCCCCGAAGTTTCTTACTGCTAGAGGCTCGAAATCCTTGGACCGAACAAGGTTGGGTCAAGGGCTTAGGGCTTGGGATCGGCTGCAGGATGAAGACGGCTACGGCACGCTGCTCCTGCAGAAAGAGGGAAGAAAGGTCGCCAGAGAGCCAAGCGCGTTGTCTGTTCAGGTAGACCCCGAGGCTCGCTGGCATTGAGGGGGCAGCCGAGACAGCCATAAATTCAAACCGATGATTCAACCTGCCTTAAAACCTTAAACCTCAAACCGGAAAGCTGCAACCGGTCTTCAAACGTGCTTCTTGAGCTCTAAATCGCAACCGAAAGCTTCAAAATTCTGTAGCGTCAACATGCCTCAGCCGTTGCATTCTGCTTGGCTGAAGACTGCGCATGAACGATGTCTTCTTCTGTGCACTCAGGAGAACGGAATTTGCCAGCCGCGAAATCAAACACTTCTTGAACGGGAGGCCGCATCTTCCACTCATGAATGGCTGATGGTGTTGCAGGTTTCGGTGCAGGTTTTTGCAGTTGATTGTCAGCTGGGAGGTCCTGTCCAGTGGCAAGATGGTGTTGGCAGATAAAGTCCTGGACCCAAAATCCTGAACCCCCAATCTCCCCCCCCCCCCCCCCCAAAGCTTTCAGCCCAACAACACGTTGCACTCCACCGCTGAACTTTCAACACTCCGTTGGCCTGCCACACCCGAGCCTCGCCAAAATTCTTCCTAGGGTCCTTGAGGGTGCGAGGATTTGCCGTCCGCTTAGGAATTCAGGCCGTGAGTCCCCACAGTAAGCCTTGACCTTTGCGTTGGAGCACAGCAAGCTAGCCTGAGTTTGCGAAGTGGACGCTTGCACTGCCAGGTGCCAATTCTGGAGGTTCTTTCCAAGCACCCAGGCACTAGCCAAGAGCATTGCGGGAACTAAACCCGAGATCCTAAATGGACACGCCCCAAAGCCTGGCAGTTGGGTTTAGGGTTTGGGGTCTTGGGTCGGGGGGGGGGTTTATGGTGCAGGGATTCTTGAGCCCGGAGCAACACCTGAACCCTAAACCATAAGCACAGATTTTCCGGCTCGGTGTTTATGCCCAAAACCCTTGAACCTTCAGTCCCTGAAGTCCTGTTGTTCTTGCCCCGGGAGTCGGAGTGCTGACGCGGCGGCAGCACCACAGAAGGGGTGTTTTGTTTAAAGTGCGAGACCTGAAAGCCCAACCCTTAAACCCTGCGCCATAGCCCTAAACCCTAAACATAAACCCTAAACCCTAAACCCTGAACCCTAAACCCTGAACCCCATATCCTGAACCTTGTGGCGGCTTGGGGCTCTCGGAGACGATGGGGACATCTCCAGGCACTTAACAATATATCCCTAAGCCACCAAGTCCTAACCAAAAAGCTAAAATCCTAAACCCAAGATGGGCATAGCGTCATGATTTGTTGCAGCATGTACGTCTCTTGTGCTACTAGCCGGGAGTTTCTTTTTGTTCATGTCAGGGGAAAGGGCTACAAATAGTGATGCATGTTTTACATAGCTAGCTTGCCTTTTCTGAACAACATAACGGGTTGAAACAGGAACGCAAACGCTGGGTGTTAAAGGTCTCAGTCTCGAGCACCGAAGTTCATTTGGCGCATCGGTTGTCCCAGTAGATGTATCGGCGACTGAATTTTAAGATTTTCCTTGATAAATATAATCGATATAATTGCGCCCCGTTCTGTTAATCACATGAATGAGGTTTTCACATCTTTCGATTGGAGGAACCAGTATTGTTGTTGAAAGGTATCGATTCACGAGTTGAATTCATGGATTAGCTCCCCAGGTATGTATACTCTGAAAGCCCGCCGAACAACCCCGGAGCCTCGAAACCAGAAACGGTGAAACTACAGTGAGCCCTGCAATACCCTAAGCTCTCAACCCTACACCCAACTCTTTTTGCAGGTGAGGATGGCTGGTGTGTCTTTGGCGCGGCTGGCACATGGAGCAGGAAGTGTGCGGTCAGCCGGCGAAAGGCCTGGTTGAGATTTCAGATTTTGTTTTGTGTGTTTCGTTTTTTTTCTCGAGAAATCGTATGTGTGTATGTGCACACGCGAGTTTTTCTATTCATTAGTTCTTTGTGCTTTTTAGAGCTTTTACATGTTGACGTTTGTATAGTGTGTTGTTTTATTGGTTCTTTTTTGTCGTCGTTGTTTATTCGAGTTTGAACGTTTCAGGATGATGTACAGGACCTAAGGGTCAGGCCTTTATCTGCACAAGTTTCCAATTGTGGTCCAAGATGCTCGTTAGCCCCATCTCGGGTTGGATGCGGGGTACGTTTTCGGGTTTTGGGTTTAGGGCCGCATGACCCTTGACGATTTCCAGGCTGACCCTCGGATGTTCGCTGAGTACAACAACGAGGTGTACAAGTCCTACCTACCGACGTCCAGTATGTCAAAGACGCTCAGGCTCCTAGGTCCTGTTACGGGAGTTGTGGCCACGGGCCTGGCCGAAGCCAGAACCCACTGAGTCGCAATACGGAGATTGCTAAGACAACCCGCATGGAGTCTTCCAAGGCAGCTCCGGTGCGCATGTCGTACGCTGCACTCAGCTCCTCACCTCCCAAATTTCTGAAATTTAGGGTTTAGGGTTTAGGGTTGCTCAGGTTTCGACAGTCCGCGGCTCCCTGCTTCTCTCAGGCTTCCCGATGGGCGAAGCCTCCACAACATCGTCGACGGGTCATATCCCCTGGACGATGCCTACTGCTGGATTTTGGGCTGGTACGACCTGGACCGGAAAGCGGCCGTCAACAGCTACACCTACCTCACGGAGGTGCGGAGAGAAAAGAGAGAGGAGTCTGAAGACCCTGTGGGATGTCTTGTCTTGTCGGTATCCTGAACTGTTTCCTTCATTCGGTTTTCGGCCCAAAGGGTCTTGGAGGTGCAAGGTGGCAAGGGGGCCTAGGCCTGGAACGGCAGTGACCACGGTTGCCACATGACATGGAAACACGTGCGTCTGAAGACCCAGCTCTCTTCCGAAACCCCCCCCCCAATCTTAGTCCGAGCGTTCCTCGCCACACATCTCGTGCGCGCAGTTCCTTGATAGTAGTTTTGGGCCCAAGGACCTCCCAAAACCGAAGCCCCGAACCCTCAGCCCCAAATTCCGCAACCCCCCCAAAACCCGGAAGGTTTCAGCGGCCTCATGCCGAAGTCTGGAGCAGAGCATTCCCGGCTATCATCAAATTAGTTTTGGGCACTTGTTGCAGGAGCCCCTGGCTGGAGGGGTTTTGGATTTAGGGTTTAGGGTTAAGGGTTTAGGGTTTAGGGTTTAGGGGTTAGGGTTTAGGGTTCCGGGGCTTCTGGGTACTTAGGGATGGCACCAAGCTGAGGCTTCTTTGACAAGATGCGTTGGCATGTTCCCCCCCTTCATACTCATAGTCCTCAATAGGGATTTCAGTACCCCCCCCCCCCCTATTATAATCCCTATTCAGGACTGCTCGTATAAGGGGGAACATCCCAAAAGTGAGGGTTTTAGAGCTGACGGGTCGAAAGACCGAGGAGGTTTTTTGGGCCTCGGGGTTCTTACACGGCCAGGGTCTTCTTGTGACCTTCAAGAAGTTTTTTTGGGCTGAGGATGCCCCCGGATCGAAAGCCCAAAACTCAAAACTGTAGAAATTGAGTAGGCTCATGTTTACTCAGCAATCAAGGAGTCCGAGAAAGACAGGGAAGAGATCCAGAAGCTCTGGGCATCGCAAGAGCCGGCGCCGGCCTCGATCTTGGGGGCTGGTTGGGGGGCCTCCTCGCAGTAGAGTAGTAGTCGAGTGGGTAACCTTTAACCTTTTTGGGATAGTATAATCCCCTTAGAATCGCAAAGGTTAGCAAAGGTTAACCTTTAATTCCTGGGGTGCATAAGTGCCACGTTGGACGCCCCTAAACTCAAGACTTCGGGTTCTTGGGACGTCGCATGCAACGAGGCCTTTGGGGGTGGGTGTCCTTCTTGGGCGGCTCCTACAATGAGGACGATGGCATTTTGGGGGTGTATACATTTGTGTTCCGTCCTTCGCAGCTGCTTTCATTGCAAAACTTCAAAACCTAAACCCTGACATCCTACAGCCTCTGAGACGTTGGTAGCCATGAATAGCGGGGTTGAAGGCGTGGGAAGCTTGAAGGATGTAGTGTGGGCTGTGGCGTAGGCAGGGTTCTAGGCTCGAGGGTTTGAGGGCTTTAGGCCTTCCTTCTGGAGGGGTCCAGAAATCGATACGACTTTGCAGCTTAAGGGCTTTCAGGGCTGTGCCGAGGTAGGCTTCAAACATCCTTCAGCCCCTGAAGCCCTAGAGTCCCAAACCCCCCCAAAGAATCCTACGAAGCTTAAGACCCTTATCCCCGGCGGGACCTTGAATTTCTCAAGCCCATGCGGGTGCTTCCCCAAATAAGGCCTTAAATGGGGGTCCCCTTAATCTACCCAAAGTGAACATCACCCCTATCACAGGAACCCTCCGAAAGGATGAACCCAAGATTCTTTTCTTTTGGTAGGTTCCCTACATTGGGCTGCATTTTGGCTACCTGTTACACTACGGGCCTCTCGATCTACGTTCTTTTTGGGAGCTGGCCTTTTGGAGTACAGCTCGGATTCCAGGCTTCATGTGTAGTGGTCTGGATGGGGGTGCTCAGCATTGCCCAGGTGCTGAATCTTTCCCAAGACTTTGTGGACGGGATGAAAATTCATGCAGCAGCCAAATGCCGCTGGGCAGTTTAAAGGAAGGTGGGATCAAGGGTTTAGGGCTTTCGGGTTGCGTGCTCGAATTTATTTCGGCACATGTGTGGGCTGCGGGCCTGCATGGTCCTCAGCCAACTGATCCTCGCTGCCAGAGCTCATCTGCGGGTTCTGCTGCGGGCGTCTGTGCTGGCTTCTGTTCTCGGCCCGGTCCTTCTGCTTCATGGCATCCGGCCGCTCGTGAATGGGAGCCGGCCCTCGTGGCCATTGTAAGCTCCTCCAGTGGCCGTCGCTTTTGACACGTCTGGGTCACTGGCGACGCGCCAACACTAACAGTGCCACTTGCTGTTGGCAGCCGGGCAGATCCAGTGCTTTGTGGGCCTTGTTGACTTGTGGTCCTGGCACCTCAACATGCGTTAGGCTCCGCAGGCTTTGTCGATCTTTGTCCTCTTCCGATGCCACGACGTGCGTCGACCTATTTGGCTTCCACCTGAAGTCTGCTGGCGGATGCCATCATTCGCAGTGCCTCAACCACCTTACCTTTTGGTGGCAGGTCGATACGAGATGCTTGCGCGATCAGGGGCGACTTGGTGCTTCCCATGACTTCAGAAGTGATGCCCCACATGTCAGACCCAGTTTGCACTTGCCGAGCCGGAAGCCCAGCAGGCGGCAGGCATCACAGGAGCGTCACTGCTTTCGCAACGCGGGGTTCGCGGGTTGCCGGACGTTGTCAGGCCTCCTGAATCTGCCGTGCTAGGACCTTTCGGTTCGGATGGTGTTCCTTACATCCGCTGCCTCCGTGCATGGCTTCAAGTATGCCTCAGGTGGGGGGCGGATGAGTTGCCTGGATGGCTTTCCTCCTTGCAACTCCATGTCGGCTTGGGCTTGTTCGACACCCGTTCCAGGACCTGGGGAGCGCCTTGAGGCCTGGGTGGTTGGCTTTGACGTGGCCACGCTTGTCCGCTGGGCCACGGTCAGATTCAGCTGCGCAACGCGTTGTGTATCAAGTTACTGGTTGCATCGGCATGCCACCCATGTTTTCCCGGCCTCCTCATCAGCAGGTGCGTCCGCAGGATCGCGGCAAGTTTCCGCCTTCGGCCGAGGCTGGTCCGTAGCGTTTGGGGCTGTTAAGGGCCCCGCGCGTTCTAAGGCCGCTCGCGATCTGGTGTCCTTTGCGGGCTCCGTGTGACGTGTGCGAAGCTTTAGCTCGTTCTTGCGCTGATCAGCGGCCATGGCAGATCCAGAAAACATTGCCAGTTCCTGACTTCCTCAATGAAACCTTAAGCCCAAACTAAGCCCTAAGTCATAACCTTGACCCTTGAGCCCTCCCTAGCACACAAGCATCAACCTGCACGTTTAAAGGTTCAAGGCTTTGAGGGGGTTGAGGGGTTTGAGGGGTTTGGGGCGTATTGTCGTTCGCTGTTTGGCCGAGGCTACCAAAGTTCGCCTTTCTAATTCAGGCTGCAACCGAAACCCTGACTAAACCTCAAACCCTAGACCCGAAACCTCGCGAAGCCCTAAACCCTAAACCCAGATGAGGTTTGTTGGGTGGCGGCGAGGGTGGCGTCTGTGACATCGCTTTCTGCGCGCTACGCGCCTGTCGCTTAGGCAACGACAGGCTGGGCTACAATCTGAGAGGTGGCTCGCTGGCACTCTCAAGGCCTTCTAGGGGTTTAGGGTTTAGGGGTTTAGGGGTTTAGGGTTGAGGGGTTTAGGGTTTATTAGGGTTTAAGGGTTTGAGGGTTTGAGGTTTTGAGGGTTAGGGCCCTGAGAGGCTTGAGAGGGTGCCACGACCTGTCCGGGACATTGAAACTTGAAGAGAGGGTTAAAGTTGTCGAGTTCTTGAGGCTTCGCTGGGTTGCTGTTGAGGATAGCACCCTTGAGGGCGTGAAGGATGTATCTAGGGTATATTATAAGGAGGCCTGAGGATTTCCACAGATGTGTTTATGGGAAGCGATAGAGGCTTTCAAGGGCCTGGGTTTGGGGTTTCGGGCCTGTAGTTTTGGCTCGGAGGGCTTGTTGTCATTCCGACCCTAAACCTAACTCGCCCCCCCGAAGTAGAGCAAGCCCCAAAGCCCAAGGCCCAAACAAAACACCCCAAAACCCTGTAGACCCTACTTGGATGTTCATGGTACTTATTAGCCTATTTTAACTGTACTTCTGTACTTATAGCCATATTCGGGCACTTAAGGGGCTTATAAGTCCAGTTATTATTGGTTAACAAGTACCTCTAAACCCTAAACCCTAAACCCTAAACCCTAAACCCTAAACCCGAAACCCTAAACCCTAAACCCTAAACCCTAAACCCTAAGCCCTAGGCCCTAAGCCCTAAGCCCTAAGCCCTAACCCTAAACCCTAAACCCTAAACCCTAAACCCTGAACCTTAAACCCTAAACCCTAAACCTTAAACCCTAAACCCTAACCCTATACCCTAAACCCTACACCCTAAACCCTAAACCCTAAACCCGAAACCCGAAACCCTAAACCCTTGGTTAATAAGCACCATGAACCTCCAAGTAGACTACGAAGCAGTCAACCAACCCAGTGCCGAGCCTGGCCCCTGCCGTTTTTGGTAAGCCCAGAATACACACTGGCAGTTCCGAGTAGGAGGGTAGGTGACCTTAAACTTCAACCCTTTTGGGGTAAGAGAATCCACACGTAATCCTGAAGGTTAACCTTTAGTTCCCCCAGGGTGCTGGACAACTAAGATTTGGAGTTTTGCGTGATGCTGAGGCGATTGCCCTCCAGTGTAGTGGCTTGGGGTGAGCGTGGTTCCATTCAGTTCCCTTCAGACCAAAAAAGAGCGTCAGCAGCATTGCAGCATAAGCCCCAAAAAGCCCCCAAAAAAGCCCCAAAAAGCCCGAAACAGCCCTAAACCGTTTTAGGCTTAGGGAACCCCAAGCACGTGAACCCATGGCTGAATCTCTAGCGATCATGCAGGATGAATGGCACCAAAGACCTCGGACTTAACTTCCTGATCCGTCTCTACGGGCCCTGTGTCTTTTAGCTTCAGAGGCATCCGCCTTCCCCGTGTGCGATGGGTATATGAGCGTTCATGCTCTCAAGTCCCAAGTGTTGCACCCACTGCCTGCCCAAGCTCTTAAGCACCCGGCCTTCAAACCTAGCCGGGCTGGAAAAAAGCCCGAATCCCTAGTGACAAGTGAGTACAAGTGAAACTTTTGGGCTTCTGGTTTCTAGGGTTAGGTGTCGGTACGCATGCATGTGTGAAAGCCACAGCGCAGAAGCTTGGCCCAAGAAGCTTGAGCACAGCGCCGCGCTTCCTTTTATGAAGCATGCTGCGTGCGGCCAGATGCACGGCGCTTCTTTTGACCCTGGCTCTGCTGCGCGCGCCTGCACTCGAGGGTCCATCGTGCCTGGCACCTGCCTCAGTTGTGGGAATGCTCTAAGCCCTCCAAAAATTTCGTAAGCCCTTTAAGATTTTGAGCAGCTTGTCCATGTTTCAAGCAAGATTCTGACCATAAGCCCTACATTCTAAAGCTTAAGCCCGAAAACCCGTTGGCAAATTTGCGGGGTGCCAAGCTGCAGTTAACAGTGCCTGAGTCTTCGGTGCGAAGTTTCTGACTGGTAGAGGTTTACCTCTTCTCCAAGAATCCTTGTTCAGGGTTTAGGACTGGCTGCAGGATGAAGACGGCTACGGCACGCTGCTCCTGCAGAAAGGGGGAAGACAGGTCGCCAGACAGCCAAGCGCGTTGTCTGTTCAGGTAGACCCCGAGACTCAGCTATCATTGGGGGGCTAGGCCGAAACGGCCTTAAACAAGCTCGGAACCCTCGATTAAACCCTGCCGGAGACCCTAAACCATCCTAAACCTGAAGCCCGAAAGCTGCAATCCGTGTTCAAACCGCATTCTGGAGCTCCACGTCCAGTCCAAACCCGAAGATTCAGAGTTCTTTAGCCTTAACATGCCTCCGGCGTTCCTGAATTTTTTGAGTTTAATTTGACGTTGTGCAGGAACGGTGTCTTTTTCTGCGTGCCCAGGAGAACGGAATTTGCGAGCCGGTGAAGGAAAACGAAACAAAGGCCGCATCTGTGGATTTCGGTGGATGTTTCGGCTTTCAGATGGTTGTCATCGGGCATTTGGCAGCTGGAAAGTCTTGTCCCATGAAATCGCCCAGGCCTCGCTAAGTTCCCCTCGGAATCGCTACGGTCTGGATTGCGGGTTGAGGGGTTTGCCATAGTCCCCTTTAGGAATTATGTTCTAGACCTTTACGCATGAGCAAGAACCCAAGCAAAATTCGTCAAGATCAAAAACTACCCTGAGCTTGCGAAGCGGGAAGGCCGCTTGCGCTGTCAGGTGCCAATTCCGGAGCTTCTTGCCCACCACCCAGGCATCTGCCAAGAGTATGTCGGGTCTTAGGCACCGAACTTTCCGAGAGCCCGGCAGTCGTCGGACTTTGTTCCTTTGAACCCCTCTTCTTGGGGTTTCTTGGTTGGGGCTCAAGATTCCTGCGCCCTAAACCCCCCCCCCCCCGCCCGAAACCCCAAACCGCAAGCCTCCAAGCCTCCCAAGCCTCAGCATGGCAGCCTCTGAAGAGTTGGGGGCGCTTTCGGGTTCAGGGTTGAGGGGCCATGTCTGCCGGGCTCGGAAGACTGGCCAGCTTGTTCCTTTCCATCTCCCTTCGAAGGGCCCAAGACGCAAATCGGAGTCCTACTGTTATCGCTCAGGGGTGACTGGACGCCTAGTTGTTTAGGTGCCAAGACCTGAAACCTCACATCAAAAGCCTGCGCCGTTCAGCCCTAAACCTGAAGCCACCGACCCTGAACCCTGGACCCTCATGCCATACTCTAAGAGCCGGGTGTGGCTCCGGGCTCTCACGACACACATCCTGGAAGCCCTAAACTCTAAACCCTAAACCCCGAGGACCCGAAACTCTGTGTACCAAGAGTCACCAACCCTGGAAACCTTAAACCCAAGATCCCGAACCCCAGGCTATGGGAGTTTCCGAAAGTAGGGGTACCAAGATCAACGCCCGGGTGCCCGAACGGTGTACGCTGAAAACCAGAAGTGGTGAGCCTAGGGTCAGCCTCTACCGTGCCCTGAACATGGGATGTTCTCTCTTATACTCCTAAATGGGGATTACAATTAGGGAGTACTATAATGCCTGGGGGGGGATCCCAACCCTGAACTCTCAGCCCCACATTCCAAGTCTTTTGCAGGTGAGGATGGCTGGTGTCTCTTTGGCGTGACTGGCGAATGGGCCAGCAAGTGTGCAGTCAGCCGACGAAAGGCCGGGTTCAGATTTCAGCCTTTTTGGTTCTCATTTTCAGAGAAACTCTCTGTCTCTCTTGTGTGTGTGCCCACCCAGACATTTTACTATCGGAGACTTCGGCCCATGTTGTCTGGCAGTGCGTGGAGTGGTCGATTTGTCGAGTTGTTTCTTGGTTCTTTTCGGAGGGTTCGTGGAGGGACAACAGGACTCGGGAGGGGGGTTGCAGGCAGCCCACCCAGTGCTGTTGAGGACTTGTCACATCGTCATCGTACAAGCTGCGTATGGTCATGTATGGTCCCATCCTGCGTTATCTTCGCTGTGCAACCCCGAAGGGTTTTCCTCCTGAAAGAACATCGTTCGCAACGTGATGTTGGCTTTATCTCTCTTGCTCGGGCTGGATAAGGTTTAGGGTTGGCAGTTTAGGGTTTTGCATGCAGGGCAACCAGGTAGCATGACCCTGACGATTTCCAGGGTGACGCTCGGACCTTCGCCGACTCCATGGGCGAGTACTACAAGTCCTACATACCCACGTCCAACGTGTCGAAGACACTCAGGCTGCTAGGGCTGTTGCTTCCTCCCCTGAACCCTAAACCCTAAACCCTGAACCCTAAACCCTAAACCCTAAGCCCTAAACCCTAAACCCTAACCCTTGGTTGGCGCTTGTTGTCAGTCTTTGTATGGCCACGGAACGCGCTCAGCTCCTCGTAGTGCAAAGCTGCGCTCAGCCAAGCTCCCGGCTGGACCCTGCCGACCTTGCTATGTTCCGCTTATACGAACAGTCCTTAACAAGGGTTTAGGGTTTAGGGTTTAGGGTTCAGGGTGTAGGTTTTAGTGCAATAGGGATTATAATCGGGGTACTATAATTTCTCTATGAAAGTATAGGGGGGAGCATCAAGCACCTGCCCTCCCTGCTTCCGGCAGCTTGGAAGGTGTGGAGGCCCGCGGGTAGTTGCACTTGGGCATACGCGCCACTGAGTAGGGTTGTAGGGTTGTAGGGGTTGCAAGCAGCCTACATGAGGCAGTTGTACTTCGTTGCACTTACCTGACTTCCAGCCCGACGTTTCAGTACTCATGAGCTTTCAACTGAAGCTTCTCAAAGTTACCTACATCTAGGATTCAGGGTTTAGGGTTTTTCAGGTTTCGACAGTCCGCGGCTCCCTGCTTCTGTCAGGCTGCCCGATGGGCGAAGCCTCCACAACATCGTCGACTGGTCATATCCCCTGGACGATGCCTACTGCTGGATTTTGGGCTGGTACGACCTCGACCTGGACCGGAAAGCGGCCGTCAACAACTACACCTACCTCACGGAGGTGCGGATAGAGGAGCCCTGAGACCTACACAAGGGAGACACAGCCGAGATGTCCCTGTGTGTAGCTACCTGAAAAGTTTCCCTCTTCCGTTTTCGACCGAAAGGGTCTTTGAGGCTTTTGTAGCGTGTGGTCGGTCCATGGTTGCCACGCCACAAGCAAAGACACTGCGTCTGAAGACCCAGCTTTTCTTAACCACCCATCTTCATCCCAGCGTTCCTTGGCCACACATCCCGTCCGCGGAGTTCTGTTTCTTAGTATTCGTGGGCCAAGTGCTTCCCAAACCCTATAGCTCAGAAGCCTTCAACTTCAAACCCTGAAGGTGTCCAAGGCCTCGTGCCGAAGTCTGGAGCAGAGCGTTCCCAACTATCATCAGCTCAGCTTCGGGGACATGGTGGAGGAGCTCGTTGGCCGGAGGGTCTTAAGAGGGCCTCGTTGGGGGAAATTTGGGGGTTCCAGACCTCCAAACCCCAAGCCCTCGGGCTGAGCCTTTGTAGGCTTTGCATGGCTACCATGGGAGGTGGCCACCCAGGAATCGAGAGGTTTCTGCCTCTCCCAACCTGAACTTGCGCTGTTGATGCTGTGGAACTGCGACATGGGATGCCAAGCCCCGAGAAGCGTCTCAGACCCGTTTGGGCTTTTCGGGCTTTAGGGTGCTTAGAGGTTCTTTGGGTTTGGGGTCCAATTTTTTGGGGTCCAATTTTTTGGGGTCCAATTTTTTGGGGTGTTGCTCGGCGGCGTGAGAACTTGGAGTATCGCTCAATCTAGCCAATATGAATATGAACCGACCGATAAACCTAGACCCGCAAACCACAAAACCCTGAGATCTCACTTAAAGCCCTGGAGCCTGGACTCCAAACCCTGAGACCAGAAGCCCCAATGCCATAACGAGTTGAAGCAGGTCAGGGTTTGAGATGTTTAGGGTTTAGGGTTTAGGGTAAGCTCGAGGTCAAAGAAGTTTAGGGCCTGAACCTTCTGGACCTTGGAAGCTCCAAGCTCCTGTAACTTAGGGCTTAGGGTTTGTGGTTGAAGAAGCTTGCCTCCCCTAGTATTAAACCGCCCCTACCCCCTGATATGAAATTCCCCCCCCTCCATATACTACAATATAACCAGAATGGGGTATTTAAGATTAGGGCGTTAGGGGCTTTCATAGAAGGTGAGGGGAGGATTTTATTTGTCCGGATAAGGGGTTCAAGCGGCTGCCCAGGGGTTTAAGGGGTTTTAAGGGTGCTTCAGGGGTTGGCTTTCGGGATTCGGGTTTAAGGCCGCTAGGTTTTTTTTTGGTGGCCTTCGGGGGTTTTAGGGCTTAGGGCTCTGGGCTCAGGGACCCTGAGGCCCTAAACTAAAAAACCCCAAAGCCTGAGTAGAGTAGTGTTTGTTCAGAGAATCAGGAGTCCGAGAAAGACACGGACGAGATTGACAAGCTCTGGGCATCGCAAAAGCCGGTGCCTGCCTCGATCTTTGCGGGCTGTTTGGGGCTTGGGGGGTATGAGTGAAACCCTAAACCCTAAACCCTAAACCCTGGTGTAATTATGAGTGCAGGACCCTAAACTCTTAACACTCGCAAGCCCAGAACGCCCCTCAACTCCAGACTTCGGCCCCTCGGGACTTCGCATGTATCGCAACTCTCGAAACGGACTTGGGACTGGGTACCTTGTTGGTGGTTACTACAAAAATGACTCTGGCATCTTGGGGTATACTAGGTGGCCCCTAGTTTGGGATTTCTCGTCTATGCGTTCGCAGCTTCTGCGCTTCACAGCAAACCTTCAAAATTCTTAAACCACTCATCCCACAGCCCCGAAGTTTTTGGGAGCATGCACTCTGGGTTGCAGGTGTGGAAAGACTGAAGGATTTAGGGCTTCAGTCTTTAGGGCTTTAGCGTTCAAGTGATGTGGGGCGAAGGGCTTTATAGGCTCATCAGGACTGAAGCATGTGCGGGCTCAGGGGTCCCAAGGGTGCTTTTCGGATTCAGGATGTCTGGGTTTGCCCCTCATCTTCAAGAACCCAAGGTTCTTCTGAAAAGGGGCTCCCCTACATCAGGTTTGGCTCTTGGCTACCGGCTACCCGTTCTAGGACGGGGCCTCTCTTTCTCTATGCTTTATTTAGAGAACGGTTTTTTTTGCAGTGTAGCTCGATGTGGCTCTCATGCCCAGGTGCTGAATCTTTCCCAGGCTTTTGTGGACGGGATGAAGCTGCATGCAGCAGTCAATTGCCACTGGGCAGTTTCACGTCTGGTGGGATGAGTGTAAGGTTTACGGTTTCGGGTTTGCATGGTATCCCGCTCGAATCAAGTACGGCTCCTATGTAGGCTATCCTTGCTCTGGTTTTCGGCCCACTCCTTCTGTTTCGTGGCATCAGGCCTCTCGTGAACGGGAGCAGGCCCTTGTTGCCAGCGTAACCCCATCCAGCTAGTCCGGTTGCAGTGGCTTAGGTTTAAAGGCTCAAAGAGATTCAGGTTTACGGTCTGGGACTTGAGAAGTTTAGGAATTGGGGCTTCGGAGTTTGGGGATGATTAGCATTTTTTTTGGGTGCCGGGGCGGATGTCAGGGTTCTTTGGCTCCCTGAACCTTTGACCTTGGGATGCAACCCCCCCAGGTCGCCCTGACCTTGGGATGTTCCCCCTTGTACGAACAGCTCCGTAATAGGAGTTATAATCTGGGGTACTATAATCCCACATCCCAGCCCTGACCCCCAATGATGCCCTAAACCCTAACCCCTAAACCCTAAACCCTAAACCCTAACCCCTAAACCCTAACCCCTAAACCCTAAACCCTAAACCCTAAACCGAAGGCCTGCTGGGTGGCGGCGAGGGTGGCATCTGTGATATTGCCAACTGCGCGTTGCGCGGCTGTCGCTTAGGCAATGACAGGCTGGGCTACAATCTGAGAGGTGGCTCGCTGGCACTCGTTAGGGTTTAGTAGTGTTAGGGTTTAGGGTTTAGGGTTTAGGGTTAGGGTTTAGGGTGTAGGGTGTAGGGTGTAGGGTGTAGGGTGTAGGGTGTAGGGTTAGCGTTATAGGGCTTAAGGCTTTCGTTTGAGTTTTAGTGGTGAGGGTTGAGGGTTTCAACAGCTCGTCGGGGACATTGAGGCTTGAAGAGGGGGTTCAACTTGTCGAGTTCTTGAGGCTTCGCTGGGTTTCTGTTGAGGAATTTAGACTCTCTTGCCCTAAGAATCGAAGCCAGATTATTTGTCATAACAGGCTTGTTATGTACGTCATTTTGTGTCCTTGAAAAGTTCCTCAGCCCGCAACCCCAATCTCTGCTTCAGCACCCAAACCTTTGAAAGCCTGAAGGGTTCTTCTCGGGTCTCTTTTTTAAGGAGGCTTAAGGATAAAGCGCTTTGAAGGGCCTGAGATCCATGTTTGGGGGGTTCGATGTGGTGGGTTTCAGGGTTTCAAGGCTGGGAGCTTAGGCTCCGAAGGGAAGGAGATTCCGACACCAGTGAAGCAAGCCTGGATCCTGGACCCTGGACCCTGGACCCAGAACCCAGAACCCTGAACCCTGAACCCTGAACCCTGAACCCTGAACCCTAAACCCTAAACCCTAAACCCTAAACCCTAAACCCTAAACCCTAAACCCTAAACCCTAGCCCAAAGCCCAAGCTTGGGATTTGGGGTTTCGCATGACGCTGAGGCGACTGCCCTCCAGTGTAGTGGCTTGGGTGAGCGCAAAAAAGAGTGCCAGCAGCCCAGAAGCTTAAACCCCGAAGCCCTATCAGCCTCAAACCCTTTAGGGTTGGGGGTTTGGGGTTTAGGGTTTGGGTTTAGGGTTTGCATCGTAGGAACCCTACTCCAAAATAGGCCTATGGATGTCAGCACTCTCGACTTGTATTGCAGGATGAGTTGCACCAACAATCAGGGGCTCTCCGTTCTGATCCGTCTCTACGGGCCCTACGCCCTTTTTCAACAAAAAGCCCGCGAGCCTTCCTCGTTTCTTGAAACTATTCCCCAGTGCACAGGGGGCGCATGAGCGTCGGCTTGAAAGAAGCCAGAATCTCACGATCCCTAGTGAATCCTTAGTGAATGCAAGCGAAGCCTTTTTGGGATTCTACTTTCTAGTGTCAGGTCTCGGTGCACAGATGTGCACAAGCACTTGCAAGTCGCAGCGCAGAAGCTGGGTCCAAGAATCGCACAGTGTAGGTCGGGGCCAATGGCCGAGGTTGGGCAGTGCTTTGCGGTGCTTGCATGGGGCGAGCGCTCGAACTCGCCGTGTTCATCGAGCTGACGGTGCTCGGGCCCGTATGTGGCCGCCTCTCGATCGAGGGGGACCACCTTGTCCTCAGCAGCCCCATCGCAAAGCTCCGAGATGGCGAGCGGCCAGTGTTGGACATTCCCGTGCGCGCAAAAGTCCTGATCGATGTTGGGACTCATAGAGATTCGACCTTCCTCTTGCGGCTGCAAAACGACCCGGCAGCATGGGTGATTGGCTTCGAGGCCGACTACCTCCACTACGCGCACCATGTAGTGAAGCATTCGCATCCGCGGATGATAATGGTCAACGCGGCAGTGGGGGACAGCTCTAGAGGCTGGTCAACATTCTATCGCTGGGCATATATGGGAAAGGATTGGCGCTTCAACAGTGGCGATGCGACACAGCTTGGTTCGCTGCTTCGTGCTGCCGACTGGGGAAAGCTTGAGGCGCACGAGGAGATGCAAGTGGCTGTTGTGCCGCTGCGGGACATCCTGATCCTGGTGCCAGATCGGGTGCAAATCCTGAAAGTCGATGCCCAAGGTGCGGATTTGGAGGTGGTGAAATCAGCTGGCGACCAGATCGAGCGCATAGATCGCATTGTCATTGAGCTTCCGTACGAGGCACACACCACGACGTACTCTGACCAGCACGATGCGGACGATGCCGAGGGCTACTTGGAAAGCATAGGTTTCCACAAGGAGCGGTGCTGGTCGGTATCTCACCTGGAGCAAGACTGCGCCTTTGCACGCCCGCACGTTTGGATGAACCTGCCATCGGAGTTCGACTGCTTCCCAAGGAATCGGAGTGACTTTCTGTTCGAGGCGTTTCGTGATAACATTGACCACGTATGCCGAACGAGGCGGTATGGCTGCGCCAACAGCACTCCATCACTTGAGGGCAAGCGACTGTGGATAAGCATATTCTGCTGTTCCAGGCCAGTACTCCCAGTTAACCTACTTTGTTGGTGCAGGTTGGCCCTACACTCCAAACATCATGTAGCCCCTTGCAAGGCTCATGCCCGACCACGTTTGCTTCGATCGGAGGCGCTTGCACGTGTGGCGTGCCTGGGTTAGCTTTCGGCAGCGCTCAGCAGGTGTCTCGTTGCGTCGTTCAGCGAGTCGTCAGGCCGAGCTACTCCTACGAGACGTGCTGCCTCCCGCACTACTTGAAGTCCATTGGCTATCCGAAGCCGGGCGCCCTTGAAGTGCTGTGCCGTGTCGCGAGCGCCTGGTGCTGACATGTTGTAGGCAGCTGCTACCCACTGCCAGGCCTGGCCACGTCGTGTGATGGTGCTGGAGCACCTGCCAATACTCAGGCTCCTGGTTCAGTCTTGGATCACAACCTCCTTTAAAGGCCCCAAGCTCTATGAGATCCTAAGCCCTAAGCCGGCCCCCTTGGGCAAAGTAACCACGTTCCCATGTCTGCTCGGTGAAGACTGAACTCTGAAGCCTTCCGTTGGCACAGGGGGGTTTCATGCGAGGGGGGCCTTCGCGAATCCCTCGTCGAAATCAGGCTTTGCTGTGAGCTTCGTGGGTTTTAGGGCGTAGGGCTTAGGCCGTGGGGGGAATCAGGGAAGCCCTGACTGAAGAATCATCCCTGCACCCGAAGTTGAACCCTTGTTTTTTTCTTCCTAAGTCCGAAACCTCTCGTCCCACTTGAGGAGGCAGCCAAACCAGAAACAGCTTGTGGGAGTGTCCGACACTTAGGGCTTGGGGCTTAGGGCGTGCTCTCCTAGAGACGTTCCTACAAGGATGCTAGCATTCTGGTGGATACAAGGTGTGGGCAATGGCCCCATAGGATTCTATCAGGGGTTCCCCTGGCTTGAGCAAACCTAAGCCCAAAGACTCATGGTATTTTCCTGTGAGCTTAGTGCTGCTAGACCCCAATCCTTAACCCTCATACCGCATTCATACCCTCAATACCCTCAATACCCTCAATACCTTCAATACCCTCAATACCCATTTCTGCTGCTGTAGCTTTGTACTTTTGAGGTTCGCTTGAATACGACGATGCGTGGCTCAACTTCTCAAGTCGTCTCACACCACATGCATACCCAGGGCAAAGTTTGGGTTCCGCCCTTACCTGACCCTTTGCAACATCTTGAGACATAGGTTGTAGGGGGTTGAGGGTCAAAGTTTTATAGGGTATCAGGGTTTCCTTAAAAGCCACCTTGAGACAAGGACACAAACAAAAATGTGGTTCTCGGGTTTTTGCGCAGCGTCAGGGGCCCCAGACAATCTGAAGGCATAGGAAACTCTTGTACCACCCTGGCAGCCATGACAGCGTCACCAGAAAGTGCGCGACCCAAGTCCATTTGTTTGTTGGGGTTTAGGGTTTTGTAGGGTTTTCAAGGTGTTGTGGGCTTTGGGCTTTGGGCTTTGGGCTTTGGGCTTTGGGCTTTGGGCTTTGGGCTTTGGGCTTTGGGCTTTGGGCTTTGGGCTTTGGGGTTTTGGGATTGGGTTTGAGGGTCAGGGGTTTAGGGTTCAGTTATAACTGACAGCTTCCTTGGTTTCTCTAAAAGCCATGAAGCTCCTGTAAGCCTTAAGCCCTGCATTTTTCCCAAGAACTCCATGTCTACTGCCCTTTTGAACCCTAAACCCTAAACCCTAAACCCTAAACGCTAAACGCTAAACCCTAAACCCTAAACCCTAAACCCTAAACCCTGAACCCTAAACCCTAAACCCTAAACCCTAAACCCTAAACCCTAAACCCTAAACCCTAAACCCTAAACCCTAAACCCTAAACCCTAAACCCCAAGCTCAAAAGTCCCGAAGGCCGAGGCAATTGAGCCAGAACACTTAACGTTCCCCCTTCTTCTTGCAGCCCTTCATAGGGAGGTTTAGGGTTTAGGGTTTAGGGGGGGATGTGCCCCGCAGGCGCATCGGCGATGGAGGTGCTGCAGAAGGACTACCAGGCGCGTGGGCCGTGTGGGGGTGCGGGTTCTTAGGCCACCTCGAGTGCTTTGGCTGACCTGTGAGGCCCCAAGCTACGGGGGGCAACTTCTTGTTGCAGACACATGTTGGGGGGGACTTCCTACGTCAGGGCCTTTTGGAGGTGGCCATGGTTGCACGAACCCTTAGATTCTAGGGCCCCAAGTAGGGACCTCGAATTTTTCGGGGTTAGGACCATGGATGGCCCTACACACCCAAAACCCCAAATCCCAAACCCTCAGCCCTAAACTCAAGCGCCAGGATACCATCATTGAGCTCACGGGCAAGAAGAAGGAGATAGTGGAGCCAGGGCCTCCGCTCATTTTCGTGGAGGGTGGTCCACTCGAACGCGCCCTTAAGCGCAGGGGAGTTTAGGTTTCAGGGTGCAGGAGTTAGGGTGCAGGGTTTAGGGTGTCAGGGCCAGGTTTTAAGGGTTTATCGTTGAGTCCTAAGCATGAACTGGGTACCTTGCTTGACAAAGGGGTATTGGGCTCTTGGGATGCACCCAATGCCCTAGACCCGAAGCCCCAAACCAGAACTTGTTTGCTTAAACGTCCGAATTCGGAAGCCGCAAGCCTATATTTCCACAACAGTTTAGGGCCTATAAATCCAAAAGCGCTGATTTTACGGGCAACTGTAGCTGGGGTGTTACGTCGGATATCCCTGGTTGAGACCATAGTTTGGGGTACGGCCTTACTTTACAACATCTTTTCAACGCCCATGAACCCACAAGTAAACCCCTAAGTCCTACACCCTAAGCCCCTAAGCCCTAAATCACGCTAGCCCCCAAACCCCTGAACCCCCAAGCCCTAGACCCTGAAACTCCAAGACCCTACAGGCCCTACACAGTACGCCCTGCACCTTGAAACAACCAAGTCAATGGATGAAGTCTCGTTGTCTAAGGTTGTGCCCCTAAAGGTTTCCCTGCATCTACACTTACCATGGGGCCGAAGGATCTTAAAAAAGGGGTCCCCAGAACCGAAGGGTACAACCTTACTAGACTAAAGCCGAATTCTCCAAAGCCTGGAGCAGCCCCGTCTTTCCAGCCCCTTCCGGCTCGAGTATGAGAAGCTCTACAAGGTGTGAGGGGTCAGGGGTGAGGGGTTAGGGTTTGGGGTTCAGATGGTCAGTTCTCAACATGATGGTCCATTTTCGGGTTTCGGGTGCCCTAAATATAGGCTGCCTTACAAAAACCCCAAAAGAGATCATCATCTAACAGAAGCAACCAAGTCGGTCTGGAGTTCACGGTCTCAGGTCTAGGGCTTGGGTGTAGAGTAAAGGTTTTCGAGCAAATCTCCGCCCCCCACCCTCCTGTGCCGATACGTTTTAAGGGTATCAGGCTCCGAACCCCAGGTGCCGCACCCGAGGTTCCAGCTAGGGGGTGAGGGAGCAGAAGCCTGACAAGCCTGACTCGAAACTCGTTCGGGGGCTTTGGCCCAGGTTTTGCAGGTGCAACTCGTCTCCTGGCCCTGAGCCCTCACTCCTGGGCCCTATGGGCCCCTTAGACCCTGAAAACCATGAAATCCTCGAAGCCTGCAAGATCATCTTCAAGCCCGACATCTCACATGCCCCCAGACCTTGCGCCCTATACCCGAAAGACCCCCCCCAAGCGCAGCTCTGCAGCCTTGGGGGTCTTTCTGGGGATGTGTCAGGTGCTCAAGAGCCACCCAAAGCCTGCGAGGTCATTGGGCAGACCTTAGACTCGAACCTCTCCAAACACAACCCTTGAAGTTGATCGCAATCCTTCTGAAAATCCTCCTTGAACTTCAAAACCCCCCCGGAGCTCCCCTCAGAAGTCCCCAACCCTCGCAGGCGCTCATGCGCTCGCACGAAGCGGAGAAGCTTGGTGCCTGGATGCTTTCCCGGGGCCTTTGGGGGCCCCGGGGCTGGGGCTTAGACTGGTTTAAGGGTTTGAGGATTGTGGTAGGGTTTTGGGATTTAGGGTTTGGGGTAAAGGGTCGAATTGGTTGAAGGGTGAGGATTTTAGCGTTTTAGGGTTTCGGTGTTCCACGGAGGTTCAGGGTATTTTTTGGGTATTGTATCGGGGAGACAGCCCTTAGTCCTTCGACTCCAAACCTTGGGATCTTCCCCCTTATATTAACAGTCCTTAATCGGGATTATGGTACCCCCTGTTATATATATATATAAGCATATATATATGTATATATATATATATATATATCTGTATATCTAAAAATAAAAAAATAAACAAATATGAATATATATATATATATATATATATATGTATATATGTATATATGTATAATCCTATTAAGGACTGTTAGAAGAAGTGGGAACATCCCAACCCAAACCCGAAACCTCAAAGGCGTCTCACCAAGAAGATCCGTGACCTGAACACGGAGATTAGCACCAGCGTGGGGGCCCCAAGGTTCAGGGTTTGGGATTTAGGGTTCAGGGTTTAGGGTTTAGGGATACAGGGTTTGGGCGATTATGGTTAGGGTTTAGGATAAGTTTTAGGGTTCCGGGTTCAGGAGTTAAGCTTTTGGCTTTGGATTCAGAAGTGAGATTTGATCCGAACGCCTTCTCGAGGCAAAGACTCCCAAACTCGGGTGTGTTGAGTTCAGGGTTTACGATTTAGGGTTTGGGATTAGGTTTTAGGGTCTAGGGTCATTTGTGTCCATCCTTTTTCAGGTGTTTAAACCCCCCGCAAATCCCTAAACCCTAAACCCTAAGCTCTAAACCCTAAACCCTAAACCCTCGACCCTAAACACCGGTTTTGAGAGTCTTGCCTCGAGCAGGTGTTCGGTTCAATGCCCTCACTTTCAAGACCCTTTGCAGATCTTGGGGGGCCCTACGCAAAGGATGCATGTCGCCTTCGTAACCCCTGGCTCCAAACCTTACAGCCTTAAAGCCTCAAGATCTTGAAGCCTCAAAGCCTTAAAGCCTTAAACCTTAAAGCCCCAAACCCCCAGACTCCAAACCCTGAGCCTTATGGAGGCGGGAAAACCCCAATCTTTGAGCCCTAAGTCCTATGCCCTGTGCCCTAAACCCTAAACCCTAAACCCTAAACCCTAAACCCTAAACCCTAAACCCTAAACCCTAAACCCTAAACCCTAAACCCTAAACCCTAAACCCTAAACCCTAAAGCCTAAACCCTAAACCCTAAACCCTAAACCCTAAACCCTAAACCCTAATCCTTTCTGTAAGCCTTCGCAGCTCCCGAGGCGCAGAACGTGCAGACCGCCCTCAGCACGGCGGCGGAGGATCAGAAGCAGATGGCCAGCTTGAGGAGCTGAGGGCTTAGGGTTCCAGGGGGTTTAGGGTTTAGGGTTTGGGGTTTAGGGTTTAGGGTTTAGGGTAGTTTTGAGTAGGCTGACGGTTGTTTTTTTGTGAGTCTAGGGTTTAGGGTGAGGTTCGGTCTGCAGGTTGTAGGCCTTAGGGCTTGTAGGAGCTAGGGTTGAGCGTTGGCGGGTTCTAGGCTTTGTAGGGTTTGTAAACGTTCCAGGGGGGTTTAGGGTTTAGGGTTTAGGATTTAGGGTTTAGGGTTAAGGGTTTAGGGCTTTTAGGGTTTAGAAGGGAAGGGTTCCAGGTCTTTTGTAGGGTTTGTAAACGGGCCTGCAATGCAAGGGAAGGGTTCAGGTCTTTTGTAGGGTTTGGGGTTTCAGGCCTGGGGGACGGTAGTGCTGGCTTTGTGGAATGTGGTGCAGTCTCATGTCCTAGGCTGACTGCGGACGTAGAAAACCCCAAAAGGACTACAAAATACCATCAAACCACCATAAGCCTCGAAGCCCTAAGCCCTGAACCCTGAACCATAAACCGTAAATCCCACATCCCCAACCCTAAACCCTAAACCCCCTAAACCCTAAACCCCAAACCCCAAACCCGACACCCCAAACCCTAAGCCCAGCCCCTCAGCCTGACGTGCGCCAGGCAGGAGATCCAAGCGAAGCAGCAGCAGATCGAGGAGACGAATCGGAAAGAGGAGCAGGCCCGCGCCGCTGTAGGGGATCTCGGGGGATTTCGATTTTTTGGGGTGTGGGGGACTCAGGGTTCGGGGACGTAGGGGACTTAGGGGATTTAGGGCTCCAAAGATGAATCCCCTAACCCTAAGCCCCCCCTCTCTGAGCACCTCAAAGGCTGAAACTCCTGCCATGTGCTCCTTATCAGAAGCCCTGAACCCTAATTGAGGGTTCATGGGTAGCTTTAGGAAGGGCTGTAAGGCATTCCCAAGCAACTTCAGAACGAGAGTCATCCTACTTTTGTCTGCCCCAAAGCCCTGAACCCTAAACCGAAATCCTACTGACGTTCCTACTTATGACTGTTCTAAACAGGAAGCCGCCAAGCCCTAGAACCTAAACCCTAAACCCCAAACCCTAAACCCTAAACCCTAAGCCCTAAACCCTAAACCCGAAACCCCAAACCCCAAACCCCAAGCCCTAAACCCTAAACCCTAAACCGCAGGCCAAGGAGACCATCAGCAAGCGAAAGAATGAGATCGAAGACTTGATCTCGAGGTGCCACGGGCTCTAGGGCTGAGGGTTGCCCGAAGCCCCTAAACCCAAACCCTGCGCTCGGAAAAGTTTGACTATCGAGGGCCTGGGCCGGGTTGGGGGATGCAGGGGGCTTAGGGGGTTTAGGGTTTGTGGGAGTAGAGGGTATTTAGGCCCTGGTTCGTAAGGTTTGTAGGGTTTTAAACTGCAGGGTTTTATAGGGTTTGCTTTTGTTCAGGGTTTACGGCTTTGGGTGTACTGGAAGCAAGCTTAGATGATGGCTTGTCTCAAAGGAGAATACTTTTTCCATGTCACCACCTTTTTGCTTATGGAAACCGTGATGAGGTAGACTTAGTTTGTCCTCTCCATGGCTCGCAAAAGACTTCCACTTAACGGCTTTCCCCCCCAACTCCCAACTCCCAATCCGCCTTGCAAGGCCTCAGTGAAAGAAAGCCAAAGCCCCTCTAAGCCCCAAACTTTGGGATCTTCCCCCTTCTACTAACAGGACTCTGATCTGGGGGGTACTGGAACCCTATTAAGGGCTGTAAGGATAAGGGGAACATCCCAAACCCAACCAAACCCCAAGCCCGTTGCAGGATAGAGCAAGGCGTTGGCATGTCAGAGGAGCAGGAGTTTCAGCCGGGGCCTCAGAGCTTTGCATGCAAAACCCTGAAGACCTCCAGGTTTTTGGGCTGTTGAGGGACCTTCAAACAACCACACTCCAGGGCCGAATTTGCTGCAGGCCTCGTGGGCCCTTTGGGGTGGGGGCTTAGAGAGCAGCCCGACCTCTCCATTGAACATCAGTCGCCATCTTTAGCTGCTGTGCCTACGCCAGCCAACCGGGAGGGGGGGGGGGCCAGGGCCTCTTCCAGCAGTGATTCCAAGGCTCAACCAGCTCGCTGGCCAGAAGGCTCGCAAGCACAACGCCCTGTGCTCGAGCGCTTGAAGGTATTCAACTCCCAAAGAGCTGTGCAGGGAGAGGGAGACAGGGAGAGAGTGTGCTCCAGGGTTGTCACATAGACGCAGCGCAGGAAATCGGTGGAAGGGTGGAACGCCTGCACCCCTATGTCTTCCCAAAACTCCGAAGCCTAAAAGCCCAAAAACTCCGAACCCTAAACCCTAAACCCGAAACCCTAACCCTAAGCCCACATCCCCTCAACCCAAACGAGCATTGGCAGGAGCAGCTGGACAAAGACAAGGAGCTCCTAAGACAGAACACCGATATGCTGCAGAGGCGCGTTCCTTGGTTTGGCGCCTTATGATTGTTTTAAATAGTAATAGAAATAATAATAATTATATAAATAAATAAATAAATATATAAATAAATAAAGAAAAAACAAATAAGAAGAATAAGAAGAATGATCAAGATCATTAGTTTTATCGCGACTACTTTTTTTACATATGTTTTCGTAGGCTTTAGGTTAATGCTTTCGGTTTTTAAGGCTTTCAGAAGGCGAGCCGGTGTTTGGGCTTCGGGTCTGAATCCCAGCTGGGGGGGGCGAACTCTTCCAGCCTTGCAGCCCTCAGCCTTCCACCCGAGTCTGAACCCAAAGCCCGCAACCCCCGAGTCCCAGATCCCTAAGCCCCCAAGGCCCTGAACCCCTAAAACGCCAGGTCCAAGAACCCCTAAAACCCCAAGTCCCTGAACCCTCAACCCTAAAACCTCCCCAACCTCCTTAAACCCCCCAAAAGCCCCTCAACTCCTGCGAGGATCACACAGGGCCGGCTGGACGAGGTGCTTCGGGGGGCTTGGGGGGCTTCGGCGGCTCTTGGGCTTCCTCTTTCAGCAAAGGGGTGTGGAGTTCAGGTGTAGGGCTGAGAGGTTTCTGGGGTGTTCAGGGTCGAGAGCTAGAGGCCACTGAGTCCGAAGGGTGTGGAGGGTTTTGCGAGCTTTGTGGTGGAGCTCGAGCCCCCTCCCCCAATCAAAGAATAGGGTGATTCATTCTTTTTCTTTTTTTTTTGGGGGGGGCGGGGGGGCTTTAGGGCTTCGGGTGCACGGTTCAAGTCTTTAAAGCATCTCCCGCATAGGGGTGCCGCAAGAGGATGCTGCAAAGCCTCTAATCTGCCTCGAAACGCAGGAACTACCATCCTAAGCGCTGAACCCACAAATTCTCCCTAAACCCCAAGTCCTACCGCTGAACCCTGCCGAGGTCCAGCACCTGGAAAAGTCCCTGTCGGAGGCCGAGGCGCTTGGCGGTCCTAGGCCCTATCACCAAATCCCTAAACCCTAAACCCTAAACCCTAAACCCTAAACCCTAAACCCTAAACCCTAAACCCTAAACCCTAAACCCTAAACCCCAAACCCTAAACTCTGAAACCCGCCCCTTGGCTTCAGGGCCCTATTTTTGGTGGCCTAATTGTCAAGAACGACTGGTACGAGGGTTCAGGGGTTCGAGCTTCTAAGAGGAACGGTCTAGGCCTCAAACCCCTTGCTCTGAGTTTTCGACTCCCTGCCTTAAACCCCTCCAAACCATGCCGCCCTGCAAGGGGCAGATCTTGGTGATGAAGGAGAAGATTGCGGAGAAGCGCGGTGAGGTGGGCCTGGCTTTCAGTCCGAAACCCCCTTGGGCCCCAAGAGCTTCATAGGTGTCCTCTGTGTCCCAGAACGCCGAATGCTTGATACAGATTTGCACCTTGAGATGTTCCCCCTTATACTAACAGCCCTTAATGGGGATCACAGTACCCCCTGTTATAATCCCTTTCAAGGGGGGGACATCCCCAATTACACCTTCCTGACGTTAATTCAGGGTATATTGTGTGACTGGGGGGTATGGGGCTCTCGGGGAAGCAAGGCATCTGACATGCCGAGAACCCCAAACGGTTGGAGGCCGTCACATCAGCAGTCACTGGCAGAAGTGCCGGGAGTTCCCCAGACCCTAAACCCCGAACTCTTTAACCCTTCAGCCCTGAGCCCGAACACTGAACCATCCTAAACCCAAACCCGAAGTTTCCTTTAGCCCCAAACCCTGAACTCGAAAACCCCTAAGCCCCTAAACCCCGAAAACCCTCTTAGGCCCTTTAACCCCTAAAGCCTTAAGACCCTAAAAGCCCCTCTTTAAACCCTTGCTTGAACCCTGAAATCCCCTAAGCCTTTAAACCCTTCAACTTCTACAATCCTTAAAGCCCTCTGGGCCTCCAAAGGCCTTCAAGCCTCTAAACCCTCAAAACCCCTAAACCTTCTAACCCTTCAACCCTTAAACCCTAAACCCTACGAAGAGCCCTAAACCCCGAAACCCTACAACCCTTACAGCCCCTGAAGCCCTTCAAGCCCTTCTGTAGAGAGCGCCAAGAAAAATGGCTCCCCCCCTTCCCCCCCGTTCCCCCCCCCCTTTTTCCCCCCTGCAGGTGGAGGTGGCCAAGCGGCAGAAGGATGAGTTGGAGCAGAAGATGAAGGACGGCAGGTGTTTCACAGATGGTTTTGGGGCTTGGGGTTTGGGGGTTTAGGGTTTAGGGTTTGGGGTTTAGGGTTTAGGGGTAGAAGGGTTTGTTTTTTTTTTGTTTCGGGGGGGTGGGGGGCAAGTGGTTTTAGAGCCTGCAACCGCGCGAACCCCAAACCCTTCAAGCCTTAAACCTTCAGCCCCTCACCTCCACACCCTGGGCCCAGAGGCCCCGAGCATCACTGTTCTATCGGTTCTTGCAGGCTCATGGGTCTTACTTAACGGGTCTAGGGTGTGGTCAGGGTATCAGGGTTTGGGGTGCAGGGTTCCTTCTACTTCATCGTTCATGGATACCTATGATATGGGTTCTAAGCAGGGTAGCTGTATTCAGAAACCCTAAACCCAACCCTGCCTGGAGCCATCAATGAGCCTTCAAGTAGCCGCAGAGTAGCCTCAAGCACAAGCCATGGTAGTTGCAATCCTAAACCCTAAACCCTAAACCCTAAACCCTAAACCCTAAACCCTAAACCCTAAACCCTAAACCCTAAACCCTAAACCCTAAACCCTAAACCCTAAACCCTAAACCCTAAACCCTAAACCCTAAACCCTAAACCCTAAACCCTAACACCTAAACCCTAAACCCTAAACCCTAAACCCTAAACCCTAAACCCTAAACCCTAAACCCTAAACCCTAAACCCTAAACCCTAAACCCTAAACCCTATTGTAGAAAGCACCCTAAGCCCTCACTCTGGTGAACCCCCTAGGGTACTGGAATCCCTATTCAGGACGGTTCGGAAAGCCTAAACCCTCAACTCTCTATAAACCCTTTCAAGCCCCCCCCCCCATAAGCCAGGACCTGCGCGAGGAGAACGACCAGAAGCAGGAGGAGCTGGCGGCCGCACGGAGGCCTCCCGGATCCCGCCGAGCCCGGTGCAAGAACCCCTTTAGTATGATTGCTCCTTTGATGATGAAGATGATGTTGATGATGATGATGACGATGATGACGATGATGATGATGGTGATGATGGTGGTGGTGGTGGTGATGATCATTATGGTTGTTAGTCTTGTTGCTACTACACTTTGTTTGTTTTTACTTTTGTTGACGGCAATCATCACTCTTAGCCCATTGCTTCCTTAGCCTGAGCTATTTTCTAGAGCCTTTTCGTGCACACCACCAGACACTAAACGCTAACAGCCCTAAACCCTAAACCCTGAAACCCTAAGCCCTAAACATCTATACCCTGAACCCGAAACCCTAAACCCCTAAACCCCTACACCCCTAAACCCCTAAACCCTAAGCCGCAAACTCCCAGAGTGGTGAGGAACATCGCCACGGAGCAGGCCGAACTCCGAAAGATCCAGCAGGCCGTCGCGGTTTTAGGATGTCGGGGCTGGAGGGTGCTAGGGGTTTTGGGTTTCGGGTTGAGGGCCCTCAAACCCTAAATTATATATTCTTAAAACCTGGATCCGAAACCCTAAGCCCTAAGCCCTAAACCTAAACGCTAAGCCCTAAGCCCTAAGCCCTAAAATTGTTGGGTTTAGAACGAACCAAGACTCCCCTACAGGTCCAGGGGCCTTCGTGAACTCTTGGAGCCTTATGGGGCTTCAGGGCTGTTGGGGAGCTTACGGGCTTTAGGGTTCTGGGGCCCGCCATGTGGAAATTGATGTATTTAGTGATGGCTGGGGTTTAGCCTTGCTTGGGGTACACCCCCCCCCCCCCCCCTATGTAGTCCGACTTATCACAACCCACGTAGCTCTGCTGCAAGCACTTCAAAAAACTTCAAGGTTTTGGGTTTCAGGATCCAAGTTTCGGAGTTTTGGGTTTGAGGTTTGGGGGTTTTGGGGTGTTGGGGTTTCGAGGTTTTCGGATTGAGGGAGTGGTTTATGGGATTTCGAGTTCGGGCTTGCAGTTCCCTAAGCCTCAGAAGCCCTGCAGCCCCAAACAAACCCTTAACCTTGAACTACATAGACTCTAAACCTTCAAACTTACACAAACCCCTCGTCTTCTGCCAGGCTGTGGCCGACACGGAGAAGGAGGAGGAGCGGCTGGAAAGGCGAGCTCTCAGGGCCTTGGGGGGCAGAGATTTCACAGCCCAGGAACTCAAGGGTTCTTGGGGTTCTTGCTGGGTTCTTGGGTTTCAGAAATTTGGGGTTTTGGGGGGGGGGGGGGGGGTTTTAGGATATTTTACATTCCTCGTGTACTGCATTTTCAATGTCAGTGGTGAGTGGGAGGGTCCTCTCTGAAGGAGTTAGGATCCAACCAGGCGGGTCCACCAGCGCATGGACGAGAAGCGTAAGCTGGAGGAGAAGTTGGAGCAGGCGGGTGGGGGGGGGGGTGGGAGTGGTTCGGGGGCTCTTGCTTCTGGGGGAAAAAGCTCGCTCAGGGCAACATAAAAAAGCCCCGAACCCTGAACCTTAAATCCCAAACTCTAAGTCCTGAAGCCTAAGGAGTACTTTTTCGGGGGCAGGTTGTGGGTCGTACTATTCCAGGCCTCCCGAAGCCCCGAATCCCCAACCCCGAGCCATAAACTCTAGACCCCAAAAGAAGCAAATCTTGGTTGCAACCCCGACACCCCAAGCATCAAGCTGACTCGCTCCCCCCGTTGTCAGGAGCAGCACAAGAACCAGAAGTTCGCGCAGGAGCCCATGGGGGCTGCGCGCAGGTTTCAGCGCCTACGTCCTCGAGCGCTGAAGCGCTCCACTGCGAAGCCTCTCTGAAACCCCTAAGCCCCTAAGCCCCTAAACCCTGAAGCCAGGAGAGCGAGGACAAGGAGCGTCTGTTGAAGGGGCGGAGGCACCGGGCTGTTTAGGGTTTGGAAAGGCTTCGGGGGGTTTTGAGTCTTGCCACCCCAGACCCTCAAAACCCCATAAAGCCTCAGTAGTGCCGAATCTGCGCCAGGGACGAGCTGCAGCGGACGCGGAAAGAGAAGGAGAAGGTGATCAAGGCGTACGAGGTGCGAGAAGTGCTCACTGACCCGTCTACCCCAAAAAAAGGTGAGGGGAGATCTTAAACTACAGACCTTGAGGCTTCTAAGTTTCGGGTTTTTGATCCCAAGCCGAAGCCCCAACCTGGAAACCCCTAACCCCCAATCCCCCCCCCCCTCCTTTCTGTCTTCAGGTCCTGAAGAAGAAGGACAAGGTCACCGAGGAGGAGCGCCAGTCGAGCGAAGGTCCGGATCCCCCAGCGGGTTTGCGTGTTTCGTGTTAGGGATTGAGGGCTGAGGGGTTGAGGTTAGGGTTCAGGGGCTCAGGGAGATGTGGGGCTTAGGATTTAGGGGTTTGGGGTGTAGGGTTCAAGGCCTCGGGACTTAGGGGCTTTGACGGTTTGCGGTCTGAGGGCGCTGGAGGTTTTGGGGGGGTTCGGGATGTTAGCATGTGTAGGTGGTAGGGTTTAGTGAGGATTTAGGGTTCAATGTTTAGGGTAGTAGGGTTAGAGGATGCAGGGCTTGGGTGTTTGAGCTCAGGGGTTCAGTGTTTCAGTGTTCGAGTTTTTTGTTGTAAATATGTTTCTTTTTTGAAGTCTTGAGGTTTTTTTATTTTTTAAGGCCTTGAGGGGTTTAGGTTTAGGATGGTTTAGGGTTTAGTGGCTTGCTTTTGCTTGGCCACTCTTCTCCCCATGCCTTCAACGGTCCTTAACCCTAAGCACCTAACAGCCCAGGTAAGCGCAACGAGCTCAAGTCCGAGGTGAAGAATCATCAGGCGCCCCTCTAGCACTAGACCCCAAACCCTAAACCCCAAACCCCAAGCCCCAAATCCTAACCCCCAAACCCCGCACCAAACCCCAAACTCCAAACCCCTAGCCCTAAACCCCAAGCCCCACCAGCCCTGAGCCCTAGACCCCTAAACCCCCAAAACCCCTAAACCCTTCACCTTTGCGAGTTCGGAGCAGCTGTGGAACCCGAGTAGCCCGGAGAGATTTTGTAGGGTTTCTAGGCTACCCCAAGCCCACCCCAGTGAGAGGGCCTAAATGAAGCCTCCCTTGGCCGGTTTGGGCTTGCAGCGCTTTGCTGGAAGGTGGTAGGAGAAGATTCTGTCCTGTGGGGAGTGTTTAGGCTTGGGCTCTGAGGGCACAAAGGGGTCAAGGTTGAGGGTTCAATGGAAGAGGTCAGTTCAACCCTAAAGCCCTAAAAATACCTACTGTCTACACTAGTTGCAAGTTGCCACCTGCTTTGGCGACGTTCCGATGCCTCGGACCCTCAACCTTTCGCCCTAAACCCTATCACCCAGTTCAGCCTTCCACAGGAGAAGGCGGAAGTTCTCAAGCGAGATGCGGACGTCGACAGGAAGAAAATTGAGGACCTGGCATTTAGGCTACACATCAAGTGTATCTCTTGAGCCGGTTGAGACCTTTACCCTGATCCCGAAACCCCTAAGTCCTAAAACCCAAGAATCTAATAGTTTAGTTATATATAAGGGTTTCTGCCTCCATCCACAAGAGGGTGCCGAAGCCCCGATTATCCCCCGAACTGCTTAACCCTAAACCCTAAACCCGAAACCCTGAACCCTCACCGCGTAAATCCGTAAGCCTCGGAGTCCCTGGAGACACGCAAGCCGTTTAGGCTTCAGGGCCTACTTGGAGGTTGCAGGGTGGTTCGAGCTGTCCAAAGCATAGTGCACATCTAAGTTTCGAGGCTCCTCTCCCCGTTGCTGCTCTGCAGGACCTGCTGCGGGAGCGGGACATCCTGAACAAGAACGTCGTCAAGGCGGGCAGGGTTCTTGTCGGCACTTCTGGAAATCGGTGAGGGCGCCGGTGCTTGGGTATCGTGACCGCTTGCCCCCCCAAAATCGTCACCACTCGATGCTGGAGGCCGATGAGCGCACCAAGAAGCAGATCGACTTGGTGAAGCGCCAGGACGGGGGTGTGTGTGCGCCTAAGCTCTCTAAACCCGGAATTTTGGTGTTCTCTCAAGGTACCCTACGTTTAAGCTTCCGTACGTTTGTATGAAGCCCCCCCAAAAGGGACCATGATTTCGAGAAGTGCCCTCCTTTTCACGGGTTTCTCAGGCCTTCCAAGTCGTCTGTGATGAAACCCTAGACCCAGAGCACCCCATATATAAACCCTGAACCCTAAACTTCAACACAGAAAGCCCGATTCCTCAACCCCTCTACCAAAAAATGTCCTGAAGCAACCCCCCCCCCGCTCCATCCCCCAAAACCTTGAAACCCTGAAGCCTCAAGCCCTAAAACCTTGGAAGTGTTTCGCCCTCAAGAGGGGGGCGTTGGGGCCTCTGAACCCTAAAGCTAATGCCTCGAAACCCTCCCAGGAGACCCAGTCGATGAACATGCAGAAGGATATCACTCGCTGGAAGCAGGCCTCGCACCCCATGGGGAGTCTCAGTCAGAGAGGGATCCCGTGGCCGACGGTGCAGAAGCCGAAGTGGTCACCCATCTTATGCCCCCCTTAAATGCTTCAAGCGCCACTGGGCCTGAAACCTTCCCCAAGCCCTAAACCCTAAACCCTAAACCCTAAACCCTAAACCCTAAACCCTAAACCCTAAACCCTAAACCCCAAGCCCCATTTAAACCTCGGTCGCAGGATGCGCAGGACTTCCAGAAGCGCATCATGGAGCTGGAGAAGCAGCGTGAGAAGTATGGCATCGAGCTCTCCCAGGCGCCGGGGGGTAGGCTTTATGGGGCTTTGGGCTTTGGGGTTTAGGGTTTAGGGGCTTTAGGGCTTTGGGGTAGAGGATCCAGGGCGAGAGAACACGTCGTAGAAGCACCCCGGATGGTGTTGAGCAAGTGTGATCAGAGTTTGTTTCTGTAACAAAAATGCTCGTGATCCGTAAAATGCAGCGGCCCCAAACCCAAAACGCCTCACCCTGAGAAACCCTGCAGTCTTCTCCAGGCGCAAGAGCCCTGACAGACCTGAACCCCAAAACCCTCACCCTACGATAGGCTTCACGGTTCAGGGTCCAGGGTTTAGAGAAAGCTCGTGGAATTTATGCCCTAAACCAAACCCTAAACCCTGAACCCTTAAACCCTTAAATCCTTAAACCCTTAAACCCTTAAACCCTTCAACCCTTAAACCCTTAAACCCTCAAACCCTTAAACCCTTAAACCCTTAAACCAATCCTAAAACCCTCAAACCCCCAACTTATGCCCCAAACCCTAAAACCCTAAGACCCTAAACCCTAAACCCTCAAACCCTTAAACCCTTAGACCCTTAAACCCTCAAACCCCCTACAACTCCCAGGCGAATGCCAAGTACTTCGCCTGCAAGGAGGAGCTGAAGAACCGCGCCGCCCTCGGGCGCTTCGGGATTTAAAAGTTCATTGGCGCATGGCCTTGGGGTTTAGGGTTTAGGGTTTAGGGTTTAGGGTTTAGGGTTCAGTGTGCTGGAGCAAGCTTGACCGGTGCCCCCTCCCATGCTCTTTCCACGGCAGCCATTTTATTGGAAAGCAGCAGCTTACGCATCTTCAGCTTGCCTTCTCAGCCTCGGGAAACATGGCCTGCCCCAAGAACCTCGAGCAGAGCATCGCTACCTCCGTGCGTCAGCACCTGAGCGTGGGAAAGGACTGCATGCAGCAGCAGTAGCAGGGCTCCATGAGGGAGCCCAGGAAAAGCCCGCCATGATCCAACATCTCTCTCTCTCTCTCTCTCTCTCTCTCTCTGTCTCTCGCTCTCTCTCTCTCTCTCTCTCTCGCTGGCTCTCTCTCTCTCTCCCCCTCCCTCCCTCCTACCCTCCCTCCTACCCTCCCTCCCTCCCTCCCTCCCTCCCTTGTTTCTCTTCATCGTTGACGGCAACTTGTTGGACATGACACACCGGTCATGTACTTTTCGGAAGTTTGGGGGCTTCAGAAGTCTTCTGGATAGTCAGTCTGATACTCAGAGAGTACAAGCCCCTATGCAGAAGCTGGAAGGAGCCCTCAACCCACCTGGACACATCTCCAGGACACCGCCACCTCGAAAGAGCTCCAGAACGCCTTCGAGCTCAGCGAGGAGTTCAGCCGCACCAAGCTCCTCGGCTGGTTCAGGGGGTGCTCCGGAGGACTTGGCCCTACATGGCCTTAGAGCGTCACAGCATATTCTAGTTCTAGTGTACCGACCCTTGGTTAAAGACGCCACAGTGGTTGTGAGAGTTTGCTGAGCCACAAGGCCATGACGCACACCCAAAACCGCCCCGCACCTTCTACCTTTGGTGCTTGCGAGATGGGGGAGGGGGAATCCGTGTTTGAAGCCTCAAGCTGTCGAGGTTTGACATTCTCGACCAGGCCTCCGACCTGGGCCTCGAGGCCTGTCTGGGTGTGAGCCGAGTCGGTTTTTTGAGGCAAGGGTCTGCGTTGCTGCCGTAACTCCGGCAGATTCGGCCCCCCGCCCTCCAGCCTTGCAGTCAAGCGCCCCGAAGACGATGACTTCATGCATCGCTCGCCCAGCAGCCACCCCAGTCCTAGAACGCTGAGCCCTTGATACAGCTCGCGAGGTGAAGGACATCTACTACAACGCCAGCCCTGCCGTCCTCTACGAGCAAGCCTTGCGTCATGAGGAGGGAGTCTCGGCCGCCAGGGTGTTCAGGGCTCGTCTGGCATAATGGGCTCACAGGCCTCTGGGATTCATTTTCGGGCTTTTGGGTTTACTTAAACGGTCCGCTAGTGTTTGGGGTTCAGGGTTTGGGGGGTGGGACGGGACTCGCGTCGACACTATTCACTGAAAGGGCTTGTACTCGAACGGCCGTAAACCTGAACGCAGAATCACGGTCACAGCTGAACGCCTTAGGCAGCTTCATCACCGCCTCGGGCGCCCTGTCGGTGACCAGCGGCAAGAAGACCGGGCGCTCCCCCAAGGACTTCGTGTAAAGCTGGAGGGCTTGCTCTCGCGAATCTTGTGGCGTGTTGTGGCGTGTTGTGGCGTGTTGTGGCGTGTTGTGGCGTGTTGTGGCGTGTTGTGGCCTGCGAGGACAAGCGCATCGTGGAGGAGCCCGACAGCGTGCGCGACATCTGGTGGGGGAAGGTCAACATCAAGCTCGAGGAGGCTGGGGCATGGATTTCCGGGTTGGGGGCTTTTTGTGGTAGCTTCGGCCAGGGGGATCCTCGCATTGCGAAGGCGTCGGCTCTCGCGTGATTCGCGCGTGCGCATGTGTGCGTAGCCTGGCTCGAGGCCGTCTTCGGCATCAACCGCGAGCGCGCGGTGGACTACCTGAACACGCAGAAGAGGCTTTACGTCGTGGACGGCTTCGCAGGCAGCGTCAGTGCAGCCTAGATCGTAACCTTATCCTTGCACCCTCGGCGCTTGACTGGCCCTGAGATAGGCTGGGACGAGGAGTACAGAATCCCCATCCGTGTCATCACGTCCCGGGCCTACCACGCCTTGTTCATGCAGAACATGCTGGTGTCGCCCTCGAAGTCGGAGCTCTACCAGTTCGAGGCCAACGCCTTTCCCAGGCCCTTCGTGATCTTCAACGCAGGCTGGGCAGGAGAGGGGCAGGGGCAGGGGCGCGGGGGGCGAAAGGCAGCAATGGAGACAGGCTGTAGCGGGAGCGCGTTCGGAGAGAAGTGCTGCATCAGTGTGGGGTTGTTCAGAGTCTAGGTGGTTTTTTGTTGTTGGCAGGTTGCTTCCCGTGCAATCGGCACACGGCCGGCATGACCTCCACCACCTCCGTGTCCCTGTCGCTGTGCCGGGGGGAGATGGTGATCCTCGGCACGCAGTATGCCGGGGAGATGAAGAAGGGTGTCTTTACGGTGATGATGTACCACATGCCCCTGCGACCCGAGCGGCACCTGTCCCCAGCGGAAAGGGCGCTGCCGCTGCACTCCTCGTGCAACGTGGGCCGCGAGGGCGACGTGTCCCTCTTCTTCGGGCTCAGTGGCACCGGGAAGACGACCCTCAGCGCGGACCCGGCCAGAAACCTGATCGGGGATGACGAGCACGTCTGGACCTCCAAGGGCGTCTTCAACATTGAGGGCGGCTGCTATGCCAAGTGCATCAACCTTTCACGGGAGAAGGAGCCGGAGATCTATGCCGCCATCCGCTTCGGCAGTGTGCTGGAGAACGTGGTCTTCGATGAGTGGAGCCGCAAGGTCGACTACGACAACGTCTCCCTGACGGAGAACACGCGGTGCGCCTACCCCCTGCACTACATCCCCAATGCACTGATCCCGGCCAAGATCGACACACACCCCAGCAACGTGATCCTCCTGACCTGTGATGCCTTCGGGGTGCTGCCGCCCATCTCCAAACTCACCAAGGAGCAGGTGATGTATCATTTCATCTCCGGCTACACCGCCAAGGTCGCCGGCACCGAGATAGGCGTCACGGAGCCGCAGGCCACCTTCTCGGCGTGCTTCGGCGGGCCGTTCCTGGCCATGCACCCTTACCACTATGCCGAGATGCTGGCTGCCAAGCTGGAGAAGCACGGCGGCCATGCCTGGCTGCTGAACACCGGCTGGGTGGGCGGCGCCTACGGCGTCGGCGAGCGGTGCCCGCTGAAGTACACGCGCCAGCTGGTGGACGCCGTGCACGACGGCACGCTGGCGGCCTTGGATGACGAGGAGTGGGAGCCCATGCCCATCTTCGGTCTCCGCATGCCCCGGAAGGCCGTGCAGGGTGTGCCCCGCGAGATCCTGTGCCCCGAGGACGCCTGGAGGCCCGGCCCATCTCTTTGTCCTGCCGTTGATGTTACGGGTAAGGCCCTCTCGAAAGCATGTTCTCTTGTTTGCGGTCGCGCGCCCCTGTGCCAGGTCCCGAGGCCAATCCTCCGCTGAGTTTTGGGCAGCGGCAAGCAAGCTGGCGTTGCTGTTCCAGAAGAATTTTGAAGAGTATGCCCCGCAGTGCCTTGCGGCTGTTGTACAGGCGGGCCCGCAGGCGACAGAGGTGGCCGGCGGCTACCCGTGAGGCCGGGCATCTATAGGGGCGATGTTTTATTTAGACGTTAGTGCAGGAGGCACGGATCAGCTTGAGGGATTCCCAGCGTTGCTGGCGCCCCGGGCTTGAGACACCCTGTTTGAAAGGCAGGATGTCGCCCGTGGTGTGGGCCATCCTTGAGCATAGGCTTTGCCCTCCCCCCCTTACTCGTGGCTGTTCCTGTGGCCTCCCGTGGAGATCTCACGATGCCCTTCTAGCTGCAAGGCTTCAAGCTTGCTCAGTCTTGAACTCACACAATCTGCCTTGGGCTCTAGGGGGCTTTTGGGCTCTAGGGTCTAGATGCAATGTTGAAAGTGCACAGGGTGAAATAGGGTTGCTGGAAGGGGCTTCAAGCTTTCCATGTGCTTGCGCTTGGTCACAGAGATGAAGGTCCAGGTAGACCATCGCAGGCCCTCTTGGGGGGGGCTGTCCGAAACGGCTGGCAGCTGACATACGTGCAAAAAACTCGGAGAGCCCCCCCATGTTTAAAAGTGTATGAAGACCCGGAGCGTCGCCTACGCAGACCTCCGGAGATCTTACAAAAAAAACTAAAGTTGAAAGCTTCTGCTTGGGGGTCCTTTGAATGCCTCGCAGAAACCGAGGGCTTAGCGCGCCGCCATGAAGACTTCGACTTCCGGCTGCTACCCTTGCGGAAAATGCGAGTTGTGCGGCCGCTCCAGTGGCTGAAGGCTTTCCCCCAAGAACCCGAACCTACACCCAAACCTGGGTGGCTGTTGAATCAAATTAGCTGTAACTCCGTGTCCTTACTGTGGTACCTTAAGCTCCTTCCTGAACAGCCCCCCTGCTTTCTCTGTGCTCAAGGTGGATCCACGCTGACCGAGCTGAAGAAGCAAATTGCGAACGTGGAGGTGGAGACTCCGGTGGGTTTGGGTACAGGGTGCTTGGGGCCAGAGGCTTCACGAAACCCTAAACATCAAGGGCCGCCTAAGTCAAAACCTCAGAGCCCATAAACCCTCACGCCCTACGCCCCAAACCTTGAACTCTAAACCCTAAAACCCTAAAACCCTACAACCCTAAAACCCTAAAACCCTACAACCCTAAAACCCTGCAACCCTACAACCCTAAAGCCCTAAAACCCCCAAAACCCGAAAACCCTAAAACCCTACAACCCTGCAACACTAAAACCCTAAAGCCCTCAAGCCCTAAAACCCTAAAACCCTCAAGCCCTAAAGCCCTAAAACCCTAAAGCCCTAAAACCCCTAAAACCCCAAAGCCCTAAAGCCCTAAAACCCTAAAGCCCTAAAACTAAAGCCCTAAAGCCCTAAAACCCTAGAACCCCAAAGCCCGAAGCTCTGAAGCCGAAGCCCGCACCCCTGAATGTCAGGAAGCTTGAGGCCCTTGGGCTGCCAGTTTTGAGGTTTAGGGTTTAGGGTTTAGGGTTAGGGTTTCAGGGTTCTAGGGTTTCAGGGTTTCAGGGCTCTAGGGTTCCAGGGTTGTAGGGTTGAAGGGTTTTAGGGCTTCCGGGTTTCAGCGTTTTAGGGTTTTAGGGTTCTAGGGTTCTAGGGTTCTAGGGTTGAAGGGTTTTAGGGTGTCCGGGTTTCAGCGTTGTAGGGTTTCCGGGTTTCAGCGTTGTAGGGTTTTAGGGTTTAGGGTTTTTAGGGTTTTAGCATGTTAAAGAGACCATTTGCTCACACCCAGCCCCGACACTTCAGAGGAACGCGCAGTTATAGGTGCCTTGTTTAAGGTTATAGTACGTTTGCCCTGCTTGTAACCATGCTAAGCTGAACGGAAACCACAAAGAAGGTGAGCCCTTGTAGGTTTAGGGTTTACCCCTAAACCCTAAACCCTAAACCCTAGACCTTGAACCTTAAACCCTAAACCCTAAACCCTAAACCCTAAACCCTACACCCTACACCCTAAACCCTAAACCCTAAACCCTAAACCCTAAACCCTAAACCCTAAACCCTAAACCCTAAACCCTAAACCCTTTCCCAAGGCCAAGCTGAACCAGCAGAAGAATCTCTACGACAATGTCTGCATGGACAGGACCCGTTCGAGCTCCTCGAACTCTCAGCCCTAACCCATCCTAACCCCAAACCCTCTCAAGCCGCCGACCTACAAAGCCTAGGCCCTCTATTATACACCTAATCCCAAACTCTGAACTTTATAAGCCCTCAACCCTTCCTTCCCAAAACCTTCAGCTGCTGCCGCAAATTCCAGAAACCCAAGCTAAGTTCCCGGCCCTTGAAATCCAGGGTCCATTTTCTTCAGGGCCATGTATGGGCTTCTTGTAACCCTGCTTATCAGTACCCATGAAACATCAAGTAGGGTTTAGGGTTTAGGGTTTAGGGTTTAGGGTTTAGGGTTTAGGGGGGAACGTGTGACTCCCGTTTGGGGTGTGCAGGAGTTATGTTCCAGGGCAACTCTAACCCCTAGTCCCTGAAACCCTGAACTCAAAACCCCGAAACCAAAAACCCTGAGCCCTAAGCCCTAAGCCCTAAGCCCTAAACCCTAAACCCTAAACCCTAGACCTTGAACCCTAAACCCTAAACCCTAAACCCTAAACCCTAAACCCTAAACCCTAAACCCTAAACCCTAAACCCTAAACCCTAAACCCTAAACCCCAAACCCTAAACCCTGAACCCTGAACCCTGAAGCCTATTGCCAGGAATATGCAGGCCAAGAGTTTGGTGGAGTCCAATGAAGAGATTGCGGTCCCCTGGCCAAGTGATGACGCCCTCGCCATGCTGCGGGGCCTTAGGGGGGTTTTCAGGGCTTAGTTGGGTTTATAGGGTTTACGGTTTTAGGGTTTAGGGTTTAGGGGTTTATCACTTCAACATACCCCAAACCCATACCCCTTAACCTATAAAAGGAGAATATAAGGAAGGATGTTGCCATACCCCTTAATTTCCTTTTTAGAGTATGCCCAAAAAGGTTATGTTGAGTGTTTCTTGGAGTTGAGGGTTTTTGGGGGTGTTTTCTTGAGGTTTTCATGGCTTGGGCTTCTGAAGGGCAACAAGCACAGAGTCTAGGGGTTGAGGGTTTAGGCTTCGGGTTTAGGAGTTTAAGGGCTTAGCTTTTGGCGGCGAGAGGGATTCAGGATTTGAGCTCGCAGCCCGCGCAGCTTTAAAAGCGCAAAGCAAAGAAGGCCTGACAACCTGGGATGTTCCCCTTATGCTAACAGTTCCTTAGTAGGGATTACAGCGACTGTTAAGAATCCCTATTAAGGACTGTTAGTATAAGGGGGAACATCCCAACTAAAAAGCCTTAACTTTCAAGACCCTGAGACAAACCTTAAAAACCCTTAAAGCAAGCCCAAAAGACCCCAAAATAATGCCCGAAAGGCCCTAGAACAAACTTTAAGGACCCTAAAGAACCCCAAAAAACCCTCCCAGCAAAAGCCCAAGACCTTCAGGACCCTGACCCCCTAAACCATCAACCCCACAACCCCAAACCTAAACCTTAAACCCCAAGCCCTAAACCCTAAACTCTAAACTCTAATACCCAAACCCTAAACCCTAAACCCTAAACCCTAAACCCTAAACCCTAAACCCTAAACCCTAAACCCTAGACCCTAAACCCTAAACCCTAAACCCTAAACCCAGGAGATGAACCGGAAGTTCAAGATCATGTGGGGCCGGCCGCGTTTGCCCCTAAGGACCCACCCAGCTGACTGGGTTTAGGGTTTGGGGTTTAGGGTTTAGGGTTCAGGGTTTAGGGCTTCGGGGCATGAGGGGTTCAGGGGTTTGAGGGTGGGGTTTGAGGGTTATTGGGGTTTGGATGTTCCCCCTTATACTCACAGTCCTTAAGAGGGATCACAAGGGGGAACATCCCAAGGTCTAGGCTTCTAGGCTTAAGTCTAGGAGTTACGGGTTTTCTTAGTGTTTTTGAGGTTTCAGAGGTGAGTTAGCGTGTCAGTTACCCCGAAACCAAAAAACCCTAAACCCCAAGCCCCAAACCCCACAAAACCCTAAACCCTAAACCCTAAACCCTGAACACCCAACCCTGAACCCTAAACCTTCGGCGTCAAAGTAGGGGATGCTGGGGGTTGCGGCCCAAAGCGAGGTCGGCCCGATCCCACGGGTTTAGGGCTTAGGGTTTCCTGCTTAGGGTTCAGGGTTTAGGGTTTAGGGTTTAGGGTTTAGGGTTTAGGGTTTAGGGCTAGGGTTTAGGGTTTCGGGTTTAGGGTTTGGGGCTTAGGATCTGCCAGTTTGCGTCCGCGCCCTCACTTCAGAAGGAGCGGAGCACGGGTACTACCACCCCTTTCTTCCCGCATCCCAGCTCCGAGCTCCTAGGCCCCTGCGCCCCTAAGCCAATACCCCGACCCTAAGACCCAAAACCCTAAACCCCAAAACCCTAAACCCTAAACCCTAAACCCTAAATCCTAGACCTAAAACCCAAACCGCAAGCCCTAAACCCGAAACCCAAAGATCCTGAACATAACACCCCTATATCCTGACCCCAAAAATCCTGAACCCTGAATCATAAACCCTACCCGAAACCCTAAACCCTAGCCCTAAACCCTAAACCCGAAACCCCGAACCCTAAACCCTAAACCCTGCATCCTTCCGTCTCTTTGTGCCAGATCGCATCAGACCACAGCGCTCAAAGAGGAGCTGCGCGAGAAGGACGGGGGGAGTGAGAGCTTCAGGAGAGTTTCGGGGTTTTTAGGGTTTAGAGTTAAGGGCTTGGGGTTTAGGGCTTGGGGCTTCGGGTTTTTAGGGTTTAGGGGTTTAGGGTTTGGGGTTTAGGGCTTGGGGCCTCGGGTTTTAGGGTTTAGGGGTTTAGGGTTTAGGGTTCGAGGGTTTAGGGGTTTATAGGGTTCGAGGGATGCAAAGGTTTAGCGGCTCCGCGCCACAAGACCCGAAGACCCGAAGAGCCTAAACCCTAAATCTACCCAATCTCACCCCTCGACTCAAACGCCTCTTCGGTTCAGGGTTCGTGGGGTTTGGTAGGGCAGTGGCTAGGAGCAAAGGTCCGGGGCCTAGGTTTCAGGGTTCACGATCCGATCCCCGAAGTCCTCTTCACCTCGATGGGTTGAGGGGCATCTTGGGTTTTATTCAACCTCATACAAGCCCATTCAGACCCCAAGCGCCTGAAAGCCCTACTTGTGCGAAACCCCCAAGCAAGCCCAGAAAGGATGCGTGGGGGGATAGCGCTGCGAGGACAGCCGACTGGTCCGCGGCCACTTTGAGCAGAAAGAGGCATGCGGCACGAACCCCAAAAAAAAGCCCCAAAGAGAAGGGGTCTAGGCCTTAGGGTTTTAGGCCTTGACCCTAAGCCCTAAACCCCAAGCCCTGAACCTCGTGTAGCCCTAGCTTGTTCTAGAAGACTCACGTGGTCCCAAACCCAGAACCCTAAACTAGTTCGTAGCACGACCCATGACCTGGACCCTAACCCGTAAACCCTACACCCTTATCCCCTAAACCCTGCACCCTTCTCCCCTAAACCCTGAACCCCAAACCCCAAACCCTAAACCCTAAACCCTAAACCCTACACCCTACACCCTAAACCCTAAACCCTAAACCCTAAACCCTAAACCCTAAACCCTAAACCCTAAAAGCTGAACCCTGAAGCCCAAAGCCCCAAAGAAGCGGAGCTCCGAGGTCCAACGCGCTAGTCTGCTTCCCCAAAGCGAAGGAAGCACAGGTTGACACCAAAGTCCCAAGACAGGGTTCAGGGTTCAGGGTTCAGGGTTCAGGGTTTAGGGTTTAGGGTTTAGGGTGTAGGGTTTAGGGTTTAGGGTGTAGGGTTTAGGGTTTAGGGGTATTCAGTGGTATGTAGGCCCTCGCTTTGGACTTCTTCCTGCCCAAAGCCAAAGCCCGCAGTCACACCCAAAGCTGCGTCGGCGCAGTTGCTGAAGCACAACGACAAGCTCAAAGACGCCAAGGAGCGGGCCCAGCGCAGGCCCTGAATTAGTGTTGTTGTTTTTTTTATATCAGGTTTTCTTGCTTTCAGGCTTGCTTAGGGGTTTAGGGTCTTGGGTTTAGGTGCTCCTTGTGAAGCTAGACCTCAGCAGAGAGCCAAGAATGTGCAAACAACCCCGTAGGCCTTGGGCAAGAGTTTGGGGTTCCGGGCTTGAGTTTTCGGGGTGCACCTGAAACTTGTCACCCAGAGATTTTGCAAGGTATACAGTACGTTCGCGATCCCAGGAGGAGCCGATCTTAAACCCCCAGCCCTCGACCCTAAATCCTAAAGATTGCTGAAACTGCACCCCAACAAACCTTAACCGCCAAAGCATAGACACCTAGACCCCTGTAAACCCTCAAAACCCACCAAAACTCAAGGGACTCAGAAGCCGATAAGACTTATTGTTTTAGGGGTTGGGATGTTCCCCCTTATCCTAACAGCTCCTGAATAGGGACTCTAGTACCCCCAATCTGTTAGGCGTGTTTAAGGGTTTGGGGGGGGGGTGGGGTGTAGGGTTTTGGGTATTAGGGGTGGAAGGGTTGAGGCATTAAGGGGTTTTGGGGTTAGGGTTTAGGTTAGGGGGTCAGGGTGCAGTAGTTTCGGGCTTAGAGATGGTTGATGGCTTAGGCTTTTGGCTTTAAGGTTCAGGTTTTTTGGATTTAGGGGTTTCTTGCAGGGAGGCTGTGAAGGGTTCTTGGGGCTCTTCGGGGAGTTTGGGGGTTCCGGGCTTTAGCCGAAGTTTAGGAGTTTAGGGCCTTAGGCCCTGAGAAACTCGAGCTCCACCTTCTAGCTGGCTACTCCCTTCCTTGGGGTGCTTGCAGCCGGCTGCCTAGGTTTCGGCGAGCTTTGAGGGTTGTACCCGACCTTGCACCACCTCATGCACCTCAAAGTAAACCCTAAGCAAGACAGGCTCAAGAGCCTCACCAACATCGTGGAGACTCAGCCGGGGCGCCCAGCAGCGAACTTCCCCAAAGCTCGATTCGCCCCCCGCCCCCCCAAGCCCTAAAGGAACAAAGGGTCACCCCTTCACTCTCCGAGCGCTGTAGGACTTGTAGGGGGGATGCTCCGACTGATGAACAGATGCAACAGAAGTATGTTTGAAGGCTCTAGGGTTGGTTTGTGAGCTCAGCGGTCCGGTCCCCTGCTAAAGTCTGCCAGAATTCTTGTGCGCTTTTTTTGTCTGGTTTTTCTAGGTGCTGAGTAGGAAACCTTCGACCTTTCTCAAACGTTTGAAACTCAAATGTTGCCCTTTTGGCCCCCAGGCATCTCGGTCCGTTTCAGTCCTCACGAGCGCCACTTCCTGTTGAGGTTTAGGGTTTAGCGTTCCGGGAAACCCTACTACATCCTCAAATGCTAAAAATTCTTATTCTAGGAGGTACCCTGATAAAGCAGGGTTGCCTTCATCGTAGGGTTTAAAAGCCACAAAGGGTTCCCACGAGTGGTTAAAGGTACGTATAAGCCCTACTCCTATCCCTGTAGCTGAGGTAGATATGGCCCCTCAAACATCAACCGCACTTAAGCAACTCTTTCGACTTTGTATCTTTGTTGAGCATTCCTAGGATGAGGACTTTAGCTTTCTGGGAATTTGTGGTGCCCCGCAATACCGGGGACCCTAAGCCCTAAACCCGAATAAAAGCTGCCCGTGGACCTCCAAGCAGGCGGTCGCAGCTGAAGAAGCTGGAGACCGTGCGTCGAATGTGTTTGTTGGGTTTGGGGTATCTGGGAGATTTAGGGTTTAGGCTTTGTAGGGTCTGCAGGGCTTAGGCTAGGTTTAAGGGTGTTTTTTCAGCTCATCGTTTTTTTGGTTGCTTGTTGTTATGGGATGCTTTGGGCTCTTGGGGTTTTAGGGTTTGGGTTTTGAATTCAGGGTTTAGGGCTTGGGTTTAAGGTTCGGGAGTTGCAGGGTTTGAAGTTAATAATTCCCCAGTTCTTTGGTTGGCCAAAGGACCTTTTGAGATCCGGTACGTTTAGGGTCTAGGGAGGAGGGGTGTAGCAAAGGAATGTAGGGCTTAGGGGCTCAAACCCCTGGTGGTTGTATGTCGCGAAATTAAGTGGGGAATGGCATAGGCCGCCATAGGCCTTTGCCGGCGCCTATCATTCGACCCTCTCCTTGAAGCCTCATAAGACTTAGGGTGTATGTTTGGGCTTTCGCAGGATCGAAGCTTTACACTGCCTTGCAAGGGTTGGGCTTTTGGGTTTGGGGTGCAAGCTCGGAGGTTTAGGCCTCAGGAGCGTAGCTTGGGTTTAGAATTTCCAGGGTTTTAGGGTTTAGGGTTTATTGGCTCTTCCGTAGCAGCAAAGCTGCCACTCCTTGGGCCCCGTGTTCTCTCGTGTTCGTCCCAGATCCCCCCCCCAATTAGGCGTTGTCCTTAAGTCCTAAATCTCATACACCCCTAGAGACTCCAAAACCCCTTAATTAAGGAATATACCTTAAATCATATTACGGTTCCTATTATAATTTCAGGTATATTCCTTAATTAAGGGTTTTGGAGTCTCTGGGCTCTGGGATCGGGTTAGGCTTGTGGCTTGAGGGGCTCTCGATGTGCTGGTCGAGGTTATTTTTTGCGGTTGCACCCCCCCAAACTTCCCAAACCCCAAGCTGCATTCCCTGAGCCCAGCAACCCCTAAACCTTGGGCCCCCTTCTACTAACAGCTCCCTTGATATGGATGATAGTACCCCCCCCTGCTATAATCCCCTATGAAGGAGCTGTTAGTATAAGGGGGAACATCCCGACCCTAAGCCCATGCTGAGGTTGAATTTAAAAAGCAGAGACATGATCGGTCGAGCAGACGTTTGCAGGTTTGGGCTTCGCCTTTGGGGTTTTATGGCCTGGGGTTTAGGGCTCCACCTTCCGGGTTGAGGAATGCACAGCCTCAGACCCTGGGGTTGAGGGTTTGAGGGTTTCAGAGTTGGGGTTTAGGGGCTCTGCAGTGTGGGTTTTCCAGGGCTTAGAGGTGGGTAGTTGAAGCTTTATCGCACGAGCTGGAGGCTCGTAGAAGCTTTTACTTAGAACTGCCCTACACCCGAAATCCGCAACACTACGCCAAACCCTCAACGCCATACCCTCTACCAGAAACCCTGAACCGTAAACGCCCTATTTTACACCCTAAACCCCTAAACCCTCAACACCCTAAATCTTGAACCCTAAATTTTTGAATGAACCCCGAACCCTCAATCTTGAACCCTAACAGCCCTGAGCCCCAGTAGTGGGGGCCGCCCCTAAACCCTAAACCCTAAACCCTAAACCCTAAACCCTAAACCCTAAACCCGAAACCCGAAACCCTAAACCCTAAACCCTAAACCCTAAACCCTAAACCCTAAGCCGCCTCTTGCGGTGTTTCGAGGAGAGCACCATCCAGGAGGCCGAGCAGGAACGGCAAGCCCAGCTCAAGGACCTGCAGGGTTTTGGGGGCTTTTGCTTTTTTTTGGGGGGGGGGGTGGGGGGGATCTTGGGGGTTTAGGGTTTAGGGTTTAGGGTTTAGTCCTTTTTCTAGGGGGGGAGGGGGGTTTGGGGTTTAGGGTTTCGGGTTTGAGGATTGAGGTGTAGGCTGGGGTTTAAAGGTTCGACAGGGTTGGGTTGGGTTCAGTTGGTTTTAGGGATAGAGGTTCAGTAGGGTTGCCGTTGGAGGGCTGTGGGTTCAGTAGGGCTCATTGTGGCTCAACAGGGTAAAGGTTTTGAGGGGGTTAGGCTTTTAAATGGTTCTAGGGTTTAGGGAGGTTTCGGGAGGTTTAGGGAGGTTTAGGGAGGTTTAGGGAGGCTTAGGGAGGTTCAGGGTGTGACCCTCGTGCTTTGGGTCGAAAGTAAGGATGGCGAGGTTTAGGGTTTAGGGTTTAGGGTTTAGGGTTTAGGGTGTAGGGTTTAGGGTTGTAGGGTTTTCGACTTCAGGCTTGCAAGGGTGGCAGCGGGAGAAAGCAGTCCTGTCAGCCCTGGAAAACCTCTGCTTAGAGGGGTGTCTAGAACCCCTAAGCAGTTCTAAGGCTCCAGGCCCTAGGTACCCTCAAGCTTCTGTTAAAACACCACAACGACCCCAAAGCCTTGAACCCCACAACCGAAGACTTTTGGACAAGAGGAGCTCGAGGGTGTCGTCGGCGAGCGTGACATCCTGGGTGCCCAGCTCATTCGGCGGAATGAGGCGGCGGTCTGCGAGTAACAGATCTCGAAAGCCCCCTCAGGGGTGTAGGAGAGGGTGACAAAGTTTTTCTATTTTAAGATCCTGCACTTAGCTCGAAGCGAACGATCTAAAGGATCCAGGTGCAGGACTAGGGTTTTCAGGCATTAGAGATGTAAGGCTTTCGGTTCATGGTTTCCGCGTTTTGGGTTCAGGGTAGGGAGTTCGTTGCTCTGTTTGTGTCAAGTTGCCATTGCAGTGCACCAATGCCAAACGCTAAACCCTGAATCCTCAACCCTAAACCCTAACCTGCCAAAACACCCGAAACCCGAAATCGCCCTGAGTTCGAAAGCTACTTGAAGGTTCGTGGGCAGAGCTGGGGTCATACATTGGGATGTTCCCTTAAACTAACAGTCCTTAGTAGGGAGTATAATAGGGGGCAATATGAAGGACTGTTAGTATAAGGGGGAACATGCCAAGTCACACTATAGCTGGATCTAAAGTGGGGAACTGTAGCTTCTATCTGAAAGCCCTGAAACCTCACTTATGTGAACCTTGAACCTTCAAGTAGGGTTCAGGTCTGCAGACAACGGCCTCTGCAAACACTAGACTGCCTAAACTCCCCAAACCCCTAAACCAAAAAAACAAAAGAGCCCAACAGAAGCGAACCCCGCCCCTATGACCCCAAACCCTAAACCCTAAACCCTAAACCCCAAACCCTAAACCCTAAACCCTAAACCCTCAACCCTGAAATTCCTTCGACGCCCAGCTCCAGGAGCTGGCGCTCCTCTACGAGAAGATCAAGATCCAGCAGAGCACGTTGCAGAAGGGAGAGATCCAGCAACTCCCCCCGCTAGGGCTTTAGGGTTTAGGGGGTTTAGGGGGTTTAGGGGGTTTAGGGTTTAGGGTTAGGGTTTAGGGTTTAGGGTTTAGGGTTTAAGGTTTGGGGTTTAGGGTTTAGGGTTTAGGGTTTAGGGTTTGGGGTTTGGGGTTTAGGGCTAGGCGCTCCGCAAGTGTGAGGGGGTCTCGTGCCGTTAGCAATGTCTGAAGTACAAGCCAGTGCCTTGCGTGAATTTCCATTGACGTTCCAGCTGTTTTGTGGGAAGATATTGGAGGTCAAATCGATTTGAAACAACAATTGAAAGAAGCTGTGGAATGGCCTTTAAGTTGCCCAGAAGCGTTTGAAATCAGGGTGTTCGTGAGGGGTTCGTGGTTTGTAGGGTTTCAATGCGCCAGGGGGTTCGTTCAGATCACATCGCCTCCTCTGGTCGATGCAGCTAAGGGTTCTCCAGTCTGGGTGGGTTCTACTCAGAGCAATCGCTGCAAATCCGAAAGCCGACACCACTTGTCTGTGGATGATCATGAACGAAAGAAGCAGCCCGGAGGTGTGTAGCGAAATCGACACACCTAAGCCCTAAGCCCTAAGCCCTAAGCCCTGTATAGGTGTGCCCGGGAGCTTGTCGAAAACGCAGGCCCCAAATGCTTTAACCCGCCCTCGAGAACCCCATGCTTTCAACCCTAAACCCTAAACCCTAAACCCCAAACCCTAAATCCTAAACCCCAGAGTTTGCCTCCGCCCATCCAAAGAGGGATGCCCTACTACATCCCCAAAGCCTTATGAAAGGAGCCCAGACAAAGGCTTAAGGCTTAGGGTTTGCCTAAACCTTAAACCCGCAACCCAGAAACCCTAAACCCAGAACCCAGAAACCCCAAACCCTAAGCCCTTATCCCAGAAACCCAAAACCCCAAAACCACAAAATACCCATAACCCCAAAAGCCCTAAACACCCATAACCCCAAAAACCCTAAACAACCATATCTCCAAAAACCTTTAAATATCAGAACCCCAAAACCCAAAAGATTGTAAACCCTAAGCCCAGAACGCAACAACCCTAAACCCACAACCCAGAAACCCTAACCCCACGACCTCAAAGCCCTAAACCCTAAGCCCATAACCCCAAAAACCCAAAAAAGCCATAAACCAAAACCCCCACCAAAAACCTAAGCCCAGAAACTCCCAAAAACCCGAAAAGAAACTCTAAACACTTGTTGTTTTGACAGCCCGAAAAACCCTAAAGATACCCGAAACCCGAAACCCTAAACCCTAACTCCTAAACCCTAAACCCGAAAACCATAAACCCTAAACCCTCAACTCTCAACCCTCAACCCTCAACTCTCAACCCTCAACCCTAACCCCTAAACCTTAAACCCTAAACCCTAAACACACCTCGAAGGCCCCTCCCGCCCCTTGCAAGAGGTACGAGGAGCGGATCAAGGAGGTGACGAAGCTCCGTGCCCAGATCCGCGCGTGCAAGGCTCGGGATTTGGAGGGGCTTTAGTGGGAGGGTTTAGGGTTTAGGGTTTAGGGTTTTAGGGTTTTAGGGTTTACGGGTTTCAGGGTTTTAGGGTTTAGGGTTCAGTCTTTAGGGTTTAGGGTTTTGGGTTGGGGTTTTAGGGACTTGCGGTCTCACGCGATTTCGGGTTGGGGTTGTTGGCCTGGGGGACTGAGGGGCTGTTATCCAAACTATTCCCCGGTCAGAACCTTTTCAGAAAAAACCTGTGACAGTAAGCTTCCGCGGCTCCCGACCCTGCCCTAAACCCTAGACCCCGAAACCCCAAAACCCCCAGGCCTCATCACAAGTAGATCCTCGCTTCTGAACGTGCGAGAGAAAACCCTGAACCCTGAACCCCCCCCCCCCCCCCTAAATATCAAGCTCCAAACCTGAAGCCTCTAAACTTGGGGGATGTTCCCCCTTATACTAACAGTCCTCAGTAGGGATTCTAGAAACCGAACATCCCAACCCCCAGCACCCCCTCCGCCCGAAAGAAGTTGGCAGGGGGAGGTGGGACATGCGAAGCTGCAGGCGGGCGAGGGCGTTTCTCCGTCGGCTTCTCTTGGTAGATGGCCAACCCTAAGCCCTAAACCTTCTAAACCCTAAATCCTAAACAACCCTGAACCCTAAACCCTAAACCCCAAACCCTAATGGGGAGGCGGAGCTGGGTTCTTTGTAAGCTTTGGGGACCTTCGGCATGTGGCGGTTTGATGGGTTCACGACTGAAGGCTGTTGCAAGGGCACTTGGAGGTTCAGATGGGTGGTTGCAGGGTTTAGAGTTTAGAGTTTAGGGTTCAGGGTTTAGGGTTTAAGGTTAGCTTGAATGTCGGGTTTCGGGCTTCCCTCAAAGGAACCCTAGGCTCTTCAGGTAGGCAGGGGGCCAGCTGCCAGGTGACCAACGTCGAGGGCCTCAAGCAAGAGATCCACTTCCTGAACAAGACGCTCCTGCGCGAGGCCGCTCGCCGTTTGGGCAGTCCCAGCTCTGACTCCTCCCGTTTAGGGTTTAGGGTTTAGGGTTCAGGGTTTAGGGTTTAGGGAGACCTAATCCAAACCTCAAACCCTTTATGCCACAACAAGAGGCGTGGCAACAAAAACCCCAAAAAACGCCAATAAGGCCAGGCCCAAAGCCATACACGCATCCCCCAATGTAAATTTTCATATTGTCTCAACCATGAACTAGAGCCCACCGCCTGCAGACCTGGAAGCTTGCTGTAGTTTTTAGCATGTTCCGGGGCTCCGAAATCCCAAGCCCTAAACTCAAGAGGAGGGAAGACCACAAACCCTAGACCCTAAACCCTACGTAAACCCTAAGCCCTTAACCCGAAACCCTTACACCGAGGGGTTTGTCCAGGCCTTGGGGGGGGGCCCTGCTTTGAATGCAGGAGACGAAGGCAAAGGCCTTGCACGAGGAGCTCGAAAACCCGATGTGGCCTGGCGAACTTCAGGATTAAATATAGGGGTCGGAATGTTTACTATTAACATTCCTTTAGGGCCCCTTTGTAATTGTACGAAAATACCCCCCCCCCCCCAAGAACCCTATTGTAATTATTCGGGAGGTTTTACCACCGAAATTCCGAGACCTCAGCAACCCCCCCCCCCCCCCCCCGCCCCCCGCTCCAACTTTGGCAGACCTAATGTGTCTGCATAGAGATCAGAATGGAAGGGTTTGGCATTGTGAGGCTTCAGGGTTCAGTTATTATTACATTTATTATTTTTGTCATTATTATCATTATTATCATTATTATCTTTATTATCATGATTATCATTATTATCATTAGTATCATTATTATCATTATTATCATTATTATCATTATTATCATTATTATCATTATTATCATTATTGTCATTATTATCATTATTATCATTATTATCATTATTATCATTATTATCATAATTTTCATTATTATCATTATTATCACTATTATCATTAGTATCATTAGTATCATTAGTATCATTAGTATCATTAGTATCATTAGTACAATTATTCTCATTATTATCATTATTATAATTATGGTCATTATTATCATTATTATTTTATTTGTTTATTTATTTGTTTATGTATTTGTTTATTTGTTTTATTTTATACGGGCTTTATTTTAGCTAGGGCTTTCGGATCTTCCAATCCAGCTGTAGTTTGAAGGTTCTCGGGTGTCTTGCATCCTTGAAGCCGCGTCAAAAGCTAGGTAGCTGTATCTACAATCTTCAGTAAGGTACCCTAAACCCTAAGCTAAACCCTAACCCTGAACCCTGAACCCTGAACCCTATCCCTAAACCCTAAACCGTAAACCCTAAACCCTAAGCCCTAAGCCCTGAAACAAAAAAAACTCCTAATCCCTCCATGAGCCGTCAAGCAGGGTTTCAGGACGGCCTTCCCTCGAGCCTTAAACCCGAACCCCCCGCCCCCCCGCCCTGCCCTTAGACGCGCTGGTTTTCAGGGCTACCAGCCTCTCACATAGGGTTTAGGGTCTCATTAGCCGCTGGAGCCTCAAAACCCTACAACCCTGCTTGGAGCTTCCAAGGTAGCCACGAACTGGTTTTTAGTTGGACAGCTGTCAATGCATACTGGTCAGAATCTTCTTGCTGGTCATAGCTTTAGTTGGGGTACCTGTAGCCCTATTTCTAGTGACCTCCGAGCCTTCAAACCTTCAAGTGCCCCCCAAACCCTAAACGCTAAACCCCACACCCGAAGCCCTCAACCCTCAAACCCGAACCCCCCGCCCAAGAAGCAATAAGCAAGAGTTGTAGGGTTTAGGGGGCACTGCCCCCAAATCAACAGATAGACAGCCACGATGGCAGCTGAGGAACGTCCACCGCTGGAGGGAGCTTGAGGCCCCTTCCATGCCAGACCTTGAGGGTTTAGGGTTTAGGGTTTAGGGTTTAGGGGGTTTAGCGGGTTTAGGGTTGAGGGTTTGGGGTTTAGGGTTTAGGGTTAGGGTTTAGGGGGTTTAGGGTAGGGGTTGAGGCTTTAGGGTCGGGTCCAGGGTTTAGGGTTGCAGCGACACGTCACAAAGACCCTGAAGGCCTTCAAGCCTCCATGATGAGACCTGAGATGCCTGTCAACGACTGTCGAGTCAAAACAAGTGCCTAGGGTTTAGGGTTAGGGGTTGTAGGGTTTGTAGGGATTGTAGGGATTGCAGCGTTCTGAAAACCCTAAACCCTAAACCCTCAACCCTAAACCCTAAAACCCTAAACCCTAATCCTGAAAGTCTTCCCCCAGCCCCGAAGAAGCTGAGCCCTGGCTCAGTCCTCGGATCCGGCGACCTACCAGAGCATTCTCAAGGTTCGGGGAGGGTTTAGGGTTTAGGGGTTTAGCGGTTTAGGGTTTAGGGGTTTAGGGTTTAGGGGTTTAGGGGTTTAGGGGTTTAGGTTTAGGGGTTTAGGGTTTAGGGGTTTAGGGTTCAGGGGTTTAGGGGTTTGGGGTTTAGGGTTTCGGGTTTAAAATAAAAAATCCCTCAGCCTCGAACGCTTTAGGGATGAGGGGTTCAGGGGTTAACGTGCTTCAGGGATTAGCTCGTGGAGCTGGCTGATACGAGTTGGGACCTAGCATTCGGGTTGGACGCCATTGCGAAACTGCCCTTTGACTGGGGGTGGGGTGTAGGGTTTAGGTTCTACATTTTTGCTAGTCTGTGAACGCGGTCTTGAATGTACCCAGCTTTAGATTCAGTAGCTATACTCTGGCCTGAAGTCTGAGTGGAACCCGAGGATGAGTCTATCAGCGGCTGGAGCGCCAATACATCAGCCTCTAAAGAAATTTCCCTTCCTCGCGCCTTGGTACTGTCCAAATGGCACATTCGAATGAAGTAGGCCCCGTTACTAGGCGGTGTTTGATAGTCACCACCTTTAGGGTAGCAGAGTCCTGAGCCGGGCATGACAACTGGTTTCCGAACAAACATGGCGGGTGCAGCTTACGATTTCACGACTTTGGCCTGGGTGTAAGGCACGCACCCAAGCCTGAGGCTGTTCCCCTGGAAGGACACGGGGTGAGAGATTAACCAAAGGCCGTTGTTTCGCAACCCTAATCCCTAGGGCCTAAACCCTAAACCCCAAACCCCAAACCCTAAACCCCAAACCCTAAACCCTAAACCTAAGCCTTGTTCCGGCTGGGGGGGGGGGGTGGTGGGTCCTAAACCCTAAACCTAAACCCTAAACCCGACACCCTAAACCCTAAACCCTAAACCCTAAACCCTAAACCCTAAACCCTAAACCCTAAACCCTAAACCCTAAACCCTAGGGGAGTGGTGGTGGGTCCTTGAGGTGAAGGCGCTGCAGAAGCTCCTGATCTCGAAGACGGAGGAGGCTGGGGAAGCCCTCAGGGCTTCTTTGGGGAACAGGTCCGGAGGGGTTTAGGGTTTAGGGTTTCGGGTTTCGGGTTTAGGGCTTCGGGGGCTTAGGGTTTAGGGCTTAGGGCTGAGGGTTAGGGTTTAGGGGTTGGGGTTTATGATTGATTGAGGGTCCCATAGGGCCCCAAGACCCCGAACCGGCAACTTGGGGTTCATGTTCGCCGTGTTGGCTCAGAGCTTGACAGCTGCATCCAAGTGCCAAAGCGATCGTAAGCGGTCGTCTCGATCCCGTCTTCCCTCCTGAACATGTTTCGCCTTGCTCTTTCCGGAGGTTTGCTGGCGGTGGTTGTGCTGCTCATGGGTTGTGGAGAGGATGCCGCAGTCGAGTGTGCCACCTACAGCAAGGGTGAAGCCGGAGCTGTCACGGACTATGCCTCCTGCGCCACGGCTTGCGACAAAGGAGAAGGCATCCAAGAAACCTACGGCACCCACACCTGGTCGGGCAGCTCCGGCGCCGGAGAGTGCTCGTGCAAACTCAGCGACAGCGAGCACCGCACGGCTTGTAAGGACGCCGGCTACTCCAGTTGAAGGCAAGGAAGGGATCTGACTCGGATGCCATGATGTCCACGTCAAGTTCGTGACGTGGCTCTCAAGGTTGTCAAGTGTTGTCCTATGCGAGTAAATGTGATTGGCGGGTGCAAGAAATCATTCGCCTGTGTTGTAATTCGCGGTGAGCCCAACCGTTCCAGTGTCGCTTGATCCACGCTGAAGTGCGGGGGAGAGCGCCCACAGCCGGACGCCGCACGCCATCAAGTCACGACGAAACGAGATGTCCTTCAGAACCCTAAACTACCCTCAACTCCCCCCGAAACCCTAAAATCCCTGATGCTTCCCGGATTCGAGATTCGCCAAGGGCCCCAGAGTATCAGCTGCCGAGTTAGTACTCGTAGGCTTTTGAAGGGTCTTAGGGGGGCTTTCAGGGGTTCTCAGGCCGAGGGGATTTATGTAGGTTTGTTTTTTGGCAGTGTTTTTAAAAGGGAATTCGTGTTTCTAGCTGTCACCTTAGAACCTTAGATCCTTCGGCCATCCGGCGGTTCAACAGGTGTCTTAACAAGTTGGCCACAAGATGCGTTTTTTTTTGCCCGATGCCCAGGTGCAGCCCAGTTTGGGTTTAGGGTTTCCAGGGATTAGGATTGAGGGTTCGGAGGGGTTTAGGGTTTATGGCTGATAGGAGTCGGAGGGGTTTAGGGTAAATGATTGATTGAGGGTCCCATGGGGCCCCAAGACCCCGAACCGGCAACTTGGGGTTCATGTTCGCCGTGTTGGCTCAGAGCTTGACAGCTGCATCCAAGTGCCAAAGCGATCGTAAGCGGTCGTCTCGATCCCGTCTTCCCTCCTGAACATGTTTCGCCTTGCTCTTTCCGGAGGTTTGCTGGCGGTGGTTGTGCTGCTCATGGGTTGTGGAGAGGATGCCGCAGTCGAGTGTGCCACCTACAGCAAGGGTGAAGCCGGAGCTGTCACGGACTATGCCTCCTGCGCGACGGCTTGCGACAAAGGAGAAGGCATCCAAGAAACCTACGGCACCCACACCTGGTCGGGCAGCTCCGGCGCCGGAGAGTGCTCGTGCAAACTCAGCGACAGCGAGCACCGCACGGCTTGTAAGGACGCCGGCTACTCCAGTTGAAGGCAAGGAAGGGATCTGACTCGGATGCCATGATGTCCACGTCAAGTTCGTGACGTGGTTCTCAAGGTTGTCAAGTGTGGTCATATGCGAGTAAACGTGATTGGCGGGTGCAAGAAATCATGCGCCTGTGTTGTAATTCGCGGTGAGCCCAACCGTTCCAGTGTCGCTTGATCCACGCTGAAGTGCGGGGGAGAGCGCCCACAGCCGGACGCCGCACGCCATCAAGTCACGACGAAACGAGATGTCCTTCAGAACCCTAAACTACCCTCAACTCCCCCCGAAACCCTAAAAACCCTGATGCTTCCCGGATTCGAGATTCGCCAAGGGCCCCAGAGTATCAGCTGCCGAGTTAGTACTCGTAGGCTTTTGAAGGGTCTTGGGGGGGCTTTCAGGGGTTCTCAGGCCGAGGTGATTTATGTATTTTTTTTTGCAGCGTTTTTAAAAGGGATCACCTTAGAACCCTAGATCCTTCGGCCATTTGGCCTTCAATGGGTGTCTTAACAAGGTGGCCACAAGATGCGTTGTTTAGCCCAATGGCAGGGTGCAGCCAAGTTTGGGTATCACGAAGCCCTCTTGTGGTTTAGGGCCGCCCACCCCTGGCACGGAGGACAACAGAGAGTGAGGTGCTCGCCAAGCCTTCCCCCAACCCCCCCCCCCCCCCCCCCCCCCCCCCCCAAACAAAAAAAAGAGGAAAAAACAACCAAACCTTTCAAGCAATATTCCTACACCCTAAGCCTTCAGCCCTAAACCCGAAACCCTACATGTTCAGCCCTAAACACTAGGCCCATCACAGCTCTGTGCCAGGTAGTTGAAAAGGATGCGCTGATCCAGGAGAAGGTGCCCTGGCAGTGTGTGGGGAATGCACGACAAACATGGCGTCCCAAACTCAAACCCTAAACCCTAAACCCTAAACCCTAAACCCTAAACTCTAAACCCTAAATCCTAAACCCTAAACCCTAAACTCTAAACCCTAAACCTTAAACCCCAAACCCTAAACCCTAAACCCTACACCCCGAATCCTAAACCCTAAAACCTAAACCTGAACACCTGGGGGTGTCTAAGCGATTTGAAAGTTCTGCCAAGGAGAAGCTCTACGTGCAGCTGAAGAACATCATCGCCAGGCGGATTTGAGGGAAGCCCCAAAAGCCTAAGCCCCTCCGCCACTTCCACCCGGTGGTACCCTTACTCACTATTTTCTAGAACCTAATGGAGCAAGAAGGGTACTGGGCCCCAGAACGTCCCACCTCCCGGGCAGTTTCCAGGTTTACTTCCAACCCCAAGCCCTAAGCGCTAAGCCCTAAGCCGTAAGCCCCAAGCCCAAAGCCCGAAACAAACCTCCACCTCCCCCCCCCCCCCCCCCAACCAAGCAAAAAAACACACAAAATAACCCTAAACCCCTAAACTACACATAAGATAAACGAAGCGCCCGAAACCCCAGCTTCGAACGCCATGACCTGCAAGCGTGTCCTGAGGCAACCGGGACCCGAGGTCGCCGAGCAGCTGTCGTGGTGACCCCTAGGGTTGAGGGTTTAGGGCTTAGGGTTCAGGGCTTAGGGCTTAGGGTTCAGGGTTTAGGAGGGTTCAGGGTTTAGGGTTTAGGGTTCAGGGCTTAGGGCTTAGGGTTCAGGGTTTAGGGCTTAGGGTTCAGGGCTGAGGGCTTAGGGTTCAGGGTTCAGGGTTCAGGGTTTAGGGTGTAGGGCCTTTCGGTGTTTCGGAGAGATTTATTCGGGGTGTCCAGGGGCGTTTAGAGGGGGGTTGGGGGAGTTTTTTTGAGGGTCCAGGGGTTTTCGGGGCTTTAGGGGTTTTACATGAACCCTAAATCCCCCACCCCCACCGCACAAATACCCTGCTCTCAGGAACCCTATGCCCAAACCCTAAACCCTAAACCCGAACCCTAACCCTAAACACCCTAAACACCCTAAACCCTAAACCCTGAACCCTGAACCCTGAACCCCGAACCCTGAACCCTAAACCCTCAACCCTGAACCCTGAACCCTGAAAGCCTGAACCCTGAACCCTAAACCCTAAACCCTGAACCCTGAACCCTGAAAGCCTGAACCCTGAACCCTAAACCCTAAACCCTGACCCTAACCCCTAAACATTCTGCCAGGTACAGCCAGAACCTCAAGGAGAAGACCGGGCACATGAAGCAGATGGCCCAGGAGTTGGAGATGTACCACAACCAGGCCGACGTTGCCCCCAAAAAAGACCCTAAAATTCTGCAAAAACCCAAAGCCCTAAGCCCTGAGCCCTAAACCCTAAACCGAAGACCACCTTGGAGTCTCTCTGGGCCGTCAAGTTGGGCTTTGGGGGTCGAGGGCTCCGGGTTTTGGGGCTTAGGCTTTCGGGTTCAGGGTTTTCAGTTTTAGTTATAATATTTTAGAATTGGGAGAAGTACTTAAATCCCATGACTAAACCGAGTTCAACCCTGAGCGGTAAGCCCCGAACACGAACCCTCGAACTCGAGGCCCTCAACCCTCTCTAGTGCGGGTAGAGAAGCCGTGATGTAGGGATGAGGGTCGAGAGTTTCAAAGATCCTTCTAATTTATAATATAAGGGTTAGGGAACCCCTAAATCAAGCCCTATTTGGGCTTTTGTTGTTCTCGTAATTTAGGGCTTAGCCACCCCCGCTACCCATGAATCTTACCCCCCAATAAGCAGATAAACCCTTAACCCTAAACCCCAAACCCCAAACCCTAAACCCTAAACCCTAAACCCTAAACCTTGTTAGGGTAACTCCCCGGCAGGTCCAGGACCTGAAGGAGGAGATCGAGCGGCACAACAAGGTGAGTCCCCCCCCCCCCCCCCACGACTCCGAAGGTGTTGTAGCGTTTAGGGTTTAGGGTTTAGGGTTTAGGGTTTAGGGTTTTTTTTAGGGTTTAGGGTTGTTGAGGGCCTGGAGGGCGAAGACATCACAGGAAGCGGGGCCTATAAGGGAGGTCGGTTGGCTTGTCGGATTTGTCATATACAGTTGAGGCTTTACAGGGTTGGGGTTCTTAGTGGGGAAGAAAGCGGTGGTTCCACAGCAGATTAAGGAGAGAGGGGTTTGGGCCCTAGGGTTTAGGGTTTAATCTCCCGAAGCGCCCCACCAACATCCAAGAAGTGGCTGTGCAGGCCCCCGCTTCTTAGTAGGGAATGAGATAAACCCCCCTAAATATACCCTTCAAGAATATCGGGTACCTCATTCCCTCCTTCACTACTACGCACCACGCACCAGCCAGTAGGTGGATGTAAGAGGCACATAGGGGCAGCTTGAAGCAGTACATGGAACCGGTGTCGTGAGTTATGGACGCTGCAACAAATATGCCCTCACTGCCGAACTATGGTCACTACCCTAAACCCGGAACCCTGAGTGTCAGGAGCCATATTGCAATGGAGAGACTCAAAAAGGGACTCTTAACTTCTGGAGTTGACCACAACCCCTCCTTGAGATCCTAATTCCTAACCCCGAAGCCCGAAGTGGCCCTCAGCCCCTAAACCCTAAACCCTAAACCCTAAACCCTAAACCCTAAACCCTAAACCCTACAATGGCCCCAACGCCCTCATGCTAAGCCCGAAACGGCCCAAGCCTGAGTTCGCATCAGGACTTCCAGGGCACCAAGCAGGCAGGGTTTCGGCCCCTTGGGGCGGCGCTCTTGGTGGTGAGCCAAGGGGCTTCGGGTTTACTTCTTATACCCCAAACCCCAAACTCTAAACCCTAAACCCTAAACCCTAAACCCTAAACCCTAAACCCTAAACCCTAAACCCTAAACCCTACACCCTAAACCCTAAACCCTAAACCCTGAACCCTAACTGCAAGCAAGCCCGAAGTGGAAGCCTCAAGCCTTAAACCTTGGGAAATGGAGGGTCCTGAGGCCAATGTGCAGGTTCATGACTGTCAGGGGGCTTCCGGGTCTTCAGATTTAGGGTCTTTTAGTAGGGTACGGGGCTTAGATCTATAGGTGTTTTGGCATGGTTCCGGGGGATTACTAGGGGCTTGCTAGAGGGGTTTGGGTTTAGGGTTTAGGCGTCGGGCTTATGTGTTTTCCTGCAAGCGTAATTTCAGGGTGGAGGGGGAGCGCGGCTACAAGACCACAAGAGCCAGCTGGACAAGAAGCAGCTTTCTGTGATAAAGCAGACTCTCAACATCGTGACCCCGATAATTGTGGTCTGCCTTCGTAAATGTTGGTGGTTTGCACTATCCCTAATTGAGTTTGGTAGAAGCTATCCAAAGTAGGCAGTCTACTTGTTACAGGTCCAAACATTCCGCTCTAGGCCTTATGCACCCCAAACATATTAAGTTTCTAGTAGGGCATTCGGGAATTTTGGAACCCTATACCCCCCCTCAAAACCCGATAAGAGGCTACCTACTTCCTTGATCCCCTCTTCGGAACCAGCAACGCAAGTCCCCCCTAAACCCTAAACCCTAAACCCGAAACCCTAAACCCTAAACCCTAAACCCTAAACCCTAAACCCTAAACCCTAAACCCTAAACCCTAAACCCTAAACCCTAAACCCTAAACCCTGAGCCCCCAAAACGTAACAATCTGGTCGGCGCAGGCCTACTTCCAGATGCTCCGCGCGCAGCTCAAGAGTCAGTCAATGTCTTCGCAGCAGGTGGCCCGGGTTCATGGGCTCGAGCTTGGGAGTTAGGGTTTAGGGTTTAGGGTTTAGGGTTTAGGGTTTAGGGTTTAGGGTTTAGGGTTTAGGTTTAGGGCCCTGGCCACGAACAAAGCATCCAGAGGATCTAGGGTTGAGGGCCACCCAAATCTCTAGCACTCTGAACCCCTGCTTGAAGGCGCCACGGGCGTAGGATTTCATAGGGTTGGAAGCAGGCCACATAGGGTTGCAAACGATCCACTTTCCCCTAATACCTCCGGCCGTAGCCCTTGAGCCCCCCCCAGCTAGCCCTAGCCACGCCCCGTTTTAAGATACCACCCGAGCCCGACCCGCCCCCCAATCCCCAGCCTCAACTTTCCTCAAAGCCTGCCCATACTACCCTATACACACATTCTAGTAATAATCTATCCCATAAACTCAAGCAACCCGCCAACTCCTACCCTCAACACCAAGCCTCAACCAATCCCGATAGAGTATTACATAATTTACGTAATATCTTATCCCGGTAAAACGGGGCGTGCCCCCTTGTAGAGTTTTATTGGGTTTTATAATATGGATAGTTATAAAACCGAACTAGCAGTGTCTGGAGTTGTAATATCTGCGTGGTGCTTCTGTTATGTTAAAATCTATTTGATCTAGTTTTTCTTTGCTACATTTATATCGTGTTCCGTGTTTCTGAATATGTAAGACATTTTCATAACCATCTATTAACTTCTTACGGCGATATTCATACATATCAATACATTTCCCATCACTTTCATCATAAAACTTCATCATCGCGTGTTTAGTCGGCACCCATGTTTTAATTTTGATTTCTTAGAGTCAGCTTGACACACAAACCTGTCAGCAGGTCGAACAGTTTCAGACTCCATTGCGTCTCTAAGTAGTTGTATGGGTCCCCTGAGATTATGTTTGTGTAAGAACTGCGCGTGAGTGACACGAGAGAGATGCACAGGATCATGATAGAGACTGCGCAGCTGCTTGAGTATTTGGACTTGGAGGAGTTGCGCACTAGCTTCTGTAAGCCCACAGCAGTTTAGCGCATAGGACACCGAGGACCAAATACAAGCCCGCCAGAGTTCAAACCTGACTTTGGTACTCAGAGCGTGTTTGCCACGCAGAATGCGAGCCAAGCGCCAAAAGTTAGCTGCTCCCGCTGACTCTAACTGGTGGCAGCACGTCTATGCCACCATGCAAGACAGCCCCAACGCCTCCCTAATTCAACTAGATAAGAGTATGGTCAAGTCCAGTGCCTGTCCGGTTTGTGGTCTCTAGTTTGCCTCTGAAACGGCTGTCCTGATCCATCAAGCTAAAAAGCACCCCGACCTTCCGCGTCCCGCGCAGCAACCCCGTGATTTTGTGCAACTACGTGATTCAATTAACGGACTCCCGCAATGCAGATATTGTCTGCGTAAATTCCCTCAGTGGCACGGCCTAAAACTACACATACAAAACCAGCACTGCCGAGCAGTCTCCACTTTACCCCCCAACGAACCTGTGCAGCCCATGCTTTCAGATTCATGTCCTGACCGAATGCAATGTGCCTCTACACCTGCTGAACTGCATAAGTTGCCTACTGCTTTACAGCACACTGAGCCTGAGGCGCCTGCCTCTCGGATGCCGACACCTGAATCCCCACCGCGTGCACAGACGACGACATCCCAGGACTGGGCAGTCCCTAACCAGCTCTGGCAACTACTAAGGCAGAAGGCCACCAACGCAGTCTACAGCTTCCCACAGTGTTCGCACCTCAGCCAACACTGCGCCAAATGCGGACAATGGCTGGTTCATGCGCGCATGATGAAGGTTCACTGGCAGCAAAAACATGCTGACCTTTACACAGCATACAATGCAGCCGCTACCGCTTCAAGTAAAACCTTTCCGAGCCCTGGATCCCCCTGTGCTTTCTGTCAAGGACGTACGCTTAATCCGCGTTCACATAAAACTGAATGCACGGCCCTTTGGCAGTTCCTTGTTGCCTTTCATCATCACAGGACTACGCTTGAAGATGGAGTCCCTGGATGCCGAAATGGATGGGATCTTCGGAACTGTCCAGGTCCAACAACTGCTACAGAATCCACAGAATCAGGGTGTACGGGCGAGGGAAGGGGGTGCCGAAGCACGGACCCCGAAGGCTGCCAGGCGAGAGGGCGGGAAGGGGAAGGGCGGCAAGTTCTCGCAGGGGTCGGAGGAGTCACTTGTTCACATGCTCTCAAGATTGGTTCTCAGACAGGAAGCGTCTATCCAAGCCCTACGACAGAGCACAGGATGGGTCCTCTTCGTCGCACCGGGCCCACAGAGCCCACTTCAGCTCCTCTTTCGAGTTGCAGCGGATTGGCGTCAGCAAATGGCGGAAAGAACCCACCATGCGCCACTTCGAGTGGTACTTATTTTTCAACTCTTCCAGCTGCTTCAAACACGCCTGACACAAAGTACAACAATCGGAACAGGAGCAGAAGGAGGCCAGGGAGAAGGGTTGGCTCGTGGACAATGGGTGGGTATACCAGAGGTGGCAGCCGGCGACAAAAACACTAGGGGTAGACGACACTCGTCCCCCAGTCACCGCCGAGGCACTGCTCACTGCGCTGACAGCAGCACTGCCAGCTATCCGGGAGGAGGGAGCCATCTCGAGGTTTCACGCGACACAGAAGCTGCAAGAGACACCTACTCGTGTGAGCACGTTCCTGCTGGATGTGGGACTGAGAAGCCCGAACGTCTTGAACCTTTGGCATCTGCTGGAGATGGCAAGGGGTCTCTCGGCACTTCAGATCTGCGGCCTCCAGATCAAACCAGAGGGTCTGAAGCGGTCCAAGCTTGCCACCGACGTCGCGCGCAAGCTCTAGCCGCAATACTAAGCTGCGTCCTCAACAACCCCAGCAACTTGTGTTATATTAACTCTTGGGTGCTTGCTTATCTGTGGACTTGTGCGCACCTTTCTGACTCCACTGGGCTCCTACTAGGTCGGTGTCCGCAAGCCTGGCGTGATGTGATGCATGCTGCATCACCTGTCAATATCTCTGCACTACCTTCCTGGAGAAGGCTGCTGCATGGATGGAAGGGACTGCACAGGCAGCATGATGCCTTTGAGTTTGCGTGCCATGTCAATGCAATGGACAGGCCGCTCATTCATACTGGCGAATGGCAGGCACGATTACGTAATGATGTTGGGTACCGCATTTGGGACAGGGGTGCCAAATATTACCCCATTGTCATGCGCTTCCCTGAACACCTTGATGAGCCCCTATCACTGCAGTCTGTCATCTTGCACTGGCATAATCAGCACGTTCCTTTTGCACTCAGTGATTCACCTCCTGCTGTATGTCTCCTGCTTGCCAGGTATCAAACTAGGATTGGGGACAATGGTCGTGCTGAGATCACCAAAGATGAGCGCTCTGTCCTGCTCAATAGACATCTCCAGCTGCCATGTTTCATACCGGACAGTACTGATTGTGTATGGCAACCATTTCAACTTACGGCAGCCGTCATTCACCATGGTCCTGACACCAGCTCAGGACATTACCAAGCGGTCCTGCTTCATGCTGAGACCACCTGGGAAAGACGACCATCGTCGTGCAAGGCCAACTAGCTTGGACACCCAATCGGTGCAGCAAGGTTGCTATATGCTGTACTTGACGAGGCGACTGCGTCCTGCTGGGGTGAGACGCCGGACTGAGGGGTAGCAGGTGTCACTGGGCTGCCGTCTTCCGGCCCCTGTGTGTGCCCATTTCACTTCTTCGCTGTGGGCTATTTTTGCTCATGTCCATCTTTGCACTTTGGCCTGTACTGGGGACATGCCTCTGATGCCACTTTGCCTTGCTAGCGTTGAAAATAAGTCAGCTTACCCTCTGCTGGCATGCCTCAATTGCCATGCAGCATTCCACATTGCCTGCACGTCTGCCAGTCGCCTTGTGTCTGGTACTACACGTGGCTTGAGGTCCATGGTTCAATCCCGCAGGCTGAGCGATGCAGTAGCAGTCTACTCACTCTGCTTGGCGTCTGTGAAACAGTTGCCATGTATTCTCACTTATCCTTTTCCTCTGTTTCTCTCCCTCTCTGTACAGTGTACATTCTCTGCGATGTGTTTACTTGCGCTGCTGTAGTTTTTGAGTTCATGGTCATTCGTGACGTTCTCAGGGCATTTGAGTTTAACTCATTTGTGCGTATACTTACGCCGGGTCACTCCGCCAATGTGTGGACGCGAAGCTTGGATTCGCTCGCTGCGTTGGAAGAAGAAGAAGTTTTGATTTCTTTAATATTACTATAGTGTTCTGATGCCAACAATTCAAGTACTGTGTGTCTATAGATAAACTCGTATCTTAAAACGGGGCGTGGCTAGGGCTAGCTCCCCCCCCCAGAGTCCTCGAACGGGTTTTGGGGTGTGTGTTGGGCGGTTCGCAGGCGAGTTCCAAAGATGGTTCACGACTTCCTTGAGTTTAGGGTTTAGGGTTTAGGGTTTAGGGTTTGTGGGCCTACTTGCAGCTACACTGCTACACTAGAACCTTCAAATATTTGATCGTTCCGACAAGGTTTCGTCATACAGCTCTCTGCTCCTAAGCAAACCCAAGCCCCAAACTCCTAAATCCCAAACCCGTAAACCCTAGACCCTAAACCCTAAACCCGAAACCCTTGGAGTTGGCGGAGTGTATAAGCGGCTCAAACCCCTCGCACTGGCACGTCAGGCGGGCGGCGAGTAACGTGTCACCAAGTCGGGGGATCCGTTCCCTCAAAGTCTCACTCCGTTTCACACACCATTTGTAGGGTTTAGGGTTTAGGGTTTAGGGGTTAGGGTTTAGGGTTTGGGGTTTGGGGTTTGAGAGAATCCAGAGGTAGCACCGGAATGCCCACCCCCAGATATCCCAACACCGCGTTCCGCAGAGTCTCCCTCTGAAGTTCCCCAGGTGCCTGTGATATCAGATATATCATGCATAAAATAAATATGAATAGATAACGTACAAAGAAATGGATAAATAAATAAGTATAAATAAATACATATATATATAACATATACAAGCATAGTAATCTGATATAAGATCATCGAATATACATAATCCAACACACAGATATCTATGTAGCGCCGGGTCAAGAAGGAGGGTTTAGGGTGCAGGTATTAGGCCAGCGTCTCACCCGGTAAGAAAGCGAAGGCAGCCGGGGGGTGCGAAGCGATGTATCGCCCGGCCCAATGTACAAACCGGGGTTCTCCCCAGAGCACGGCTCCCCGAAGTGGCGGAAGGTGTAGGGTTTGTTTAGGGCCTATGGTCCCGGGTCCAGGGTCTGGGGTTTAGGGTTTAGGGTTTAGGAGGTTTACCAAGTAAAGACAGTGAGAACCGCCAGCCTGTGGGACAGAAGAGCCTTTAATCTTTGAGCCCCCTGAGCCCCAAAACCCCCTTTAAACCATCCAAAAGCCCTAAGCACCGGAGTTCTAAGACACCAACCCCGACGAACACGAGAGGGCCAAGCCCTCTCAAACCTCCCACCTGCACGATTTAGGGTTTAGGGTTAAACCCTAAAGCTCACGCCTCCACAGTTAAATCCTTCGCTCAAGTACCCGAAGCCTTGGCCAACAAGCCCTCAAGCACCCAGAAACCCCTTCGTCATAGGTCATAGGAAGGGTGCCGTGATCCCGAGAAGCTCCAGATCAGCATTGCTCATGGATGAGCACCACTCACCAGCGGCAGGGTTCGGGGCGCGCAGCCAACCAGGTCGGATAGGAACGTTTCCAGCATGTGTGAACTGCCAACATACGGCAGGCAGTCGCCCGAAGCAGAGCACTTAGCCAAGGAGCTCGGACTGTTAAACGAAGCCCTAAACCTTCCAACCTTAGCCAAACCTCTAAAGCCTGAACCCCAACCTTCCCCGGTTCCCTTCCCTCCCCAAAGCGCCTCGAACCCAAGCCGCGGGGGCGTGGAAGTTGCACGCCGGGGTCGACAGCTCCAACTCGGAGAGTTCATTTCGGGTTCAGCAGGGGTTAGAGCTCATGAGGGGTTGAGATTTTTTAGGGCTTGTAGGGTTTGAATCCAGGATATAGGGAAAAGGGGGTCGGGTTTCCAAGGGTTTTGGGTAGGAATGGCGCAGAAGCCAGGAAGCAGGGTGTCCCTCCCCCGACGTCGGCCCTAGACTCAAAAAAGGCACAGAGGCATGGAGCTTTCTGCTGAGGGTGCCCTAAAGTGTACCGCCACGAACCCTAAACCCTAAACCCTAAACCCTAAACCCTAAACCCTAAACTCTAAACCCTAAACCCGAAACCCGCACCCTAAACCCTAAACCCTAAACCCTAAACCCTAAACCCTAAACCCTAAACCCTAAACCCTAAACCCTAAACCCTAAACCCTAAACCCTAAACCCTAAACCCTAAACCCTAAACCCTAAACAGGCTTCGGCCTTCACAGGTGGTGTCAGAGTTTCGAGGTTTTGGGCTTAGGGTTTTGGGTGTTCAGGGGTTTGGGGTTCACAAGCCCTACGCTCCAAACCCTAAACCCTAAACCCTGTGTCGGAGTGCCGTGGCCCAAAAGCTTCCGCCGCGGCCCAGCTCAATTTTCCGTGGCCGAGCTCCAGCCAAAGACCCACGGCTCATCCATTTCGAGTTTAGGGCTTTTGGGGTTTAGGGCATAGGGTTTAGGGTTTAGGGTTTAGCGCTTTTCGGGTTTAGGGTTTTGCGTTTTGGGGTTTAGGGTTTAGGGCTTCGGGTCAGGGTCCAGGGTGGCTTTGGGTAGGGCCCGGAAAACCCCAGAAACTTAAGAGCATGGCCTTTCTACAAATTTGGGGACCTTATTTAAAGATCGAGTAGAGTGAGGGGAACCTTTAAACTTTGACTCTTGTAGCTGAAAAGACAAAGGCCAAACCCTAAACCCTAAACCCATGTCTATGTTGATCCCAGCTCCGCCCTCGCGTGAAAGGAAGTTCAGGGCACTGGGCGCTTCTTGGGGTTGAGGAAAAGCTGTTTGGGGTTAAGGATTTAGGGTTTAGGGTGTAGGGTTTAGGGCTTCTACGGTAGTTTAATGGTTTGAGGAGTTTGGGGTTTCGGGGGTTGTGATGGAAAACAAACCAAACAGAACACCTTGAAGCTGAAGCCCCGACCCGAAACAAGAGTCCATCAACCACCCAACACTTGCCCACCAAACACCCAATCCCCCCAAACCCGCAGAAACCCCAAACCCGAAACTCTTCAAGCCATTTGCCCTCAACCCTAAGCCCTAAGCCCTAAACCCTAAACCCTAAACCCTAAACCCTAAACCCTAAACCCTAAACCCTAAACCCTAAACCCTAAACCCTAAACCCTAAACCCTAAACCCTCAAGCCCTAAAGCCCTAAAGCCCTAAACCCTAAACCCTAAACCCTAAACCCTAAAACCTTAAACCCTAAAGCCCTAAACCCCACACCCTACCAGGATCAGCATGTTCCGCTGGGCCGGCCTCCTCTTTGCGCAGCTGGCCGTGGTGGGGGCCGTAGACAAGCCCGTGGCTTGGACGTGGGAATTTACAGGGTCCCTAGAGGTTGGAGTTCAGGGCTCAAGGGTTTAGGTTTGGGCTCTAGGATTTGGGGTTCAGGGTTTAGGGTTTGGGGTTTAGTGTTGCTAGCTTTTGTTCTTACGATTTTTCAGGGTGTTGCCTCAAAACTAGTGGCACCTTTGTGGGGGTCGAGGGTTAAAAAGGGTCGGGGATTCTGCAATATTTGGGCCATGAAGGGAGACCCTGAGGGGTTTAGGGTTTAGGGGTTAGGGGTTAGGGTTTAGGGTTTAGGGTTTAGGGTTTGGGGTTTATGAGGCTGGGAAGCTCCCTTTTTGTGTGAGGTCAAGCAGTGGCTGGCAGGCTAGTGTGAGGTCAACCGGAAACCCGACACCCTCTCGAAACACACGAGGCGAGCCCTGTCAAACCCCAAACCCCGAAACCCCAAACCCCCAACCCCCAACCCCCAACCCCCAACCCCAAACCCCAAACCTCAAACCCTAAACCCTAAACCCCCGATGGCTCCCCGGTTCCCATAACCACTGACACTAAATATTTAGGCTCTCAGGTTACATGGGACAAGGCCACTAAGCATGCCATAGAAGCTCGTAAATCCAAGGCGCACATTTCCTACATCAAACTCCAACATTTCTGGAGGTCACGCATCAATTCTAGAACTAAAACTAGAATCTTCCATGCCATAGTCTTGCCTACATTACTGTACGGATTGGATATGGTACCACAAATATCTTCGGAGAGCACTAGGAGTCAAGGACTCATATTATTCACACATCTCGAACCGAAGGGTATGGACGCTAGCTGGCCGCCCCACGCTACCATCCCAAATTCTGACCTCTGCCCAGTTAAAGCAATTGGCAAATACCTTGGCTACACCGCCCAACAATCCGGTGCACCATGTAGTATACTCTCCGGGTTGTAAAGATAGGATCAAATTCACGAAGTCTTCACACAGAGGACATCCCCAAAGATATTGGCTGGAACTCAATACCGAGTATGCATTACCGGTGCTTAAAGAATACATAAGGCTAAACCGCATAAACACGGAGGAGCAAAGGCAAGACTTCTTAGGCCTCAAACACCTCCTTAATAGGGACCCCCTCTTCCTGTCTTTCCTGGAATCTGCGCCGACGCGCTGCCCCCACTTGTTCAAAAGACACGCCAAAGCTCTTGCATGCGCATGGCTGCCATAAAAAAAAAAACCCCAAACCCTAAACCCCAAACCCTAAACCCTAAACCCTAAACCCTAAACCCTAAACCCCAAACCCCAAACCGCCCAAACCCTAAACACCCCAAAAGCTCGACCTCAGGATGGCTGCAGCGACGCGCAGTGGACCACGCAGTGCTCTGGTGGTGCCACGTGCCAATCCTTAGCGGATGCCGGGCTCACGTGTCTTGCTGTGAGCCTCCTGGCTGAGGGGTTTGCAAAGGGTTTAGGGTTTCGGGTTTAGGGTTTAGGGTTTAGGGTTGCTCTCTATTGGTCCGGGTAAGGGGTTTGGGGCCCAAGTTTTACACAAAGCTTGGGTCTTCTGTTGAAAGAAGTCGGGATTGAGGCTTTGTTGGGCAGCAGTAGAGCAGTACGAAGACGAGGGTTTGGCGGTCTTGCTTGTGCGCGTCCTAGGCATGGTGGGGAACTGTGATGTGGCATGCGCCGAACCCTGCTGCATCACAACCACCACCACCACCATGACCCACACCGCCACAAGCGTGACGCACACCACCACGGCATCCACGGTGACGGTCTCCGAGACCACGGTGACCGCCACCACCACAGCCACCAGCGTGACCCACACGGAGACGGCGACAACCGTGACACAAACGGGGTCCAGCACACACACGGAGACGTCGGTGACGGCCACCTGCACCCCGGAGTCGATTCAGTGCGGCTCTCCACTTTAGAGTTTAGGGTTTAGGGTTTAGGGTTTAGGGTTTAGGGTGCCAAGTTCAAGAACTGGAACCCCCAAAAGCCCAAGACCTTATTTGGGCTTGGCTTTCTCGGTTTTTTTGTTGCGGGCTGACGTTTTCATCGGGACGGGAGGAACCCCCCTTTTGAGGTTTAGGGTTGATAGCTTAGGGTTGACAACCATTCCACCCAAGAAGCAGGGACCCTACAGATGTAGTTGTAGTATGCAAGGGACCATTTTAGAATGTCATTTCAAAGTGGGGCCACCAATCTGATCCCTAAACCCTTGTCTTGTCAAACAGAAGTCTAGGCCTAAACCCCGAACCTTAAACCCTAAACACTAAACCCTCAACGCTCTTTGGCCCCCCTTCAGACACCATCACCACCACGGACACGACCACGGCCACGCGAACGACGACCCAGGGTCCGGCGGCGGTGGTCACGCTGGTGCTGCAGGTGTGGGATGTTGTGTGGGGGGTTGCAAGGCTCAGGGATTTAGGGTTTTAGGGTTTTAGAATTTTAGGGTTTGAGGGGCTTGAGGGTTTGAGGGTTTTTGAGGGTTTTTCGGGTTTACGGTTTTAGGGTTTCTAGGGCTTCAGGGTTTTATGCTTTCAGGGTTTCGATGGGGCTGAGGGAAGCCGAGGGTTAAATGGGTTCTTAAAGCTCTCAGGGTTGATTTCTAGAGGTTCAGGGGTTTAGGGTTTGGGGTTTAGGGTTTAGGGTTTAGAATTTAGGGTTTAGGGTTTAGGGGTGCGGGGGTTTTGGGGGGGTTTCTGGGGGTTTAGGCTTCGAGGTTTTGGGCTGTAATTGCAATCATACGCTCTTAGCCTTTTCCCGCGCCATACTTCATACGATAGTATGCTAGGCCCCATGCCATGCTATCATACACCATGCTGCACTATACTGTTATATGAACACCAATGCTATTACCAAATACTAATTTTCGAACTAACGTGAACGAGTACTACACTATTATTGCGAGTATGACCTACTGATACTTTGACAAATACGAATATCAGAACGACTGCTAATACACTACGCTGCTATACTTTGGCGTGTGCTGGCCAGGTGGCGACCACCAACATCACCGCAGCCGCCTACGTGCAGGACCGAAACCCTGGACCTGTGGATGTCCCCCCTTATACTAGCAGTCCTTAACAGGGAATATCGTAGCCCCTCTTATGCTCCCTATTAAGATTAAGGACTGTTCGTATAAGGGGTTAATCTTAAATCCGAGACCCTGTGTCAACTTACAGCTCCCGAAGTGTGGTAGGGAACGCAGGACGAAAGGGTCTTCACGGCCTTCCAGTCCGTGATGATGAACTTGACGGCGCTGGAAAAGAAGCAGGCCGCAGACCTTGGGGGTGCAAGGTTCTTTTGGGGATTCGGGGTTCAGGGGGTTATGGCGGTTAGGGGTTTAGGGGTTTGGGGGTTTAAACGTGTAGGGGACTAGGGGTTTAGCTAGGGTTCGGTGCCGGAACGGGGCTTCAATACTCCCCCACCCGGGAGCCTGTCGCGTCCGAGACTTCCAAGAGTGTCAGCACCGTCGGGACTCAGGGTTGAAGAGCTTCGGGGTTTCGGGTTTAGGGTTTGGGGTTTAGGGTTTAGGGTTTAGGGTTCAGTTTTCAGGGTTCAGGGTTTAGGGCTTAGGGCACTTGAAGCTTCACGGGTGGTTCCCGAAGTAGCCTCTCGTTGCCCTACTTGCAACCCCAGATGTGCCACCACAGACCCTAGACCCTAGACCCTAGACCCTAAACCCTAAACCCTAAACCCTAAACCCTAAACCCTAAACCCTAAACCCTAAGACCCCCAACCCATCAACCCCCAAGCCCAAAGAATGTTTTTCTGCGCAGAAGTGGGCAGGTGGATGTGGAAATGACCCCTGGCGTCCTGGGCAACCTCACCGTCAAGTACATCCTCACCATCCCCTACGTCGCGGAGGTGCGCGCAAGTGTAGGGGGCTTTTAGGGTTTAGGGACTGGGGGTTCAGGGTTTTTGGGGACCTTGCAGGGTCCCTAAACCCTTGTGCCCTAAAGCAGTCTTAGGGTCTCAGGGGCTAGGGCTCGAGGGGTGCCCCAGATCCTTGGGCCCCCTGCGGATCGGGAGGCTTGAAACCCTGAAGCCCTCAGACGCCACAGCCCTGTACCCTAAAACCCCTGTCATCCTAAACCCTAAGCCCCCTGTAGCCATGAAAACAATCCCCAAACTTTGGGTTGTTCCCTTTTACTGACAGCTCCTTAACAGGGGATCACAGTACCCCCTACTAAAATCCCCTTTTCAGGGGCTGCTCGTAGAAGGGGGAACATCCCAACCCAAACTTCATCCGAGCTCTGCCGGAGGATGGGCACGAGCTGCTGGACGAGGCCCCTGGGATGCTCCTACCACGAAGAAAATAGGAAGCCGAAAGCCTGCACCCTGAGTCAGGTAAGAACCCTAAACCCTGAACCCTAAACCCTAAACCCTAAACCCTAAATCCTAAACCCTAAACCCTGCATGATCTACAGGGCAGCTTTCTTGTGTCTGGGCTGACAAAGCAGCCAGCTCAACCTCGGCGGCTGCAAGAGCTACGTTGTTTCAGCCTAGAGCACACCTACCAATAATCAACACCAACATCCGGAAGAACTTCCCCCCCTCCCCCCAGATTGTGGATGGGTCAAGGGCAGATGTTACAGGTCATCCTTGTTTTGGCAAACTAGTTCGTCCTGATAGCTGTAGGCCTGGCCCTGGGCCCTGAACCCCAAACCCCAAACCCTAAACCCCAAATTCTAGGTTGTTTACATGCAAACACTGAGATAAGGCTGCGCCCAGGCTCTCTTAGAATTTAGGGTTTTAGGGTTTTAGGGTTTTAGGGTTTAGGGTTCAGGGCTTGGGGGCATAGTTTTGAGGGCTCGACCCCACATCGAGGTCCAGACCAAGCTCGTGGCAGTGTCCACTGCTTCCTTCAACGAGATGCTCACCGCCAAGGTCGATGCGCTCACGGGCGCGGGCCACTACACACAGGAGAGGTTTAGGGTTCAGGGTTCAGGGTTTAGGGTGTATATACCGGGCGGTGCATTTCATTGTGTCTCTTCCCCTGTTGGAATGCGCTGTAAGGGGTCTCTCAACCCTACGTCCCCAAGCCCCAAACCTGTCTATCTGCAATCTTGAGCCAAAGCCCAGAAGCCCTGGAAGCCCTAAGCACGACATCCTAAACCCAAAGCCTGAAGCCCCCCCCCTCTGGACCTACGAAAATTTAAACCTGAATGGGGTCGTGGTTCCATTGTGATTAGGATTTAGGATTTAGGGTTTAGCAGCATTTGTGCACCGGTTTTGATGGCAGAAATGACCCCATATTTTCTTCAGATTTTCGGGCCTCCCAAGAGCTTCAAAAGACTGCAAAGGCCTCACCCTCAAAGGGCTTGCAAGGCCCGTGCAAGAGGGCCTCCACGGGCTGTTGTCTGGGCTGAGCGAGTCGGATGAGAAAAATGGGCCGGTTGTAGATGGCTGTGTTGCGAGCCGGATGAACCCTAAACCCTAAACCCTAAACCCTCAACCCTCAACCCTAAACCCTAAACCCTAAACCCTAAACCCTAAACCCTAAACCCTAAACCCCTAACCCCCAACCCCTAAACCCTAAACCCTAAACCCTAAACCCTAAACCCTAAACCCTAAAATGTGGTTGGTTAAAAAAATAAGTAAGAGAAACGAGTACATAATTTGGGACTCTGGGAGGGTGGGGTGATACCATGCACAGAGTGACATAGTGATATAGAAAGGCCTTGCGGATGGCTAAGCTAAGCGTAACCCCTCAACTCCTAAACCCTAAACCCTAACCCTAAACCCTAAAACCCCAAACCCTAAACCCTGAACCCCAAACCCCAAACCCTAAACCCGCAAACCCTGACTAGTCAGGAGGTAATCAGCATGCAAGAGACGGATCCTCATGCCGTTGGCCATGCCGCACCTTGGAGAGTTTTGGCGCCTCGGGGCTTGTTTTCAGGGCTTCCGGCACTCTTTGGATTTCTAGTCATTCATGTTTGCTTTTTGATTTATTCTTTTTTTTTTTTTGGGGGGGGGGGGGAGGGGGTTGGGGTTTAGGGTTTTGAGGGCTTATAGGGCTTATAGGGCTTATAGGGTTTAGAGGGTTTAGGGTTCGCCGAGGTTCTTGGCATTTTTGTGGGGGTCGTTTTTTGTGGTTTAGGGTATTCGGATTTTGGTGTTTTTGAAAGGGCTTTGGGATTTTAGCACTTTGGACCCAAAACCCTAGACCCTAGACCCTAAACCCTAAACCCTAAACTAGGGCTTCTGGGGCTTTCGGGTTTCGGTGGCTTTGAAGTCCAGGGTTTGAGTTTTCTTCGTTAGGTCTTTGGGATTTTTTGTGGCTTTCGGGATTCTAGGGTGAGGGTTCATACAATTCATTCTTTAGGGTTTAGGGTTTAGGGTTTAGGGTTTAGGGTTTAGGGTTTAGGGTTTAGGGTTTAGGGTTTAGGGTTTAGGGTTTAGGGTTTAGGTTTATTCATGGGTTTTTTTGGCGCTTTGGGGTTCCAGGGCTGGGTTCAGGGTTCAGGGCCCCGAAGCCGCAGGGTTTAGGGTTTAGGGTTTAGGGTTTAGGGTTTAGGGTTTAGGGTTTAGGGTCTAGGGTTAGGAGTTTGTCAGCTCCTAGGTTACCCGCGTCCTTTGGGACCTGCCATTTTTTGAGGGACATCGTGGTTTGGAGTAGCTTTTACAGTTCTATGGGCCCTGGCCCATATACAGCTCGATTAGCCTGTATTTTCATATCCATTGCCACCAAACCCACCAGATGAGTTGGGTTTGTCAACTTCGTCTTCGCGCAGAGGGGATGAGTGTAGGTGCAGGGCCGTAGGGCCGGGAGTTTGAAGCCCTCAACCCCAACCCTGAACCCTAAGCCCTGACTTGCGGGGGGAGGGACCCCGCGCATGCGGATGCTTTACTAGCCTTGGTCCATAAAGACCTATCCAATCTTAAGATGTCATGGTTTGAAGCCATATTGAAACATCTGCGAGAATCACAGGGGGTTTTCCCCAACCCCTAAACCTCAGCCCGAAGACCTCTTGGAGCCGGCCGTGTTTGGGTTCCCCTGGCCAAGGTATCCCGGCAACCCCCGATTTTGCTGACGTTGGGCTTGTGCCTGCTCGGCCGACTTCATGCTCGCTGAGTGTTGAGGTGACCTTTTGCAGTGAGCTGGCTGATGCCCAGGGTCGATCTCATCACGAGATTTACAGCACAGCTGCCGCCCTGCCCACGCAAACGCTGTCGGCAGAGGGGGGCATGTCGTATATATTGCTGGGTCCCCCGAATTGCAACAAAGTACCAGGCCCTCTGCTCCTCAGCTCCTGAACTAAAACGTCGCAATGTGGGACCCGAGAATGGTTAATACCGCCCCAAACTGGCCACGTCCAACACCCACGCAAAAAGAAGCGCGCTCGGAGCTTGGTCGTTTTATAGCGTTTAGGGTTCAGGGACGCTCCAAGGGCTGAACAGCCATCCAATCCTCCACGCCCCCCCAGCGAAACCCCAAACCCTCAACCCAACGGGGTTAGGGTAGGGAGTTGAGAGAAGCCCCCCAAGGGCTTCTGGGCTGAAGGCCATGTGCAGGGTGTAAAGAGGGGGTCTCATGGTTCGCTCCTGGTCTTTTTTCTGGGGGGGTTTGGGATAACCCTGAATCCCCCACCCTGAATCCCGAATCCTACATCCCAACCCCCCCCCCCCCCCCCCGCCAAAGCAAAAAAAGACCAGGAGCCCTAAACCCTAAACCCTAATACCCTAAACCCTAAACCCTAAACCCTAAACCCTAAACCTAAACCCTAAAAACCCCTCAACCCTAAACCCTATGAGCCTCGCAGAGTGTGTGGTGTGTGTGTGTGTGTGTGTGTGTGTGTGTGTGTGTGTGTGTGTGTGTGTGTGTGTGTGTGTGTGTGTGTGTGTGTGTGTGTGTGTGTGTGTGTGTGTGTGTGTGTGTGTGTGTGTGTGTGGTGTGTGTGTGTGTGTGTGTGTGTGTGTGTGTGTGTGTGTGTGTGGTGTGTGTGTGTGTGTGTGTGTGTGTGTGTGTGTGTGTGTGTGTGTGTGTGTGTGTGTGTGTGTGTGTGTGTGTGTGTGTGTGTGTGTGTGTGTGTGTGTGTGTGTGTGTGTGTGTGTGTGTGTGTGTGTGTGTGTGTGTGTGTGTGTGTGTGTGTGTGTGTGTGTGTGTGTGTGTGTGTGTGTGTGTGTGTGTGTGTGTGTGTGTGTGTGGTGTGTGTGTGTGTGTGTGTGTGTGTGTGTGTGTGTGTGGTGTGTGTGTGTGTGTGTGTGTGTGTGTGTGTGTGTGTGTGTGTGTGTGTGTGTGTGTGTGTGTGTGTGTGTGTGTGTGTGTGTGTGTGTGTGTGTGTGTGTGTGTGTGTGTGTTGTGTGTGTGTTGTGTGTGTGGTGTGTGTGTGCCGCGGTGGGTGTGGGTGTGGGTGTGGGTGTGGGTGTGGGTGTGTGCGTGTGGGTGGTGGCGTGGCGTGTGCGTGTGCGCGTGTGGTGCGGTGTGCGTATTCGTGGGCGTGCGCGTGCGCGTGTGCAGTGGTGCGCGTGCAGTGCGCGTGCGTGTGAGGGGTGCGTGTGAGGAGCGGGGTGCAGGTTGGGGGCGAGGGCGCGGCGCGTGGTGCGCGGGCGCAGGCGCGCGTGCGGGCGCTGTGAGCCCGGGGTGCGCGCGTGCGCGTGCGCGTGCGCGTGCGCTTGCGCTCTCTGTGTGTGTGTGTGTGTGTGTTGTGTGTGTCTGTGTGTGTGTCTCTGTGGGTGTCTCTGGGTGTGTCTCTGTGTGGGTATGTGTCTCTGTGTGTGTATCTGGTGTGGTTCGGTGTGTGGTCTCTCTGTGTGTGTATCTGGTGTGTCTGTGTGTGTGTCTCTGTGTCTGTGTCTGTGTCGTGTCTGTGTCTGTGTTGTGTGTCTGTGTGTGGTGTGTGTGTGTGTGTGTGTGTGTGTGTGTGTGGGTGTGTGGGTTCTTTGTGTGTGTGGGTGTCTGGTGTTTGTATCTGTGTGTGTGGTGTGTGTGTGTGTGTGTCTGTGTGTCTCTGTGTGTGTGTATGGTGTTGTGTGTCTCTGTGGGTGTGTGTCTGTGTGTGTGTGTGTCTTGTGGTGTGTCTCTGTGTGTGTGTCTGTGTGTGTGTGTCTGTGTCTGTGTCTGTGTCTGTGTCTGGTCTGTGTCTGGTGTCTGTGTATGTGTCTGTTTGTCTGTGTCTGTCTCTGTCTCTGTCTCTGTCTCGGTCTCTGTCTCTGTCTCTGTCTCTGTCTCGTCTATGTCGCTGTTCTGTCTCTGTCTCTGTCTCTGTATCTGTATCTGTCTCTGAGCGTGTGGCGTGTGCGGGTGTGCGTCGTGCGTGGTGTGTGTGTGTGCCGTGTGCTGTAGTGTGTGGTGCGTGTTGCGTGTGCGTTGTTGCGTGGCGTGGCGTGGGCGTGTGCGTGGGCAGTTGCGTGTGCTGCTGGTGTGAGCGTGGCGCGCGTTTTGCGCGCGTGTGCGCGTGCGCGTGCGCTTGCGCGTGCGCGTGTGCGTGTGTGCGCGCGAGCGCGTGCGAGCGTGGTGCGCCTGCGGTGGCGTGTGCGTCTGTGCGCGCGTGCGCTTAGTGCGAGAGATCGTGCGCGTGTGCGGCGCAATAGTGCGTGAGCACTGTGGCGGCTGTGTGCGCGTGGGCGCGTGTGCGCGTGTTGCGAGTGTGCGATGTGTCTTGTGCGAGTGTGCGAGTTTGTGGCGTAGAGTGCGCGTCGTGCGCGTGTGCGGTGTGCGCGTGTGCGCGTGTGCGCGGTGCGCGTGTGCGCGAGTGCGCGTGTGCGCGTCGTGAGCGTTGTGCGCCGTGTGCGCGTGTTGCGCGTGTGCGCGTGTGCGAGTTGCGCGGTGCGCGTGCGTCGTGTGCGCGTGTGTGGCGCGCGTGCGCGTGTGCGCGTGTGTGCGCGTGTAGCAGGGCTGGGTGTGTGCGCGTGAGCGTCGTGCGAGTGTGCGCGGGTGCGCTGTGTGCGAGGGTGTTCCTCTGTGCGAGTAAGGGCGCGGTTAGTGCGCGGTTGCGAGTTTGAGTGTAGGGAGCAGTAACGTGCGCGTGTGCGCGTCGGCGCGTGTGCGCGTGTGACGCGGTGCGCCGTTGTGCGCGTGTGCGCGTGAGAGGTGCGCTGTGTGCGCGGTGTGCGCGGTGCGCGTAGTGCGCGTGTGCGCGTGTGGGTGTGCGGTGTGCGCGTTGTGTCGGCGTGTGTGCGTAGGTGCGCGTTGGTGCGCGTGCTGTGTGAGTGTGTGCGTGTTGGCGTGTTTTGTGCGTTGCCGTGTGCTGTGGGTGCGTGCGTGCGTAGTGTGCGTGAGTGCAGTGCGTGTGTGCTGGGTGTGTGGTGTGTGTGCGTGTGTGGTGTGGCGTGTGGTGGGCGTGTGTGTGTGTGTGTGTGTGTGTGTGTGTGTGTGTGTGTGGTGTGTGGGTTGTGTGTGGTGTGGTGTGTGTGTGTTGTGTGTGTGTGTGTGTGTGTGTGTGTGTGTGTGCGTGTGTGTGTTGTGTGTGTGTTGTGTGTGTGTGTGTGTGTGTGTGTGTGTGGTGGGTTGAGTCCATCTTGAGTTTTTGTTGCACAATCTCATGCCAGCGCGGGCAAGGAACCCTAACCTTAAACCCTAACCCTAAACCCTAAACCCATAAACCCTAAACCCTAAACCCTAAAAACCGGCCCCGGAGAAGGAGGTTCATCGGCCGTCCTCCTGGCTCACATCAGCTTGAGGGTGTGGTACCGCCATTTGATGTTGCTTTTGCACCTTCGGGTTTAGGGTTTAGGGTTGAGGGTAAGGGTTTCAGGGTTTCAGGGGTTTAGGGTTTAGGGTACAGATTCCAACAATAAAACCCCCCAAACCACGGAAGCCGGAAACGTTGGTGTTTGGGTTTGTTTTTTGGAGCTGCTAAGGAGATCTGTGGCTGTGGGAGGACCGAGGCCTGAAAAATTTTAGGAGCCGAAACGCGACACAGACAGCATGGCCATCCCCGATCCCATTGAGGGCCCAGGGCCCTGGTGGCGGATGGACTCCCCCCCGCCCCCCCTAGGGTGTAGGTTGAGGCTATTAGGGTTGAGCGACGCAGCGATGAGGGTTCACTTCGTGGGCAGTGTCCAAAAGTCCGTGGGCAAGTGTCTTTAGGCTTAAGGGTTGAGGACCCAGGTTTAGGGGGTTATGGCGGCTCGGGGTTCGGGCCAGGGTTTAGGGGTCAGGGTGTTCGGGCTTTGAGTCGAGTGGTTTAGGGCTTAGGGTGTAGGAACCCCAGGGTATAGGGCCGGGGTTTCTGGATAGAAACGCCCTAGATCCGAAACCCTAAACCCCCTGAACCCTAAACCCCTGAACCCTAATCCCTAACCTCCGAGGCGAAGGTGTCGCCAAAGCCCCGTTCGAATCAGAAGGACAGCGAAGCAGCTTCGCTGGGTTTGGGGTCTCGGGGTGTAGGGTGTAAGGTTTCGGGTTCCAGTGCTCCGAATTAAGAAACAGTTGGTTGCACTCTAGGGTGTAGGATCTGGGTTTGGGGTTCAGGCTAGGATGGTGCGAACAAGGAATGGCAGTTGTTAGGTCTCAGGCGGGCGAATGCTGCTGCTGACTGCTGCTGCTGCTGCTGCTGCTGCTGCTGGCTGCTTGCTGCTGGCTGCTGGCAGGATTGAATTTCCAGGTTTTTTGGAAAAGTCTTGGTTGGGTGTTTTGGCTGGTTCTAGAGGGTGTTTCGGCGCGGAACCAGTGTTCAGGGTTGAGGGGGCCGTAGAGCCTTATCAGGGGCTTGGGAGTTTAGGGGTACAGAGCGTCTGGGTGCCTCCAGCCTCAAAGGCCCCTAAACTCCTAAACCCACGACCCTAAAACCCTACCCAGGTTTTAGGGGTTAGGGTTTCAAAACCATTGATACCCAGGCGAACTCAACCCCTGAACCCCCCCTAAACCCTAAACCCTAAACCTAAACCTAAACCCTAAAACCCTCAACCCTCAACAGTCAACCCTAAACCCTAAACCCCTAAACCCTAAACCCTCGGGCCATCCTCTGAGGCAACCACGGCCGCGGGTGCGCGGGGAAAGGCACAGGGACACGCCTAGGGGTTAAGGGGAAGGGATTTGGGGTTCTAGGGTTTTGGGGGCTTTGGGGCCTTCTGGGGCCTGGGGAGTTTCAGGGTTTCGGGGGGTGGGGGAGGTCCCAAGGCGCGGGGGGGTTGCTTTTTTGTTTTTGGTGGCATGGGGGCTGCGCATGAGGCCTGAGCAGAAGAGGCACTGCTTCCCAAACACGATATGCCGGGGTCCCATGGTCAGACATGTAGGACTGATTGCGGGGGAGCACTGGCACTACGCGAGTGGCTTCTCCCGGCACTCAACCCTAACCGAAACCCTTACACCCGAAACCATCAACTAAACCGCAAGGCCAGGGTAAAAAGAGATTGTACGCGTTTCATTACGAGCCGCTCGTGCAATAATCCTCACAGTGCAAAAAAAATCAGCACAAAAAAGCATAGCTTTCGGGCACCAAACAAGACCCTGAACAGAAAGAAAGCCCGAAAGATTGCTTTTTTGCTCCCCAGAAACCCCCCAACCCCCTTCCAAAACCCCCCCAACCCCCCAAAACCCCCCCCAACCCCCAAACAGCCCCCCAGGCGCCAGCCAGCCCCCCAGCTCCGCAGCCTCCAGCCCTCCAAAGCACCCAAAAACCCCCGAAACCATTGGAGCAAAAAGCAAAAAACAAAACCGGCAAAACCGGCAAAACTCCGACACAAACCCTATACATTTCTATTAACCACTAAACCCTCAACCTCACCCTTTCAACCCTAACCCTCAAACCCTCAACCCCTCAACCCTTCAACCCTAAACCCTCAACCCTCAACCCTCAACCCTCAACCCTCAACCCTCAACCCTCAACCCTCAACCCTCAACCCTCAACCCTCAACCCTCAACCCGCAACCCTCAACCCTCAACCCTCAACCCTCAACCCTCAACCCTCAACCCTCAACCCTCAACCCTCAACCCTCAACCCTCAACCCTCAACCCTCAACCCTCAACCCTAAACCCTAAACCCTAAACCCTAAACCCTAAACCCTATACCCTAAACCCTCAACCCAAACCCTGGAAAATGAAGGTCTTCTTCGGAACCTCTCAGCCCTAAACTCCCCAAACACCTGAACCCCAATTCCCCAAACCCCCAAAACCCTAAACCCCTAAAGCTCTGAGCTCCTAAACTCCTGACCGTCAAGACGCCTCGTGACTGAGTCTCCTGTTTATGGATTGCCAGGTTTAGGGTCTCAGTGTTTAGGGTTTGGGGTTTCGGGTTTAGGGTTTTGGGGCATAGGGGTTTAGGGTTTAGGGTTTCGGGTTTAGGGTTTACGGTGTAGGGATTAGGGCTTAGGGGTGGAGGTCTTAAGGGGAGAAGCGAACTGCAGTTTAGGGTTTCTTGTTTAAGGGGCAGTGTCTTCCCTTGGCACACAAGTCGCGATCGGAGCTTGCCCAAATTGATCCACCCTTCCCCAGACAGACCAAAGCTGAGGGTCTTCTAAACCCCAAACCCCCAAACCGTAAACTCTAAACCCTAAACCCAAACCCCAGTTTCAAAGCGTAGCTCGCCCAAACGGGGAGGTCAACAAAATTCGGGCCGAAAGCCTCAGGGCCAAGGCGGGGCAGTTCAGGGCGACTGGGTTGATGTTAAGGAGGAGCGCAACATGCCACAACATACTTGGTAGCCCACTGGTACCCTTTTCCCTTTTTTTGGGTTCTGGCTTCCCTTATAAAAGAGCCAACCCAAAAAAGGGTGCCCTGATTATAACATGGTTCCTGGGCTACCGGGCATAATTTATACAGCACATGTACAGGAACATCAACGAAGTTACCATGAGACCAGTGGTATAGGAACAGTTCGCCACGTGGTTTCGAAGTTATGGTCGCATGATTTGCTGTTCCGGGAGAGCCGCCCTGCGCATGGTCAGCCCAGCCCCAAGACACCCCAGACCCCGAGGGTTTAGGGTTTAGGGTTTAGGGTTTAGGGCTTAGGGTTTAGGGTTTAGGGTTTGGGGTTTAGGGCTTTGGGCCCTGCACCCCCAGGCTTCGCCAATAGGGTTTAGGGTTTAGGGTTACGGGGGAACCACCGCGCTCCCCGCCCAAGCAAAAATGACATCCGGCGTCCTGGGCTGTTCCAAAACCCCCTCGGCCCTCAATCCGAGCAGGCCCTCCAAGGAACCCTGCACCCGCCTACGTAGGAGTTCTGAAACCCAAATCCCTCTAAACCCTAAACCCTAAACCCTAAACCCTAAACCCTAAACCCTAAACCCTAAACCCTAAACCCTGAACCCTAAACTCTAAACCCTAAACCCTAAACCCTAAACCCTAAACCCTAAACCCTAAACCCTAAACCCTAAACCCTAAACCCTAAGCCCCAAGCCCTAAATTCTAAACCCTAAACCCTAAACCCTACACCCGCCTACGTACTGTAGGAGTTCTGAAACCCAAACCCCTCAAACCCCTCGAACCCTTAAAACCCGTAAACCCCCAGAGCTCCAAACACCCCTCAAACCCCTGGAACGCCTAAAGCCCCAAAAACCCCTAAAGCCCCTAACACCCCTAAAGCCCCTAAAATCCCTGGAGCCCCTATCACCCTGAAACCCCTGAAACCCCTGAAACCCCTACAACCCCTAAAACCCCTAAAACCCCTAAAACCCCTAAAACCCCTAAACCCTCAAACCCTAAACCCTAAACCCCTAAACCCGTAAACCCTAAACCCCTAAACCCTCAAACCCTAAACCCTAAACCCTAATCCCTCAAACCCCTGAAACCCCTCAAACCCCAGGCAACCGCAGCAGCATCCGGAAGCCGGTCCTGGCACTATGCAAGGCCGGTTGCGAGGGCCTGAAGGTGGTTTGGGGGCATTCAGGGTTTTGTTCGGGGTTAGGGTGTAGGGTTTCGGGTTTAGGGTTTAGGGTTTCGGGTTTAGGGTTTAGGGTTTAGGGTTTAGGGCATAGGACTTCTTCAAGAGGGGGGGGGTTGTTGGGGGGAAGAAGAGAAGCATGCCTGGACGCAAGCTCAGTTCGCATGTTCCGGTACGGATGCTTCATGTTTGGGTTCGTCAGCGTGGGGGCATCTCAGGGTTCAGGGTTTAGGGTTTAGGGTTTCGAAGTTGGATCTTGAACATCGCTGGGCCTCACCTTGCCTGCGCACAGCATGCTGCAGTCAATGTTGTGTGTTTGCCCAGATTCATCTTCTGCATCCTTTAAAACTACCCTAAACCCTAAACCCTAACAATTTGTTAGGGTTCACCGGAATTCACCTGTTTTGGGCCGAGCCCTGAGCCCGAGCCTCAGCACACGGAGGGAGCCCTGAAAAATTCTGTCTGTGAAAAGGAGCTTCCCTCGCCTTCAAGCTGAGCAGGGTGCCTATGGCATGGACGTTTCACTTCGCGCGAGAGCCGTTGGCTGAGCAGCAGCTGGCCGTTTAGGCCCTGATTCCCCTCTCGTGCATCGCAGATCTCGATCGACCCAGCCATGTGCACCGACGCAGCAGCCAAGTGGCCTGGCGTGGCCACTCTGCAGGAGTGCCGGGCAAAGTGTTCCTACTCTGCCGCGGTGCTGTTGCAATGAGATTAGATGATGAGCTTGCCGGGCTGGCAACAAGTAGGCATGACAAGCAGGTCTGCAGACGAGTGCGTGGGTAGGAATCATGATTAGCCGTGCGGATGTCGCAGAAGGTCCACCCCACGTTGAGAATTGCCCCCTGAGGCGCAATTTACCCTGAACATTGAGCATCCCAGTTGCAATTGTGCCCTGACCCCCTTGGCCAGGAGGAGCAGTGGCCGGAAGATGACCTCAGCACGACGATAACTCCCGCCGTGCTCCAAACTTCCTTGGAAGAGTGCTACGACATGAAGGAGACCCCCCGTTTCGGTTACAAGGGCTTTACGGGCCATGGGGGTTGTCATGGCCACTTATAAGGGCCATAGGGGGCCTCAGATTTATCAGTTTATCAGAGTTATAAGTACCTGAGTGGCCGGAGAGGCATGCTAGGCAAATTAAAGTGGTGGCTTCTGAGGGCTTAGGGCTTGCCATCTTGAAGCAATGCGCGTGTGGCACCTCTAGGCATAACCTGGGCTCAGGTCCCGAAAACCCTAAACTCGACACGCTGAACCCGCAACCCTAAACCCTCCTATGACTTTGGCTTTACCCTCTTGAGGAACTCCTTGGGGAAGGCAAGTTTGGAAAAGTGCACGAGGCACCCCATGTGTGTGCTGGGTACGTGGCATAGCTTTTCTAAACCTTAAACCCTAAACCCTAAACCCTAAACCCTAAACCCTAAACCCTAAACCCTAAACCCTAAACCCTAAACCCTAAACCCTAAACCCTCAACTACACACTAGCAGGTTGCATCTTTTTTCCGGGACCAAGCACAGCTCGCCCAGGCTTTGTGATCGCTCCCGGCACTCAGCCCCACGTTGAAGCCAGGTTAGCCTTACGGCCTTCAGGTTTTTGGTGAGTGTACAAGGCTCTTTGTGAGATTGATGACTGTACACATAAATAAAGACAAAGATACATATATATATATATACACATGTGTGTGTGTGCACACTATATATATATATATGTATATGAATAGAAATATATATATATATATACATATGTATGTATGTATATATATATATATATTTATATATAGAGGAGAGAGAGAGAGAGAGAGAGAGAGACAGACTTTCGGGATAGTGGTAAGCACTACTTTGTATGAGTTCGCATCTAAAGTGTGTTGGTGAACTGCTTGCAATTCAGCACTTAAACTCCACCGTTATTTAGTAGGATTCAGGGTTTAGAGCTTCATTCGGCTGAGGGATAGGATGGGGTCTCTGAGGTGCTAGTCGCATGCATCTGCTCCTTAGTGGCCACATTTGTGAGCCACAGTCGTGAACTCAAATCTCGGAGTGAGGTCAATGCTCCGGAGCCCTTTCGTGCCGGGATGCGCGTGCTTCGCTTTTCTTTCCATGTTGAAAGTCTCTTGCACTCTGAAGTCATTGGAAAGCCGCAAGGGCGCCTGGTGTGGCAAACCCGAAAGACCCCAATCCCTCATGTACAAATTATGTGTGTTCTCTATACTACGATCCGGTTTGAAGCTTCTATTTCAATACGGGGTCCACCTCCACATGCTCTAGCCCAGGCCTAACCCCGCCGATGCCCTGCCCGCTGGTCAGGTGGTCCACAAAAGCAGCCGGCAGTGTTTTGCCATGAAGGCGGGCATGTCATGGCTGCGCTTCTCACATCAACTTCCTACTGTTTGCTTAAGAATCCCCCCCCCCCCCAAAAAAAAAAATATATATGCCGGCGTAGACCCCAAACAGTGAGGAGGGCCAGAAAAGGCCAAAGAAGGCCAGAAGAGCACCGACACTCCCGGGGACAAAAAGTACAAAAGTTCGCGGGGGCCCGAATTCCCTTGGGGGGTCAAAAAGACGCCAACCACTGGGGGATTCGGCTTCGCACGCGTGTGGAACTTGGGGTCCAAAAGACCCAGCTGATGCTCATGATGCTCAACCCCAAAATCGCGCACCCAGCCGCAGGGTTGACCCTAAACCCTAAACCCCCCTAAACCCTGTGTTTTTTTTGATCCTGCCCCCAGGTGGTCTCACCGCGCGCCCAGGCCTGCAGAGGCCACGAGAGGCCGGAATTCGCGCGAAACCACAGCGGGAGCATCGAAATGCAACGGAATTCGCGCGAAGCCACAGCGGGAGCATCGAAACGCAACGGAATTTGTGCGAAACCACAGCGGGGGCGTCGAAACCAAGGCCCCGTCCCACCGCCGCGCGCGCCGTTGCGGTCAGCAACCAATTTCTTTACTCTGAACGTAAGAACCCCATTGTGCAAGCACTGTTTGGGGAAAAATGAAAATAAAAATGAGAATCCCTATATTACCCATGTAAGGAAGAATATTTCAGTTTATTGGGGGCTCTCCAAGCAATTCGTAGTTTCACATGGTTTGCTTCATGACTCCCAGCCCTTCCACGCACCCGAAACCCTGCACCCATCACTTGAAGCCCCCGAGCCTAAACCCTAAACCCTAAACCCTAAACCCTAAACCCTAAACCCTAAACCCCAAACCCTAAACCCTAAACCCCAAACCCTAAACCCTAAACCCTAAACCCTAAAACCTAAGCCCTCAAGAAGGCGATGCCCAGCGGTGCCAACAGCGCCTCGGAGTTCTGGGCGCTCAGGGAGTTGCAGCATCGGAACATCGTGCGGCTCCGCGAGGCCAGGGAAGTTGTTAGAGTTTTTATGGTTTTTGCTAAGGTAGGGTTTAGGGTTTAGGGTTTAGGGTTTAGAGTTTAGGGTTTAGGGTTTAGGGTTTAGGGTTTAGGGTTTAGGGTTTAGGGTTTAGGGGTTTGCTTAAGGTTGCTTGCTTACTTGCTTGTTTGCATGTTTGATTACATGCTGGTTTGCTTACTTGCTTGCTTACCTGCTTTGCTTACGTGCTGTTTACTTGTTTGCGCTTGTTTGCTTGCTTGCTTACTCGCTTGCTTGCTTACTTGCTTGTTTACTTGTTTGCGCTTGTTTGCTTGTTTGCTTACTTGCTTGCTTGTTTGCTTGCTTACTTGCTTGTTTGCTTGCTCGCTTGCTTACTTGCTTACTTGCTGGCTTGTTGGTTTGCTTGTTTGTTTGTTTGCTTGTTTGCTTGTTTGTTTAGCTGTGAACCCTTCTCGGGTAGCCCTCAAACTTTTGGGTCGTTTCCTCAGCAGAAACATTAGAAACTGGACCGGCAGGTAAAACCATCCCCCCATGTCTCGAACCGTCAAAATCCTAGGCCCCAAGCCCTACATACTCTGAAAGAACGTGCTCAGTTGTGAGCCTAGGGGTTGCAAACCCTAAGCCCAAAACCCAAAACCCAAAACCACCAAAACCCAAAACCCAAAACCCTAAACCCAAAACCCTAAACCCTAAACCCGAACAACCCAAAAACCCAAAAGGCCGTCATTGGCACTGAGCCAGGCTTTCGAGCACGATGCGTACTTGGTCATGGAGCTCTGCAGAGGCGATTGGGTGTGGGGGGGGCTCTTAGCTTTGTGGTATTTTACCGTATCTTTAGATCCTTAGCCTTTTTGGGTTTATTGGGTTTCTTAAGAAGGCAGCTAAAATTTTTATTTATAGCTACCCTCCTACGTTCAGCCAAGTTTAGGTTTCGTCTATAGCGTCTAGGGGCGTGATCCCGCGCATCTACTGCAGATTGAATTGATCTTCACCTTGCCACGGCCTGAACTATCAACCTGCCTGAACTGAAACGGGCTCATTTGCGGCCTCTTTCAGCGGAGTCTACGGCGTTTGTTTTTAGGTCGTTCTTATGGCCAAGAAGGCTTGGCGGCCTTAAATCTTCACGCCTTCCTGAGTTGAGTCGAAGTCAGAAAGGCCAGAAGCCCTCAGAAGGCCCTGCAAGACGAGCAAAATTGTGTGCAACATGAGTAGCGGCTGTAAGTCAACGACAAACCCGAAGCTTAGGTTTGTCTACATGGAAGTCATCAATGTTACACAGCATGGCTGTTCCTTATTCACCTACCCACACCTACAGCCACGGCCACGGTCACGGCCACAGCCACACCCGCAACTCACACGGCACGCGCGCAGCAGGCACGCACGGCCCTGCATTTCCCGGCACTCTTCACAAGAAAGTTGCACAGAGAAGTGTGAACTCCACTTGTCCCACAGGATTCCCATCGTCCGCTTCGCATTCATGTACACACTTGTTTGCCTCAAGACTCAAGGCGGCACGTTGATGCAGTGGATTCGAGACCAGTTCGAGAAGCACCTTGGGAAGGCAGGTTGAAGCAATGCGTCTATAGGGCTGCGACAAACTAAGACGTCTTATATACAGTCCTTCGCTCGAAGCGGTACTTGCATCTGCCATAAACTCGTCGATGCCTCAGATTCTCATTCATGTACAGCAGGCAACCTCGCAAACCGTCAGGAGGTCTACATGCCCCCTTCCACGAAGCAAGTCGGCCAGTGCTTGTGGCAAGTTCTAGATGCCATACAGTACCTCCACAGCCTCAACATCGTGCACCGTGACGTCAATACCCAGAATCTTCTACTTGCCCAGGCAGGCGTGCGGAACCATCACCCTAAGCCGTGTCTGAAATGTGAGTTGCTGAGTCGCTACAGCTCCCCTGAAGTAAAAGCCATGCGGCCCCAAGCCCCTCCCGAAAGTGTGGATCCCACTCAGGGTGGTTCGCGCATGCAGCTGAAGTTAGCAGACTTCAACTTGGCCACGGAGGTGCAAGGGGAGTTCTTGACTCAATGCTGTGGCACCCCGGGCTTCATGGCGCCGGAGGTGCTCCAGTGCCACTACTCCAAGCTTTGTGACGTGTGCAGTGCCGGGGTCGTCTTCTACCAGATTGTCAAAGGAGAGCGACTCTGGAGGCAGGTTGACACAATTGCCGCGCACTACAAGGACGTCCTGGACGAGACGCCCCTGAAGTTGGAGAGCACAGCGGCCTGGAGTCGCCATGGCGCGGGCGCCCTGAGCCTGGCGCAGGAGCTGCTGTCTTTAGAGGCGCAAGGGCGACCGACAGCAGCAGCCGCCATGGAGAACCCCTGGTTGCAAAAGCATGCGCTTGGTGCGGAACAAGGGTGCTGTGCCATCAGCTAGAAGTCCCTGACCGACTCACCTCTTAGAAGTTACATCGTATAGCCATGGCAGACTTAAGAAGAAAATGCAAGCACCGTGTTTCGGATCAAGCTCCGAATCCGGGGGTCCATTTTTGTGTCATGCCTGGGACCCTGCCGTGGATCTAAGGACTTTGAATCTCGGGTTCAGAGGTTCAGAGGTTTAGGTGCTGATGAACAGCAGGTAGCTAGTCACCAAATGGGCACCTCCCTTGGCCAGCACAACATCGTCTTGCTCCCGGATGTTGGCTCGGCTGCTTAAATGGGAGCTGAGAGAAAAACCCCGTATGATTGCCACACCCCGTCGTGTGAAGTGTGAAGGGTTGCATCTTACGATAGGGGATTCAACCTAATGAAAAGGTCGGCGTGTGCCTATGGACGTGCGATTTACGATAAGGCAAAAGAAAAAGCGATAAGGCTTTGCAAGGGGCACGCAGACATCATGACGGGGCATTTGCGCATTCCGATATGTGTCGTAGAGGGCACACCGGCTCAATCACGCCGAAACTGTGCATCTTGCATTCTCTCGGGCAGCGCGAAGAGCAGTGCGAAGCTTGCATTCGCCTTGACTGCACCCGAGTCTGACTGGCCTAACGTCCATGCACCTTCTTTGGGTCCGCATAGAATTTCAACTCTGCCGGCCCTGCCTGCGGAAGCGGGTCTTTTGCAAAGTGGGCACTGCGCACTTAGCTTTTTCATGCCCCATCACTCAAATATCCTAGCGCTTGGGCGCTTAGATTTTTCGTACATCTGCCACTCTGGCATCAAGCTACAAGCTTGTCAGTCTGCTTGGAGAGCACGACCAAGTTATACGTGTATATGTGTATATACATACATTATTTTTGTTTTTAATGTTCTTCTTCTTATGGAGATCATTAAGGTATGTATTTCTGTAAAAAATATACGTTCTATATAACATGGAGTACGCAATTCTTCAAGGTGTCTTGAGGGAGAGCTCTCTCTGGCACGATAGCCTTCTCGGCACTGCTCGGCTGCCTTGTGGGCCTGAAGGGGTCCTCCGGCAGCATCTTCGACATCTGAGGGCCCCAGATTTTCGGTGAACTCTTCATACTTAGGGCTCAGGGTTTAGGGTTTAGGGTTTAGGTTTAGGGTTTAGGGTTTAGGCAGGTGACCTTCAGCCTTTGTGAGTTAGATAGAACCCTACGAGACATAAAAGGTTCACCCTCTGTTGGGCCAGCCCAGTCATAAGATTGGCAACTAGATCGTCCTTACTGCCGACGATGGCAGTGAGGCAGTGAGGCAAGTGGGTTCTGCAACAACTCAATTCTGCTGACCCGCCGTAGACATGTACACCCTAAGCCAAGGAAATCCACCGCAGGTGTGTAAGCAAAGGGCCCACCGCTCACCTAAGGATTTGGCGCACAAAAATATGTGTGCCAATATATCGGGTACAGGCTCGTTCTCGAGCGATCCCCTTCTTTGTATCGGCGGCTGACAGGCCCGGAAGGCTCGATACCAGGCTCTGGATCCACGTGTTCACGTTTGAAGCCAATGACTCCAACAATCTTCTTCAGCTTCTGATTGCCATCGAACTTGCGGCTGTGCCCCAGCGTAAGCATTGTTATCTACCTTAAGCTGCAGCATCAGGAGTTGTGCTTCCCATCGAAAGCCGCGAGCTGGATCTAATCCGGGCTCAAATGCCTGGATATCAAGTACTTGTCAACATGCCGGTCTTCTTAGGGGTTGAGTATCCTTGGGTCCTTCGGATGTGTAGCGCTAGGGCTGGCTTGTCTGGCTGGCGAGGTAGTGGTAGTGGGTCTGGGTCTAAACACCGGCAAGATTTCCCGATTAAGCTTGTTCCGTATCTTTCAGATGCGTGAGGGTGTGCATGATTCTGATATCTCATGCTGAAGTTGGCAAGGGAATCTGGAGGATCAGGAGCTGCGTGACAGTCGGTATATTGCATTTCTCCTTTCAGGCAAGCGGCAAAGCCTTGTCACCCCCCAGGACGTCGTCCAATGCTCAGGTCAGAAGACTTTCCTTCCGACATGGTCCGAAAGGAAACAAAAGCATCCCATTGAACAGGGGTCCTTTTCTCGACCCCCAATCATATCCTCAAAAAGAAGTATTTCATATCCCACGAAATGTGCATAGTCTATGATCAGTTAGATTGAGATCTTGGCCGCAAGATTTCCTACAATCATTTTTCATACGCCCCTTCGTTCCAAATGGGTAATATTGGGAAAGGGGAGGTTTGAGTCAGAATGATTAAGAAATCGTCGTTTAAATGCACGAGCCTATTAAAAACAGGTGAATAAATCACCGGATTTCAGAGCGCGGACGATGTAAACGCATGCTTTGCCAGGTTATTTGCGAGTTAAGATGTATACAAATCACTATGAATAAACCCTCAACCCTAAACCCTAAACCCGATTACGTATGTACAACGCATTCATTCTGGAAACTTCATATGGCATCTCAAGGTAAACCTTAAATGCCTGGATCTTCAGGCCCTTCACCGTCTGCGCGACACGTAAAGCCTTGGGGTACAGGGTTTAGGGTTTAGGGTTTGGGGTTTAGGATTTAGGGGAGCTTCCTCACCCCGCAACCCTCCTTTCCCTCCTGGAAGTGTAAAAGTGCCGTAAACAATCCGAAGCCTTGACGAATGAATCACGCAAAGCATAGTATTTGCAAACGTGGTTATATGAGTATGATTTATATGGGGTGGTGGTCTCTTTAAGTAGGGTTTCTGTTTCATAGGGGCACATATTGGGTCTTTATTCGGGTATCTAGGGGCTATGTTAAGGTATAAGGGTACCAGATAAAGAGGCCACCGGCCTTCATAAAGTATGATCATGTCAATGACAGTACCAGATCAAACACACACACACACACACACACACACACACACACTGCGAATAGCTCAACACGACAATGCCAGTGTAAATGCACTCATGACTTCCCCTAAACCCCCTAAACCCTTATCTTTAAACCTAAACCTTACAAGAGATAAAGATGCCACCGGCCCTTATAACCCTAAACTCCAAACCCTAAACCCTAAACCCTAAACCCCTAAACCCCAAAACCCCAAAAACCCAGACCCTAGATCCTAAACCCCTAAGGATATGAGGTGCGGAGAGCACTCCGCTTGCCAGGTGACGCGCGGCGATGGTGTAGAGGAAGTCGCGCAGGCCTTGAAGGCCCTACAGCATCTTGGGATTGCACCCCTCCCCCTCCCCCCAACCCCCGGGTTTAGGGTTTAGGGTTTAGGGTTTAGGGTTTAGGGTTTAGGGTTTGAATGAAGGCCCTACATACACCCTTCAAGGGATTACATGGGATACCTCATGCCCTCATTCTCTACTAAGAACCAGTCAGCCAAAGACTACGAAAACCTTGAACACCTCCAAGCCCAGATTCCCTAAATCCCTCCTACAACTGTTTACGACAGGTTCTGTGACGACGGTTTAGATCTGCCCGCCGGCCGAACCTCAACCCAAAGTTGTGATCGCCGCGCATCACTCCCACGGACCTGAAACTCGAAAGCCCCTAAACCCTCGACCCTCAACCCTAAACCCTAAACCCTAAAGCCTCAAAACCCTTCAAAGTCCCAAAGCCTCTCAAAGCCCCCTAAGCCTCAAAACCCCCAAACTCTCGACCCCGGCCCCTCAAGCCCCTGCAAAGCCTTAAGTTGGAACAGTCCTTAATAGGGACTAGAATCCCTATTGAGGACTGTTAGTATAAGGGGGAGCGTCCCAAGCCTTAAGCCTTAAGCGCCCACACTCCTGAAGCCCCTGAAAGGCTTCAAAGCCTGGAGCCCCTGAAACTTCAGCCCGAAGCCCCTAAACCGCTAAAACCCTATCCTTTGCACCCTCTACCCTACAACCCTAAAACCCCAGAACCCCAAAACCCCAAACCCTCAACCCCTAAAAGCCCCAAAACCCTACACCCCAAAACCCCACAACCCCCCGAACTCATTTCTCGGGCGAGGACTCGCTACTAGAGGCCGAGCGAAACAACGAGCCGGTGGACGGCGGACTCCTGGGAATGGCGGCGGCGCAGGCGTACTTGGGGGAGTAGGGTTCAGGGTTTAGGGTTTAGGGTTTAGGGTTTAGGGTTTAGGTTTGAGCGTTTAGGGTTGAGCTGTGGGGCTCGCTTTTTTTGGGGTTTGGGTCAAGGGAACCCATAAACTCCAAGCCCTACCCGACCCGGGACTACCCCCCCAACGACCCCTTCGTAACGGCTGACGGGTTTCCCACAGCCCACAGCTCAAAACCCCAAGCCCGACAGCACCCCAGAAGCCTGCAGCCCCCAAGGCCCCTAAACCCTAAACCCTAAACCCTAAACCCTAAACCCTAAACCCTAAACCCTAAACCCTAAACCCTAAACCCTAAACCCTAAACCCTAAACCCTAAACCCTAAACCCTAAACCCCTAAACAGCTGCCGCCCCAAGGCCGGCCGGATGGGGCTGAAGGATCTGCTGGCCACACTCTGCGCCCGCGGCCCCGCGCAGGGCTGCTTGTTGGGGGTCTTCGGAGCTCTCTGAGGGTTGAGGGGTTTAGGGTTTAGGGTTTGGGGTTTGGGGTTTAGGGTTTGGGGTTTAGGGTTTGGGGTTTCGGGTTTAGGGTTTCGGGTTTCAGCGTCTCAAGTCCAAGCATTCACTAGTCAAGCAATTACTCGAGCGCTGGAAGAAACCCACCCGCCAAAAGAATCCCATGACATTAAGAACATATTTCAACATCTTTTTTTCAGGCGACAAGACACACAACATTCTGCCATAGAAATCAACATGTGCTTAGTGTCCCACTATATATGGTCCAAATGTGCTTCGTGTCCCACTATCTAGGGTCTAAATTTGCTTAGTGTCCCCGGCCCTAAACCCTAAAGCCAGCCCAGAGTAGGCCCCAGCCTGGCCCAGCCCTTAGCCCTAAAGCTAGCCCAGAGCGGTCCCTAAACCCTAAAACCTAAACCCTAAACCCTAAACCATCATATTCTTACTGGGCAGGGGGTGGGCGCCCAGGCCTACTCCTGGCCAAGGCTCTCCTCCTGCGGTGGCCGCGAGGCTTTGGGGTTTAGTGTTTTGGGTAAATGCTGAACCCTTAACTTTGTCATGGTGAGGTAACATTTGGCATTTCTAAGGGTACTTAAACTGAATCAAGGAGTAGACAATTACGGGTTTAATTCTATCCCGACCATGAACTAGAAGCCTCGAAGTTTAGAGAGGCTCCTACGCGGGTCAATGTCACAGGGCCCCACCCCCCAAACATTGGTTGCGTGTATGGTATCATCATGCCAGGAATACAACGATATGTACCTTCCAAGGATCTGTGCTGAGGCTTAGGGTTTAGGATGTCCCAAAACCCTAAACCCTAAACCCTAAACCCTAAACCCTAAACCCTAAACCCTAAACCCTAAACCCTAAACCCTAAACCCTAAACCCTAAACCCTAAACCCTAAACCCCAAACCCTAAACCCTAAACCCTAAACCCTAAACCCTAGACCCCTAAACCCTAAACCCTAAGATGCAGGTTGCCGAGCTGGCAGCCGCAGCGAGCAAATGTGGCTGCGACGACGAGAGGCGAGAGGGTGCGGAGGTTGGGCAGCAAGGAGGCCACCTAAAGGCTCTGATTCCACTTGCGGCCAAGGTTTAGGGTTTAGGGTTTAGGGTTTAGGGTTTAGGGTTTAGGGTTTAGGGTTTAGGGTTTAGGGTTTAGGGAAGGATGGGGGTTTAGGGCTTAGGGCTTAGGGTTAGGGATCAACGGCCGGGATTCCACTTACGAATCAAACCTGAGAAAGGAGGGCGCCGTAAGATTCGTGCATGTGGCGTTCGAATCTGTTCAGGGGGCTGTTTTCTCGCCTTCATTTTGTGCTGCTTATTTTGTACACTTCTTTCTTCTGGTAATGTTCTTGTAAGGAACAATGAGGCTAGTTTTTCATAGCACTGGTCGCTCACGTTCCTGTTGGTCGTGTCGGTCGTGGCGTTTGTGCATGCGCCTGTTCTTGCCCTAAACCCTAAACCCTAAACCCTGAGCCCTAAACCCTAAACCCTAAACCCTTGTGTTAGATCGTGGCCTTGTGCTGCTGGGTGGCCCGTGGTCATCTTCCTCCTCTATCCCGTGCTCGCTCTAAGGCATCTAAGGCTTCCCTGAACCCGAAACCCCAAATTCGGCCCCTAAATTTAAGACCTCCAAACTTCCCAAGTCCCCCCCAATCCCCCCCATCCCTTCCCTCCCAAAGCATTCTTTTTCTTGAAAGCCTGAATCCAGGTTCTTCTACTTCGTGGGCGCCTACTGCGGTCAGAATCCAGATGCCTTCACCTGCCTCCGGGACTCACCCTAAACCCTAAACCCTAAACCCTAAACCCTAAACCCTAAACCCGAAACCCTAAACCCTAAACCCTAAACCCTATACCCGCTGGGGTTCGAAGTAGGATAACAATGAGCCACCTCAAAACATCCCTACACCGCACACCCTAAACCGGAAGCCCTGAACCCCGAACATCTACAGTCCACGTTGCTCTTCAGATTTGTAATTATAGGTTCGCGTCATAACTTCTCATGAAGGAAGACGCTTGACACCCCTAAAAAGCCCCGAATCGCCATTGCCTGAAATCCCTAAGCCCCTAAACCCTGCACTCCAAATTTTTCACCTTAAGCAAAACTTGGGTTAGGGATTAGGGTTCAGGGTTTCGGGTTCAGGGTTTAGGGGTCCCTAGACCTCCTCCTATTTGGGGCTGAGCCAGTGCCCCCCCCGGCCAGGACGTTGCTCTGGTGGCCGCCGCGCTCACGCGAAAACTAGACTCGCAGGCGCGTGCCGCCCACGAGTCCTAAATCCGGAGCCCTATATACCGCCCCCCCCCCCCGCAAACCCTATAGCCTAAACTGGATCCTAAGCCCTAAACCCTAAAGCCTGATCCCTAAACCCTGAACTCCAAATCGTTAAACCCTGCGATGTAGGTTTTTTAGGGGTTGCGCGTGAGGGTCTAGGACTTGCAGCCTCCAAAGCCCTAAGCCTTAAATGCCTTCAACCTCTAGGGTTGCGGGTTTCAACCTCTAAGAGACTTTAGGGTTTAGGGTTTGGGGTTTGGGGTTTAGGGTTTAGGGTTTAGGGTTTAGGGTTTGGGGTTTGGGGTTTAGGGCTTAAGTTTAGGGAGTTGGGTGCGTAGGCCACTTGACCATGATGTATGATTCTTGCCTGCAGCCCCTCATTTTGAGCGAGGGGGGTAAACCCCACAGTCCGTGTGAAAGAAGCCTCCAAACCCTAAACTTGGGATGTTCCCTCTTATGCTAACAGTCCTTGCTAGGGATGATAGTACCCCTATGATCATCCCTATTATCGTTGTTAGAAAACGAGGGAACATGCCAGTCCTAAACCCTAAATCCTAAGCTAACCCCAAAACCCCTGAGGCCTGAGAAATCTAAAAAAGCCAGGTCAACCTCGCCGCCGCTTTCCATGGGCTGTCTACGGCAGCGTGGGGGGCTTTGCATACAACAAACGGCTGAACGCCGAGTCTTAAAAAAATTGAGTTGAAGGTTTCAGAGTTTCGGGTGATAGGTTTGGGGTTTTGGGGCTTGAGGCTTCTTCTGAGTTGACAAATCAGAGTCCTAAACCGGTTCGCCCCCAGAGCTCTGACTTAGCCCCTGAGGCTGCGCCATTTGCGGGGCACGCTGACCGGGCAGCCGATTCGGGACATCGCTGAGTCGCCTGGTAGACTTCATGTCAAACAGGGGGGAGGGGGGTGGTGTTTCTTTGAGGGCTGCCAAGGTTTAGGGTTTAGGGTTTAGGGTTTAGGGTTTAGGGTTTAGGGTTTAGGGTTCGGAGGCAGGACTGCGCTGTGCCTTGTGGGGACGTAGGCGCTTTGAATTCGCAAGCCACAAGCCCCCACTACCATCTTAAAGGCCTAAACCATGAACTCTGAACCCTGAAAACCCTAAACCCTAAGCCCTAAACCTTAACCCCCCCCATCCCATGAGGCTCTTGAAGTAGGAACCAGCCCAGGTTCTTCTACTCGCTGATGAACGTGCACGGTGGCCCAGGACATGATCCTCAGGCATAGGTTTAGGCGCAACCCCGAAACCCTAAGCCCTAGAACCCGAAAACCTTAGACAAAACCCAAAAACCCCAAAACCCGAAAACCCCAAACCCCAAACTCCGAAACCCCAAAACCCCCAAAACTCCAAAACCCCCCGAAACTCCCAAACCCCCCGAAACCCCAAAACCCCAAAACCCTCAAACCCTCAAACCCTCAAACCCTCAAACCTTCAAACCCTCAAACCCTCAAACCCTCAAACCCTCAAACCCTCAAACCCTCAAACCCTCAAACCCTCAAACCCTCAAACCCTCAAACCCTCAAACCCTCAAACCCTCAAACCCTCAAGCCCTCAAACCCTCAAACCCTCAAACCCTCAAACCCTCAAACCCTCAAACCCTCAAGCCCTCAAACCCTAAAACCCTCGAACCCTAAAACCCTAAAACCCTCAATCCCTAAAACCCTAAAACCCTAAGCCCTAAAACGCTCAGCCGAACTCGAACCAATGCCGAAGCACCCAGGACCTTAAGGACCCAAAGGGCCCAAAGACCCCGGAGCACCCCAAGGACACTCTACAAACCCGAGCAACGAACCTCGGTTTAGGGTTCAGGGTTCAGGGTTCATGGTTTAGGGTTTAGGGTTTGGGGTTTAGGGTTTAGTGTTTATGGCTTAGGGTTTAGGGGCCAGGGTGAAAACCAGAAGCAACCCTGAGAGCTCCTCAAACCCTTAGGAACCTCCTGACGCCACTTCAAACAACACCCCCTGAGCGATTCCCCGAACAACAGGAACCCTAAGCGCTAATTCCGTAAACCCGAATCGAACCCTAAAGGCCACAAATACCTAAACTCCTACACAGAACTTGAAGCCCCAAGAACCTAAACCCTGCACCCCGTCCAGCAGTCCCGACGTCTAGGGTTCCAAGCTTGGGCCCTGTCATACAACCCTTATTTTCACCAGATATCCTAAGGGCCCACACTTCCGATCCCTTTGAACAAGGGTTTAGGGTTTAGGGTTTAGGGTTTAGGGTTTAGGGTTTAGGGTTTAGGGTTCAGGGACGACATGGCTCTGACCTTAGACTCAGGCTGGGCATGCCAAACAACGGCAGCCTCTGCGCCCACACCTCGGGGGGAAATCTGGGTGTTTCAAGATACCGGGTCCAGGGTTTAGGGTTTAGGGTTCAGGGTTTAGGGTTTAGGGTTCAGTTTAGGGTTTAGGGTTTAGGGTTTAGGGTTTAGGGTATAGGGTTTAGGGTGTAGGGTTTCGGGGTTTAGGGTTTGGGGGCTAGGGGGCATGCTCTGGGTTTTCGGGTTCCGGGCTTCGGGGTTGAGGGGGATTTGGTTCAGAGGGGTTTTGGTGGGTTCAGCGTGTCATTTTCCGCACGTTCAGGACTGTCTAGATGGAGGATACATCGACGCAACGTTTCGCGCAGATAACCGCTAAGCCGTAAACCCTCAAACCCTAAACCCTAAACGCTGGGCCCAAACTGTAAGTATCCAATCCTCTTATGTAGGTTTCAGGTATCTTCCCCAAACAACTTTGCAACGGCGTGTGCACATGTGCTGCACATCTCGTCTGCAGCAGAACACACTAGGGTTGTATGGATGCTGAATGGGTGCACCGGTGGCATGGACGAAACACTCCGAACCGTAAAACCCTGCCAAATGACAACGTTTTCGGTGCATCAGGAAGAGGAAGCGCTGGAAAAAGCCGGGAATTTCGGGTGGTCGCGACAGAGGAAAGTCAGAAAATGTAAACCTATGGTAGGGACGTTGTTTTCAGCATGAAACCCTAAACCCTAAACCCTTAACCCTTAACCCTTAACCCTAAATCCTTAGCCCTTGACCCTTAGCCCTGAAACCTAAACCCTAAACCCTAAACCCTAAACCCTAAACCCTAAACCCTAAACCCTAAACCCTAAACCCTAAACCCTAAACCCTAAACCCTAAAACCCTAAACCCTAAACCCTAAACCCTAAACCCTAAACCCTAAACCCTAAACCCTAAACCCTAAACCCTAAACCCTAAACCCTAAACCCTAAACCCTAAACCCAGACGAAACGCTGTAATCAACGATGTATCCGGGTCTCTCCGTGGCGCGCTTTGGAACACACCCTTGGTGCAATAAGCAAGGTCTCTGACTGGGAGGAGCACAATCTGTTTGGGGTTCTTGTGTTTAGATCTGCTGCTTCAGTTTCTCACATGTTAAGGATGCGAATACCAGTAGCAAAAAGTAATGATGGTTAGAATGGTAGAAACAGTAATATGAGAGATAATAGTAACAGTGGGAAGAATGGTAGTTTCAACAGTAGTAGTAGTAAGAATTATGAGAACGGTAGCAACAATCACAGGTGCAATGCTAGAAGTCGTAGCAGCCATCGTGAATCATTGTAGGTTCAAGGCTGCTCAGCTGCGCCCCTCATTTCCCCCGATGCCTTAGATGCGAAGCCTTCAAACCCCAAACCCTCAAAGCTCAAACCCTAAACCCTAAACCCTACACCCTAAATCCTAAACCCTAAACCTTAAACCTTAAACCCCAAACCCTAAACCCTCAACCCTGAACCCTACACCCTAAACCCCAAACTGCTACAACCGAGGCTGCAGAAGTTGTGGTCGAAGTCATCGTGGCAATCTCCTCTTCTGCGAGGGCGCTCAGGGCTAGGTGGGTTTAGGGTTTAGGGTTTAGGGTTGGGGTTTTTGGGTTTGTTTGTTTCTGTGGGTGTTTAGCTGTTGAGCTATTGTTTGGGGCTCCCTTGCGTTTAACCGCACCTCCTGATAACTTTAGCCTTCGTATGCCGTATGCTTCGTATTCTTATCAGCATCTGCTTCCCCTAAACCGGCCTTTCCTGTCGGGGAGTTCAGGTGTGGTAGCCCTCAGCCTAAGCCCTAAAGCTCAAAATCCTAGGTGTGCCGTGCTCCGGGATGTGTTTTGGAAGTTTTTTTAGGTGTTGGGGGGGGGGGGGGGGGGGGGGGGTGTTACGCCCCAGGCTTAGGTTAACGGCAGGGGGTATAAGTTGGCCACTGTAGTCATGATTGGCCTTTTCAACGTTACTTGGGTACTTTTAGAAGCAGCCTGTAGGAGCTGTTGCAAAGGGCTGCACTAGCGAGGCTAACCTCTAAACAGCCTCCAAGTACTTGAAGTTAGCCGAAGGTGTCTTCGCCCAGAACCATGTGATGTGTGCCGAAAGAACGAGTGCCTAGTCGATTTCTTGAGCACATATTCAGTAGGCAGAGAAGTGCCCCACATACCGTTCTAACCAGTTATAACTCTCGGTGCTTTTAACCCCACTTATGTCTACCCATGAACCTCCAAGTAAGCTCCCTTCACCCACATTCCCAAACCCATACCCTGAAAACGCCAGTTCTGACTCCCATAGCCCTCCAAGTAGTGGACGCCAAAGCGAACCCAATAGGGAGCCGTCTCCGGGCGCCTGCACTTTGGGCGGTGCCGCCTCGGTCTGTGTTCTTGTTACCAAAGATCTTGAACCTACCCCGCAAATCCTAAAACGCTAAACCCAAACCTAAACCTCCAAAACCGCGCCCAGATTCGGTGCTTCCTCCACACCGCCAGCGGGCAAGATATTGCCAAGGCCGTGCCCGCGGCCGGGCTCAGGGAAGAGTATAAACACACACCAAGCCCCCGAGCCCTCAACAAAAAGCCTGCAGGTTTAGGGTTTAGGGTTTAGGGTTTAGGGTTTAGGGTTTAGGATTTAGGGTTTAGGGTTTAGGGTTTAGGGTACACACCTTACCCTAAGCCCCCCCTAAACCCTTAAGCCCCAAGCCCTAAGCCCGAGCGCCAGACCGCGGTGGTGTCCCTGAACCCCGGAAGCCCCGTGGTACCCCTTTCCCTCTTTTTTGGTTCGAGGTTCCCTTCTTTGTGGTACTTTACCGTAACTTTAGATCCTGACCTTTTTTGGGTTTATGGGGTTTCTTAATCAGGCAGCTAAAATTTTAATTTTTAGCTACCCTCCTAAGTGCAGCCAAGCCTTAAAAATATACCAACCAAAAAAGGGTGCCCTTAGAATCATATGGTTACTGGGGTACCAAGGAACCCTAAAGCCCTAAGCAAGCCAGGGAACCCCTGGAGCAGCGGGGCTTAAAGGTGTAGTGTTCTTCCTTGCAGTTTTCTGTCTGAGGCTGGGCCACCGTCTGTCATTCCCTGTTTTGAGGTTAGGGTTTAGGGTTTTGGGTTTAGGCTTTAGGGTTTAGGGTGTAGGGTTGAGGGTGTATGGTTTCAGAGAAATCGTATTGGGTTCGTGTTCGAAGTTGGGAGTTGGGGGGTCAGGTTTATTGTTTCGGGGTCTCCAACTCAAGCCCGTGGGGTTAATCAGGCTTAATTATCTCTGGAGAGCCTTCATCAGGGGGGGAACCTACACTAGGGGAGTAGGGAAGCCCATGATCTTGCGCCCTCCTCCCAGAGCCTAAGCGCCTGAATCCTGAAGGCCTGAAGCTGACCCTAAACCCTAAACCCTAAACCCTAAACCCTAAACCCTAAACCCTAAACCCTAAACCCTAAGCCCTAAATTTAAGAGCCTCCGGCTCAAGCCGCCGACCCCGCAGGAGAACAAGTTTAAGGTTTGGGGTTTGGTGATTTTGTTTGCGGTTCCTGTTGGGGGGGTTAGGGGGGGGGGGGGGGGGGGGGTGGGGGGGTGGGGGGGTGGGGGGGGGGGGGGGGCGGCGGAAGTGGGGGGGGGGTGGGGGGGGGGGTGGGGGGGGGTAAGGGGGGGGGGGTAGGGGGGGGGGGAAGGGGGGGGGGTAGGGCGGGGGAACTAAGACCTTAAAGAGGGGTTTTTTCCAAAAGAGCCCCTATGCCCTGTGCGAAAACGCCTATGGTCCACGGAAAAGCTGGCGCCCCCCCCTACCCCCCCTCTCCCCGGGTTTTGGGGGGGTAAGGAGGGAAAGAGGGAGGTTTTCACCTCCTTTTCCCATCCAACACGCCGCCAGGGTCGGCGGACCCTAAACCCCCAAACCCCAAACCCTAAACCCCCAAACCCCAAACCCTAAACCCCAAACCCTAAACCCTAAACAATTAGCCCTAAACCCCCAGACCCCAAACCCTAAACCCCAAACCCCAAACCCTAAACCCTAAACCCTAAACCCTGTGCTTGAAGGCTCATGGTTTATTCTGAGTCAGGTTTTGGGTCCATGTGTATCTTCACAAGGTGTAGAATCGCAGATGCCCTATAAGTACGGAATCCTTGACCCGAAGCCCTAGAGCCCCTACAAGTACGCAATCCCTCAACCCTCAAACCCGAAGCCCCAAGCCCTAAACCCTAAACCCCAAACCCCAAACCCTAAACCCTAAACCCCAACCCCTATGGTGTGGGGCTTCAGGGGATGTAGGGGGTTCAGGGCTTCAGGGGGTTTGGGATTTAGGGTTGGCCCGAGGGGTGTTTCGTAGCTGTAGGAGCTTCCAGTCTGTGGCCCTTCAGCAGCTGAGTTTCCAGAGTTGCGGGTGTAGGGCTTAGGCTGTAGGGCTTCAGATTTAGGGTTTAGGGTTCAGGGTTTTGGGTTTAGGGTTTGGGGTTTGGGGTTTGGGGTTTAGGGCTTTAGGGTTTCGGGTTTCGGGTTTCGGGTTAAGCCCCTCAAAGCAACCTCAGCGCCCGGCCGATGCTCGTTTCCTCCATCTGCGGCTCAAGGGAAAGAGTGGCTGTGGATCAGAATACCAAGTCAAAGCAGCGAGGCAGCACGCACACCTATGAATCATCTTGAGACACTCATATGGGGTTCTGGAGGTTTAGAGGCTCAGAGGTTTCAGAGGTTTCAGAGGTTTAGATTTTTTTAGAGTCTTGCGGCCTCTCCTTTTTGCGTGGCTGCTGCGACTTGCCGTGCTTTGGAGGCAGAAAAATTGACTCCAAGCCTGGGCCCCGGGAGCTTCAGAAATCCAAGAAAGCCCTCTGCCCTAAACCCTCAACCTTGAACCCTCAATCCTCAACCCTGAACCCTAAATCCTAGGCCCCAAGCCCCAAGCCCTAAACCCGAAACCCTAAACCCTGAACCCTCAAGCCTGAACCCTCAGCCCTCAACCCTGAACCCTCAACCCCTAAACCCCTAAACCCTTAAGCCCTAAACCCATCAAGGCTGGCTGGGGGGTTGGGGCATCTTGTCGGATTGTAGGATTTCGTGCTCGGAAAGTTTAGGGCTCTCTCTCTCTCTCTCTCTTTTTTTTTTTTTTTTTTAGGGTTTTGGGTTTAGGGTTTAGGGTTTAGGGTTCTCTCCCCTGTTTCAGCCTTCCCCTTTGCTGTTTCAGCTGGGGTTGCTCTGACGTCTGTAGCTTGTAGTTCTGCCAAGTGGGTCTCTGCCAGCGAGGGCAACATGTGAGCCTGCTGTGCATTTGTGTCTTCCGAGTCCTTGGACACTCTCTCCAAGTCCAGACAGTTACTCAATGCCTCCACGGTTGATCAAACACATCATGGTGCCGTCGCCCAAAACCACCCGCGACGGGCTCCCACTAAGCGATTCCTTCAATCGCGCTACGGTTTGGTACTTTGACCAGAGGTTGCAGGATGGAGAAGCAAGGGGGCGGGGAGGTAAAGGGGACTTTGGTAAACCCAAACCCTATCCTACGTTGCTTATGGTGCAGAGGGTGAGGGCCTCTACCGTAGTGTAATGTATCAGTGCTACATATGTTAGGTTCCAAGCGCAACTGCCATCTTCAAAGCCCCTAAACCCCAAACCTTATACCCTATACCCCACACCTGACAAGCCTGTATCCTAAACCCAAACCCCATACCCTACACTTTAAGCCCCACACCCTACACCTTAAACCCTAAACCCTAAACTCTAAACCCGAAACCCTGAACCCCAAACCCTAAACCCTAAACCCCACACCCTAAGCCCCTGAGGCTGGGGGATTACGCAATGACCGGCGCCACCCCGACCACCAGCTTCATCCCGAAGCTCTCCATACAGCAGCTGCCCGACTGTGGATAGGGTTTCGGGTTTAGGGTTTAGGGTTTAGGGTTTAGGGTTTAGGGTTTAGGGTTTAGGGTTAAGGGAGCGGGGTCGGGCGGGGATCTCAAGCAGCAAAAAGTCGAGTCTTTGCCAGGGTTCCAAGTTTCCAAAAGCAGTATTGGTTGAGGTTTTGGGTTTTTAGGGTCGAGGATATTGCCCTGGACCCAAAACCCTCAACCGCTTGAGGGCTCTGGGGCTTTTTCGGGTTCAAGGGCTCAAGATTTCAAGTTGCCTTGTACCGGGGCTTGTGGAATTCAAGGTGTCTCCGTGGAGGGTCGAGGGTTTGGGGTTCAGGGCTGGTGCTTGAGGGTGGAGGGCTTTATTGTTTCATTCTGCGCGGCCCTAAGCCACAAAATCTTCAACCCTACGCCCTCGAACCCCTACTCCTTGGAGATGACTGGATAGAACCTATAGGGGGTAACTTCTGAAACCCTGAAGCCTAAGCGAAACACCTTCAGCCCGACGTATAACGATTGAGAACCTAACCCTACTTTTACCCCAAGCCCCTGGAACTTTTCAAGTACCTAAGCCCAAAATCGCTTAGCATTTAGGTTGGAGGGTTGAAATCTTCGTTGAGATCTGGGGTGTAGGGTTTAAGGTTTAGGCTTCAAGGTTTTGGGGTTTGAGATCTTAAAGCCCTAAACCCTAAGCCCTAAACCCTAAACCCTAAACCCTAAACCCAAAACCCTAAAGTTTAGTTCCCAGCTGCCCCATTCCTTCAAGGGTCACCTAGGAAAATACTAGCAAGGGTACCCCAAGTCCCGAATCATAGAATCTCTCAGAACTTGCTAAGAACCAGGAAGTAAGAGGGCGGTTCTCAGCCCCAAGCCCGTGTACCTGCAAGGGTAGTTTCTTCATCTCCGGCGTTCACTACCGCCTCGCGCACTCCGACGGCGTCGGCGGCGTCGACCGCGTCGCGCACGCCCACAGCTTCTGTCATGACGTCGAGGCCACGCACCCGAAAGCTTGCTCGCAACCTAGACTCCCAAAACCCTAAATCTGATTGCTTGTACAAGGATCGAAGGGGTTTTGGGGGTTTGCGGTTTGGGGGGTTGAATTTAAAACAGAAGTCCGGCAGTTTTTGGTCAACTCAGTCTTTTGCCATCGTGGACAATCCCCCAAAAACCCAAAACCCTTGCACGTGCGCCGTCACTTCCTCCGAGCAGCAGGGTTTAGGGTTTGGGGTGGCATGCGTGGGGCAGACAACGTGCAGCAGCAGCCGCTTTCCACCGATTGTTCTTTTGCTTCTCCCCGAATCCGAAACTCTAACCCTGGACCGCCAAGCACTCCAGAAGAAAACCACGTTCATCCAACGGTTAGGTGGTTGCGTGTCAGGTCAAAGAGGTGCAGGCCCGAATTGCAGTGAATTAAGAGCACTCAAACATGGAAAGCCAGGATACGTCCCCCCACGTTTGCGTGGGGGACAGGGGCTTGGGGGGGGTGGAGAGGGGTCGGGGGGGGGGGGGGGGGGGGCGTGTGGTTACGACCATGTTACTCTAGTCACGCCCAAAACATGCTTCTTGATACAACATGATGCAAAAGGATGTTTGACAATCCTGGAACAAGACGTGCTGTCACAAGCCAATTGCGAACATGCCCACAACACTGGACTGTTCAGCGTTTTCGCGTTTTATATGACGTCCTGCAGAAGAATGTTTGATGTTTCTGCAACCCAGACGCACTGTCACAAGTGTTCATGCCGTTTGCGAACATGCCCAAAGCACTGCTATTTGCAGCGTTTTGACATAGAAGGCCGCACATGTAGCCGAACAAATAAGACCCCCTGTTCGAAACCCGATTTTGGGCGGAGCTGTTTCGTGGGACGTCTTACATTTGTGTCTTGCAGAGTGCTTTTGCAAGATGCTGAATACACGCGCCCACTAGGGCAAGTGTTGCCCGAAATCACCATGCATGCCTGCGCGAACAAACCCCTGCGCAATGTCTGCCGAATCCTCTGCGCCTGCCGATGGATTTGATAGGTCATGATGCAATCTACAAACCTTCCGGAAGATACAGATAACAGACTTCGACCCAGGTCCGTGCACTCGCGCCAAAAGTGCCCGGCAAACATGGGGCGCCCATTTAGAACCCAACAGACCAAAGCCCTCCAAACCGTAAACTTTGGGGTGCTCCGAAACCTGGACGCAGCAGTTCTCGCCCCCAGGAAATGCTGAAATGTACTTCAAAGGCAACTCTAACATCCCAAAAAAGCCCACAACCCTAGACCCTAAACCGCAGAACTCTGAACCGCTGCCAGACCGATACTGACATCGACTCCACCGCGCACAATGGCTTCGCCGAGCCTTGGCGTGCACTGAGTCTTGAACCCTCAAGCGTTTAAGCCCTATTCCTCACATGGCCAACAAATGCACTGACTGCCTCCACCACTTAAACTCTGACCGCTTGAGCCCTGAAACCCCAACCCACCGAATCAAACCCTCAAGCACTGAAACTCTTAATCCTCAAAACCAGAAACCTCAACTTCCTAAACCCTTAACCCTGAACCGCAAAGGCTTTAGGGTTTAGGGTGAAACCCCAAATCTTGAACCCCAAAATCCTTGCACCCCCCAAACCTTCGGAGCGCCCGAGCCGAGGCGCAACGTGTACAGAACGGTCAAGACATCTCGACAGGCAGCGCGGGGGTTTTCGGGACAACCCAAAACAGGCCGCAAAACCCCCAAACCTTAAGCCCTGAACCCTAAACCCTTCGCCCCTTAGCCCCTTAGCCCCCTAAACCCTAAGCCCTAGACCCGAAACCCCTACTAAAACCCAAACCTTCAGCCTGGAATTGGAAGCCGAGCAGTGAGGGTCCCTAGTCTCATTTAAGGCTTGCGGTTTAGGGTTTGGTCCCTTGAAATCCTTGCTTGCCCTTAAGAAGGCCTTAGAATTGGGTTTGGGGCTTAGGGTCCTAAACCCTCAACCCTAAACCCTAAAAAAACCCTGAACCCTAAACCCCCAACCCCGAACCCCAAACCCTGAACCCTAAGCCCTAAACCCCAAACCCCGAACCTTGAACCCCGAACCCCGAAGCCCATGTCCAATCGCCAAGGGTCGGTCTGGTGCCGTGGTGTCCTGGGTTGTCACGGCTTAGGGTTTCGGGTTTCGGGCTTCAGGGGCAAAAGGTGGGGGTTGAACCGGCTTGGGGTTCGGGGTCTCGGTGTAGGGTTTAGGGTTCAGGGTGTAAGGTTTGGGGTTTAGGGTTTACAGTTTCGAGTTTAGGGTTTAGGATTTAGGGTCCTCCCACTCACGCATGGACATTGCGTGAAGGGTTTCGGTTTTAGGGGACGTAGGTTCGTTCCCTTTTCATACGTGATCCGCACTAAGCCGCAATCTCACTCCCCCACCGACGCCCTAAACTCTAAACCCCAGAGCCCTAAGCCCTAAGCCCTAAGCCCTAAGCCCTTAGCCCTTAGCCCTAAGCCCTAAGCCCTCAGCCCTAAGCCCTAAGCCCTAAGCCACAAACTTCTAAACCCTGCACTCCTTTTCCCCCCCACGCAGGCGACTTCTGCTGCGCCTCTGGTGGGCGGCAAGATCTCCTCCGTGAGCACAGGCGCCCTCCCCGCCCCCCCCCCTCCCACCCTAAACCCTAAACCCTAAACCCTAAACCCTAAACCCTAAACCCTAAACCCTAAACCCGAAACCCGAAACCCGAAACCCTAAACCCTAAACCCTAAACCCTAAACCCTAAACCCTAAACCCTAAACCCACAGTGGGCTTGATTCCTTCATTTACGCCGTAACGACGGAGTGTCAAACCGGTTCGAACGGGGCCATGTGTCACTATGTCAGCTGCTGCACGTGTATGAATGCTAGGGTTGACTCTGTGATATGTGCGAAGTCCTTCATTGGTGCAGCCGAGAAACTTTCTTTGGCAGAGCGGGAGGACATCGAAGAATCTTGCGCTTCCTCCCTTGTCTGCGAAAAGAGATGCGACTGATGCATATCTTCATGCTTGTATGATGATGATTTTAATGCCAAAAACATAAATAAATCAATGAATAAGTAAATCAGTAAACAAACAAATAAACATGTCCTTCGCGGGGTGAGGGAGGCACGGGATGCACGTTATCTACTCGGACACTTTGAGTCATGAGCATGTATTCTGTTTCATTTAAATGCTGGCATGAAATCAAGACATTTGCTGTTCTTGGCCTCCTAAGATCATCGCATTGGATGAAAGCTCATTCCTTCATTCCCGACTAAGCACCAGCCCATCGGGCAGGGGTGGGGCACCTTCTGTGCAGCATTCGGGGAGAAATTGGCCTTCTGCAGTGCTCGTGAACTGGAAGTTCAGGGCATCAGGCGTTTATGGCTTTAGGGGTTTGGGGTGTTTAGAGGTTTAGGGCTTCAGGGTTTACGGGGGTAGGGGTTTAGGGGTTTAGGGCTTTAGGGCTTTAGGGCTTTAGGGGTTTGGGGTTGTGAGGCTCCCCGAGTACCACCACACCGGCTACCGCGACGTCACCAGCCGGGGGCTCGACTCAGGGTCGTAGGAGGTTCGGGGTTTAGGGTTTCGGGTTTAGGGTTTATAGGGTGTAGGGTTTAGGGTTGAGGGTTGAGGGTTGAGGGTTGAGAGAGGAGGCAAGGATTCAGGGTTTGACGGGGCGGGGGTGGGTGGGTGCAGTATTCTTCGCATTTTAGGCAGGGTAAGGGTAAAGATAGTAGGATAAGATGTTGTCGTTGTTAGTTGGCTGTTTGTAGGGGATGGCTTACGCGAGCCCTGAGACTACGCTCCGCTCTGACCAAAATTTGAACAAGCCCTTGAACTCCAAAGCCACCAACCTATCCCCAAAAACCCAAATTAAATCCCTGGCTGAAAGACCTGCTTCGGTTTTGGACCGGGAAGTGGGAGGGCAGTTTGCGCAGGATTATCAGGGTTTGCGTCAGGCTTGCGATGTGTAAAAAGTTTGGGCGGTTGGGGTTTCTTGGGTTGGGTTGTTTGTGTCCAGGGTTTAGAGTTCTAGCGTTTAGGGTTTTCGGGGTGCATCGTTTCTGTGAACGCCATATAAGCCCCGAGATTTCAGCACCCTGTCCCCTATCTATGCCCCCAAACTCAAAAACTCGCCTTCTTTCGCAGGCTACCTCTGCGGCTTCTTTGATCGGCGGCAAAATCTCCTCTGTGGGCACAGGCGCCACGCGCCCCCACCATTTAGGGTTTGGGGTTCCTTTATAATAAAGGAATATTGGGGGGTGGGGGGGCGGGGATTGGGCTTTTGGGGCACCTTTTCTGCAGCTTTTGGGAGAATTGGTCTTCTCGGCATCAGGAGTTCATGGTTTCAGGGGTTCGGGAGGGGTTGCAGGGGGTCCGGTAGTTCACCTGCTTGTGTACAGTAGGCGTCTGGCGCCTGTGGCCGAGGGTTGCGTACAGGCAGCCCCTGAGCCACCAAAAGGAAGTTTTAGGGTTCTGGGGTTTAGGGGTTTAAGGCTTTTGTGAGAGGCTCTCCGAGTGCCACCACGCCGTCCAGCGCGACGTCGCCAGTTGGGGGCTCGACACGGGTCGCAGGGAAGTCTGGTGGAGGGACGAGGCAAGGACCCGGGGCTTGAGCCTGTAAAACTTGGGAAGCCGGAAAATCTCATTTCCCAGCTCCAGAACCCAAGTGCTTTGGCGAGGGGCTTGTGGCTTCAGGGTGGGTCGGTCTTGAGGCTCAGGGCGTAGGTTTCAGGGCTCGTGTAAGTCGTACCCTAACAAAAAATAAAAAGACAACATCTCCTCTTGATATCCTTACCCAGAACCATAAATTTAAAACAAATCCTCCCCCCCCCCGGCTAGGATACCCGAACCCTTTAAGCCCTAAGGCCTAAGCCCTATAGCCCTAAGCCCTAAGCCCTACACCCTAAACCCTAAACCCCAAACCCCAAACCTGCAAGGGTCCCTGGCCCGCGTTCCTGAGCGCCCGGCTGGCCCTGCTGAGGCGATCCTAACCTTCGGAGACTCTCTGACCCATGGCTGGACCGTGCAGGCGGAATCCCTGAAGACATGGGGGTTTAGGGTTTAGGGTTTGGGGTTCGGGGTTTAGGGTTTAGGGAGGTTTTGGGCTTCCACATCGGTGAGGATGATGGGGGTAAATATTCGTGTGAGTTTTGTCATGTCCCACAACATGCGAGCAACAACGACAGCAAAACAACGCGCAGTCTCACGTTTGTAGCCTTAGAACATCTTCCGAATTTCCAGGAGCCCTAACCCCTTTTTTCCGAACCCCAAACCCCTTTCTTGAGCTCCTCCACGCTCAAGCCCTCAACCCCCAAGTCCTAAACTCAGAACCCCGAAGCCCAAACCTCAAAGGCCCCCCTTGGCTTTTGACCCTAAACCCTAAACCCTAAACCCTAAACCCTAAACCCTAAACCCTAAACCCTAAACCCTAAACCCTAAACCCTAAACCCTAAACCCTAAACCCCAAACCCTAAACCCCAAACCCCAAACCCTAAATCCTAAACCCTTGGCTTTTGGCAGGGCGGGCAGCCCAAACCTTATGGGGTGTACCTTTCACAGCTCCTGGGGCTGCCATCGGAGAACGTGGCCCCGCCCCCAGGTGTTTTTTTGTTTTTGTTTTTTTTGTTTTTGCTTTTTGAGGGTTTCGGGTTTTAGGGTTTCGGGGATTTAGGGTTTTAGGGTTTTTAGGGTTTTTCGGGATTTAGGGATTTAGGGTTTTTAGGGTTTTAGGGTTTTAGGGTTGCGGGTTCCGGGTTAGGGAATGTATTTGAAGTTGCTTAAGGCAATCTTTGGGGGTCTAGTTTGTCTTGTGGTGTGGGTTAAAGGCCTGAAGGTTTACGGGCCCTCTTCGCTGCTGACCCTGAAACCCTACATAAACACCAAAAGCCCTAGACACAAAACCTAAACCTGAAACCCGAACCCCTCAACCACAACCCCCCCCCCCCCCCTAAACACTAAGCCCTAAGCCCTAAACCCCAAACCCTGAACCCTAAACCCTAAACCCTGAACCCTAAACCCTAAACCCTCCTGTCGTATGGAATCCTGGTGCTGCCAACCTTGGGAGCTTCCATGTTTGTGCCAGCCATGGGCCCCCACCACCTGGCTGACCGCTACGTCGCCACCATCCTCGAAGTCGTCCAAGGGTTTAGGGTTTAGGCGTACGTGGCGGCACTTTTCACCAGGGCTCTCTCACAGGCAGTTGCTCCAGGGCACCCTGCCAGGGCGGCAATGTCCATGTTTCTGTGTCCAGGGTTTAGAGTTTAGGGTTTAGGGTTCAGGGGTCAGGGTTTAGGGTTCGGGTTTAGGGTGGAATGCTTCTTCGAGAATCTGGCTACTTCCTGGACCCCTCAACCCCTCACCCCTAAACCCTGAGCCAGGGACCTGCGCCTGCCCTCAGGGGGTTGAAGGGAGGGCGCAAATTTCAATTTTCGGTTCAGGGTTTGGGGGGTTTCAGGATTTAGCGTTTATGGTTTTAGGCTTTTGAGGGATCAAGGGAAAATGGGGGGGGGGGTCTCTCGTTTAGGGTTTTGGACTTGAGGGTTTAGAGAGTCTCTAGCGTTCGGAGTTTTTTAGGGTTCCAGGGCTTCACGGTTTTTAGGGTGTCAGGGCTTTTAGGGTTTCAGGGTCAAGAGTTTCAGGGTTTAGGTTCAGGGCTTGAGGTTTGGGGATTGTGGCTTAAGACCCGGGGTTTAGGGGAATGTGCTGGAGAGAAACTGCTTTCTTTTTGGTAGGTCTCGAGGGAAAAGAAGCGCTTGTTTTTGGTTTTAGGTTTGAGGGTTGAGGGTTTGACAAGGCCTTCGTCTTTCACCATGGACAAAACACGAACATGCTTTGCACAATAGGCTCACTATAGCAACCCCCCCCCCCCCCCAAAAAAAAAAAAAAAACATAGCAATCCCTATACGACCGTTGTAAGGAATAATAGTATTTTGGGGGGTTCTTAAGCAATTGAGCCCTGAAAGAAGTCTCCAGAAAGGAAAGGGGCCGCGCTAGACTATGCCTTCTGCAATGGGGTCCCTTTTGAAGAAAGTCCCCAAATTTAGGATTTAGGGTTTCGGGTTCCCGAAACCCCCAGACCCCAAACTGGAACCCCCCCCCCCCCCCCCCCCAAGAAACAAGAATAAGCCACGAAACCCCACGTGGCAGGGGTATTTTCGAAGAACCCTGAACCCCAAACAGCTGTAAGGGAACATGTGGACCTTGAACCCGAAAGCCTAACCCTTAACCCTGAACCCGAAACCCTAGCTGCAATCGGCAGGTTGCCGCTGGTGTGCCTGGACAAAAGGCCCTGTCGTGAGGAATGTGGAAGAATTTGGGGCGGGAGGTCTTTTTTGTATTGGCAAGCTAGGGTTTGGGGTTCAGGGTTTAGGGTTTGGGGCGGCAGTACGTACCATGTGGAAATGGCGCCACGACACACCCAAGGTGTCGGGGGGGGGGGGGGGGGGGCGGCATGTCACGCGAAGCGCATAGTGGCATAGTTCCAGTGCAGTCCAACAATTTTCGTTGGTGCTAGGTTTCTTTCTCCCCCCTTTCCCCTCCCCGCTGTGAGCTTTCGCAGGCCGCCACCCAAACCATTGCCTTTCAGTTTGCAGGGCTGCCAGCCCTGAATTCCACCATGAACATGCTTCAAACCTTCACTTGGGGGCCAAGGCTGCCAGGGATCCCTGGAAGGGGTACACCCTAGAGAAGGGTGGGTACGGCCTTAGCAGGCCGGGTTGGAATTTCGGGTTTCGGGCCTCGAGTTCAGGGGCGCTCAGTTTTACGGGCTTCAAGTGGCTGTAAGTGTTTCGGGTCTAGGGCTCGGGGGCTTGGAGGGTTCAGATCTTTGGGATTTTTAGTTGTGTGTGGGGTTGGGGTGTTTTTTTTACCTGCTAGCTTTCGTAGGGAGTCAGGGAGTGAGGGATTCTTCTATTGCTAAAGACAACACTTACGGGACAAACACCCTAAACCTTCACGCCTCAGTTCTCCCATAAGCCCTAGAGACCCTGCACCCTAAGCCCTAAGCCCTAAGCCCTAAACCCTAAACCCGAAACTCAATGGTTTTGGGCTTTAAGGGGCCTCTGTCCCCTAGCCCTAAACCCTACGCCCTAAACCCTAAGCCCTAAACCCTAAACCCCAAACCCCAAACCCCAACCCCAAACCCCAAACCCCAAACCCCAAACCCCAAACCCTAAACCCTAAACCCTAAACCCTAAACCCTAAACCCTGAACCCTAAACCCTAAAAGGCCCTAAAGCAGCCCCGGAGGCCGCGGAGATGGCACCACGGCTGGCGTTGGAGCTCGCGCGCGGCTGCCACTTCGACGCTGGGGCAGCATTAGGGTTTAGGGTTTAGGGTTTAGGGTTTGGGGTTTGGGGTTTAGGGTTGAGGGTTGAGGGTTTAGGGGTGCGTAGGTAGAGTTTGGCACCCTAAGCCTTAAGCCCTAATGTTGACCTCGTTTTAATTCCCCCCCCCCCCCCCCCGTCTCAATTGATTGTTGTTTCCGGCCGCCCCGCCTATTGAGGGGGGGGGGGGCAGGGCTGTTCTTAAGAAACCTGACCAGCCTACACCCGTACCCTGAACCTACCTCACCTGGACCCTAAGCCCACCCTGAACCTTATCTGAGTCGGGATGTTGAACCCTACTCTCAGCTCGGGCCCTCGGAGTTCTCTTTGGCTTTCCTGTCCTCTGCTGTCCTCTACTCTGCTCTCGTTTCTTGGCCGAATTCCATCAGGTTGTAGGGGGTTTTGGGGTTTAGTTAGGTTTTCGGGTTTCGTCACCTAATTAGATTACAGGTTCATTTGACCGGAGGCCATGGCAAAACGTGCAGCCTCTGGTGAGATCATCTCCGGGCAACAGGAGCGGGCGAGAAAGGTTCGCTCGAGGACCTTGACTCTGAAGCTCTCGCAGAGATAGAGTAGGTCAAGCTCAGTGGCAGCATGGGGGTCCGCCCTCGGTGCAGGTGGCAATCCTCTTGCCTCTCTTGTGACCTCTGGAAGGCTCAGAGGTACCACCTCCGCCAGCTCTGTGGCGAAGCCCCCCGACTGGGCGAAGTGATTTCTCCCTTTTTGGAAAAGGCTCTCTGCTGCAAGCGGATTCTCTGCTGCTTCGGGGTTGGTTTCAGGGCTCCAGGCTCTAGTTCAAGGCCCGGGCAATCGCTTCAGAAGGGAAATTCTCTATGGAACCCCCCCCCCCCCCCCCCAAAATGGGCCCTGGGCCGGGATTTCTTATTATTGAGGGTGGGTTCATAATTGAGTTCCGGGATCCGAATTATTTAATTACGAGGGGGTTTATAAAAAGCAGGTTAACATTAAGCCCTCAGCCCTCAGCCCTCAGCCCTCAGCCCTCAGCCCTCAGCCCTCAGCCCTCAGCCCTCAGCCCTCAGCCCTCAGCCCTCAGCCCTCAGCCCTCAGCCCTAAGCCCTAAGCCCAGCCCTAAGCCCTAAGCCCTAAGCCCTAAGCCCTAAGCCCTAAGCCCTAAGCCCTAAGCCCTAAGCCCTAAGCCCTAAGCCCTAAGCCCTAAGCCCTAAACCTTTGCCAAGCCCTAAACCTAAGCCCTAGACCCCAAACTCCTAAACCCTGCAAGGCTTGGTTTTCTAGGGTTGCAGGGTTTTGAACTGTTTTGGGTTTAGGGCTTCGGGTTTTTAGGGTTGAGGCCTACTTCCCCTAAAGCCTGAATTCCCGAGGCCTTCCAATCCTGAAGCCCTGAAGACCTAACCCTAAACCCTAAACTCTAACCCTAAACCCTAAACCCTAACCCCTAAACCCTAACCCCTAAGCCCTAAGCCCTAAGCCCTAAACCCTAAACCCTAAACCCTAAACCCTAAACCCCAGGATGGGCATGCAGCTGCAACGGCTGCGTCGATCGAAGAGAAGCTTCTCCAGCAGTACGGGAAGGACCTTGCGATCATTTGAGGATTTTTTTTTGGGGACGGGGGGGGGGGGGTATGAAGGGCTATGAAGGGCTTTGAGGGTTTACAAGGTTCAGGGTTCAGGGTTTAGGGTCTAGGGTTGATCAGTTGAGGTTCGGTTTTTTGCGGGTTGACATGCGGTGAGAGGATGTTGGTGCTGTTCAAGGTTGATGTAACTTGCAGCTTGGGGGGGCAGGAGGGGCCTTTGGGGGTTTGCAGCTTGGGGCGTTCATCTAAACCCTAAGCCCTAAACCATACCCATACCCTCCCTTCCCCAAATACTAGCAGGCACCCCTTTTTCTTCACGCGAAGCCCTAAACCCTAAACCCTGCAGGGTTTGTGCCGGTCTTCTTCGTCACTGAGGGCACAAGTATACAGGGCTATAAGTGCCCCAAATAGAACTGCAACCACGTGTAGGTATAGTTATCCTATGTGCTGCTCGTGATCCTCCAAGCAGACGAACCCGTGTTTTTGACGAGGTGACAAACGCCAAACCCTGAGATCACTGCACTATGCTTGAACAGTGGCGAACCCGAGACTGATTTAATTCCAAGTGTGTATTGTGGGCAGTTTTGGGTTTAGGGTTTAGGGTTTAGGGTTGAGGGTTTAGGGTTTTAGGGTTTTAGGGTTTTAGGGTTTTAGGGTTTTAGAGTGTTAGGGTTTTAGGGTTTTAGGGTTTTAGGGTTTTAGGTTTTTAGGGTTTAGGGTTTTCAGGCTCCTGTATTAGCAGCTAGCGCCCCGAAAACTTGCAGACCTCATGGATGCCTTTTGTCACCGACGGCGAACTCGGCATGTCGTCCCCCATGATCCAACAGCTTTGGTGCCGGCATTCCGCAGGATTTTCTGATGCCCAAAACTTTGTTGCCCCAAAGCCCAAACCCCAAACCCCAAACCCCAAACCCCAAGCCCTAAACCCCGAACCCTAAATGGTTGCGCTATTCTTCTGATACGAAAGGAAGTCCGAGAACTAAAACTGGAACCGGTGGAAGGTAGCAGGTTAGCCTGATGCCCAGACAACTGCCAGGACTCAGTGCGCATGAACCAGGCGGCTTTCGGGAGTTTGTGTTTGGGGGTTCCTCCATACATGTATAGTAGGGGGTACTGTAACCCCTATTAGGTAGGGTTTAGGGCTTGGGCTTAGGGCTTAGGGCTTAGGGCTTAGGGCTTAGGGCTTAGGGCTTAGGGCTCAGGGTTTAGGGTTTAGGGTTTAGGGTTTAGGGTTTAGGGGGCTTAGGGTTTAGGGGTTTAGGGTTTAGGAGGGAACATCCCAATGTGTGCCACTGGGATCCTGGAGTGCCCTTGCCCATTTTCCTCGTGGCTTTTGCATCCTGGAGCTCCCCTTGGGTGCTGGGCTTAGGGTTTAGGGTTTAGGGTTTAGGGTTTAGGGTTTAGGGTTTAGGGTTTAGGGTTTAGGGTTTAGGGTTTAGGGTTTGGGGTTTAGGGTTTCGGGTTTAGGGTTTCGGGTCCAGGGTTTAGGGTTTAGGGTTTATGGATAAGGGTGGAGGAGCTGCAGGTTCCAGGCCCGAGGGGCCTTCTTGCAAGAAGCTTCTCCGCACTCCTCAGAGGCCAGTTAGGCACCTCAGAAGCCAGATCCCTCCTTGGAGGTTCGGGGTACTTATGAGCTAAATTATAACTGTACTTATCGCCCACTTATAAGCCCCTTAGGTGCCCTAATATGGTTATAAGTGCAGTCATAAGTTCAGTTATCATTGGTTACTAAGTACCACGAACCTCCAAGAAGTGGGACTTCAGCATGTCACACCCCAGTCCTTCCGGCCGCAGGGTGCAGGGGTTTATACTTTACAGAAGCCACGGCACCCTGAGCAGTTCGGGGCCTCTTTAGGACTTTTCAAGTTCAGGTTTTGAGTGTTTGGGGTTTGGGGGGTTCGGGCCTGAAATTAGGACTTACGGGCCTAAGATTCAGAGTTTTTGCGACTGGCAAGCGAACCACCACCACCACCCCCCGGCCCCCCCTCCCCAAGGGGGGTTTTCATCCTAAACCCCAAACCCTAAACCCCTAACCCCTAAACCCTACCCCCTAAACCCTGAACCCTGAACCCGAAACCCTAAACCCTAAACCTTAAACCCTAAACCCTAAACCCAAACCCCCCCCTCCCCTTTTTCAGAGGGGTTTCGGGGGGCTTGGGCAGGCAGTGAAGCGCCCCTGGGACGTCGTCGTGGTCCTGGGTGGAACGAACGACGTGCGCACGGGATCCAGCTCCGAGGTGCCAGGGGAGCCCTAAACCCATGACCCTAAACCCTAAACCCTAAACCCTAAACCCTAAACCCTAAACCCTGCTAAACCCTAAACCCTAAACCCTGCTAAGCCCCAAACCCTGAACCCTAAACCCTAAACCCTAAACCTCCTGAGCCCTAAACCCTGAAGCCGACCCCTGTTGAGAGTAGGAGGGTTGGGGATTTTCCAAGCTTGCACCCTCAACCCTAAAGCCGCAAAACCCTGAACGGTATGGTTCAGGGCCCAGCAGTGGCTTTGTTCCTCTTTCTTTTTTGTTTTTTTGGGGGGAGGTGGCTGGGGGTGGGGGGGGGTTAGGGTTTAGGGTTTAGGGCCCCTGCGGGGGTGGGGTGGTGGTTCGCTTGAAAGCCCCAAAGCCCTGAACCCCTAAGGCCCAATTTCAGCCCTAACCCCCCAAACCCCAAAATCCTAAACCCCAAACCCTAAACCCTAAGCCCTAAACTTAAAGCCTAAACCCTAAACCCTGGCCCTAAACCCTAAATCGGCTCGTCGACAATTGCTTAATCGGCCCCGAGTGCGAAGGCTGTGCTGAGAGACCTGTCAGCCACGGCCTCAGCACTAGCCCAGCGAACTGCTGAGGGTCCAGGGTTTAGGGTTAGGGTTTCGGGTTTAGGGACCTCCTTCTCAGCTTCATGCAAAGTATGCTCAAACCGACCTAGTCCATTTAGATAGGCCCCTGCCTCCCTAATGCTCGTAGAGTAGACACTAACTAAACCCAGAACCCAAAACCCAAACCCCAAACCCTAAACCCTCTGAAAGAATAATCCTACATAAGATCCTTAGGCCCTGCAGCCGTCAACTGAAGCCTCGCAGTACCCGAGCCCCAAAGCCCTAAACCCGCAAACCCTAATGCCTGAAACCCCTGAACCCGTAAATCCCGAAACCCTAAGTCCCAACCCCAAACCCCAAACCCCAAACCCTAAACCCGAAACCCTAAACCCCAAACCCTAAACCCCAAATCCCGAGGTCTTGCACCAGCTTGCCCTTCGCTGCGGAGCGCATTGCGTGGTGGTGACTGTGCCCCCGTGTGGCGGGGGACCTGGGTTCAAAGAGCCTCGCAGCCGGGCTGAGGGTTTTAGGGCCTTTGTTAGTGTGTATCTATATAATTATACGTAGGGTTCTATGGTATGAATATATATATATATATATATATATATATATATAATAGTATATTATATTATATTACAGTATATTATTTTATATTATATTATTTTATATTATATGATATGATATGATATGATATGATATGATATTATGTTATATTTTATTGTATTGTATTGTATTGTATTGTATTGTATTGTATTGTATTGTATTGTATTGTATTGTATTGTATTGTATTGTATTGTATTGTATTGTATTGTATGTATGTATATAGCAATTTTTTGGGCTAGGGTATATACAAAAATGGAGGGTTTAGGGTTTTAGGGTGTGTATATACATATACATATGCATATATACACATATAGAGAGTCTAGGGTTTCAGGGAATAGGGTCTGGGTTAGGGTCCCCTGAGACCCTATATTTCCCCCCCCCTCCCCTCCGAACCACGAGAGTGATTGCATGATTCCACGTCGAAAACCCCTGAACCCTACCAAGCCATCATAAGCCTTCCTAAGCCCAACCAAACCCAACTCAACCCTGAGCCCCAAACCACGCTGCAGGTGAGCATGGGCGGAACGTTGCAGCTGCGCGGCAGGCGCAGATTGAGTTTAGGGTTTAGGGTTTAGGGTTTAGGGTTCAGGGTTTAGGGTTTAGGGTTAGGGTTTAGGGTTTAGGGCTTAGGGTTTAGGGTTTAGAGTTTAGGGTTTAGGGTTTAGGGTTTTGGGTTTTGGGTTTGAGGGGCTTGAGGAGCTAAGGAGCTTGAGGAGTGTGAGGAGCCTGCCGCGGCTAGGGCTTTGGCCTGTGCCGTAGGGGGCTTATGTTTCATGTTTTAGGTGTTTAGGGTTCAGGGTTTGGCTAAGCCCTAAACGCTAAACCCTAAACCCTAAACCCTAAACCCTAAACCCTAAACCCTAAACCCTAAACCCTAAACCCTAAACCCTAAACCCTAAACCCTAAACCCCAAACCCTAAACCTTAAACCCTAAACCCGAAACCCCAGGGTCCCAGGCGCCCGAAGCCTGAGCCTTCCAGGCTCTCAACAAGGGCTTGCGAGTCGCAGCGTCCGGCCCCCGGAGTGGAGGTTTAGGGTTTAGGGTTTAGGGTTTAGGGTTTAGGGTTTAGGGTTTAGGGTTTAGGGTTTAGGGTTTAGGGTTTAGGGTTTAGGGTTTAGGGTTTAGGGGCTCAGGGGTGTATGGGCTCATGGGTTTATGGGGTTTAGGCTGGTATGTTCCCCCTTATATAAACAGTCCTTAACAGGGATTATAATCCCCATTAAGTGTTAGTATAAGGGGGAACATCCCAAGGTTTATGGGGTTAGGGGTTTATGGGCTTCAGGGTCTAGGGGTTTAGTTTGTTCCCCGCCCTCGGTGTGGGGTTGTTAGACTTTAAACTCAACTCTTCTCCTCGCCCGGTCTACTCCCCGCTCATCCCTGAATTGCCCAACGCCAGAGTCCTGAAACTTCAGAGTGTCCCTGGAGTGCCCAACCCCTGGAGTGCCCAGCCTCAGAGTGTCCTTGGAGTGCCCAGCCCCAGAGTGTCCCTGGAGTGCACAACCCCAGAGTGTGCCTGAAGTGCCCAACCCCATAGTGTCCCTTGAGTGCCCAACCCCGGAGTATCTCTACCCAGAGAGGGTGGGACTGTTCGAAGTAAAATAGTGTAGGGGGTTTAGGGGTTTAGGGGTTTAGGGGTTTAGGAGTTTAGGGGTTTAGGGGGTTTAGGGGTTTAGGGGTTTAGGGGTTTAGGGGTTTAGGGGTTTAGTTATTTTGTCTAAGGAGTTAGGGCTTACAGGGTTTAGGGTTTATGGGTTTCAGGGTTGAGGGTTTAGGGGTCTAAGGGTTTAGGGTTTGTGGGTTTCTGGTTTGGGGGTCTAGGGTTTAGGTTTGGGGCATCCAGAAATAAGGGTGTATGGGTTCAGGCGTTTAGGGTGGAGGGTTTGTGGGTTTAGGGTTGAAGGGTTTGTGTAGGGTTTGGGTGTCTTGAGTTTAAGGTTATGGGTTCAGGGAGCGGCGCTTCAGAGCTTTGGCATTTGGGTCGAATTAGGGCTCAGTGTTTTACCGTTCAGGGTCAAGCCTTTTGCTTAGGGTTCAGGACTTCTTGTGTAAGTTTCAGAGAGCGGGTAAGCCCTAAACCCTTAACCCTTAACCCTTAACCCTTTCCCCTTACCCCTTAAACCCTAAACCCTAAACCCTATACCCTAAACCCCTAAACCGTTAAACCTAAACCCTAAGCCCTAAGCCCTAAGCCCTAAACCCCAAACCCTAAAGGTTCCCAAACCGCATAAGACTCAGCAACAAAACGCGCCACGTACCGGCGCTTCCCCAAGTAGGGTGCCTCTAGTCTGCCCACTGAAGCTTTCTTCGCCAATAGTTGAACTTTAAACTTTTTGGGTTTCCTATTTAGTAGGAATAATAAAACAGTTTAACCTTTTTTCCCTTGGTTATTGGAGAAGTAAGGAAATGCCAGAATCCCTACTGGAGCCACTAACGCCGCTACCCTAAACCCCAAACCCCAAACCCCAAACCCCAAACCCCAAACCCCAAACCCCAAACCCCAAACCCCAAACCCCAAACCCCAAACCCTAAACCCTAAACCCTAAACCCTAAACCCCTCAGAAGCCGTGACGAGGCGAACGCCCACTTTGCACCTCGCAGACTTCGACGCCGCACCTTGCCTGGAATTCTGCGGGGCTTGCCGCAGGGTTGAGGGTGTAGGCCCTGTAGGCTTTGCATTCTGGACCCTAAACCCTAAAGCATAAACCCTAAAGCCTAAACCTTAAAAACCCTAAACCCTAAACCCTAAACCCTAAACCTTAAACCCTAAACCCTAACCCCTAACCCTGAACCCTTCTTGAATCAGGGGATTAAGGGGTTGTACCCCTAAAAACTCCCCTGAAAAAGCTCCTAGCATGGCACTTATACGACCTTAAGGATCTTGAAAAGGGTCCCCCCCCCAAAACCCAAGGATACAACCTCAAGCGTTCAAGCCTCCCGAAAATCTCTCTGTAACCCCCCCCCCCCCCCCGCCCCAATAGCCACATCATAAACCCCATCAGACCCCCCCCCCCCCCCCCCACAACCCCCTGTCAGAACCTTGTTAATTATGAAGCCCTATCAGGCCCTACAACCCTTTGACTCTCCAGACCCTAAACCCTATACCCTAAACCCTAAACCCTAAACCCGAAACCCTAAGCCCTAAACACTGAAGCCCCGGAAGCCTCTCGCCCCTTAGGAGATGGCGCGGATGATGCCGGCACAGCGCGATGCGCTCTACTCGGGGGACATGCTTCACTTCAATGAGAGTGGCTACAGGCCAGGCCTGGGGCACCCAAAGACCCGTTTAGGGTTTAGGGTTTAGGTTTAGGGTTTAGGGTTTAGGGTTTAGGGTTTAGGGTTTAGGGTTTAGGGTTTAGGGCTAGGGTTTAGGGTCATCCTGCATGCTGCCGAGTGGCTGGTGAAGTGACGGGCAGCGCCAGTGCCTTGGGACCTCATTCTGGGACTGAAGGTTTTCGGGTCAAATTGGGGTTTAGGGTTTAGGGTTGAGGGTTTAGTTTAGGGTTTAGGGTTTACGGTTTGGGGTTTAGGGTTCAGGGTTCAGGGTTCAGGGCCCGATGCCTAAACCTCAAGAATCCCTAAATCCCTAACCCTGTCCCTGAACTTAAATCGAGAGTGCCCCAAAGCAAGTAAGTTAACACACAAGAGTAATGCAGGGGCTGGAGACTGGCTCGCCGCATGAGGGGGCTACATAGGATTCGTACATGGGGAAAGAAAGCCAAAAGCCGAAACCCTCAGCCTCCTCAAGCCTAAACCCTCAACCCTAACCTCCCCTCCTCCTTTGCAGGTTCCTTGCAGCCGTGGTGCAAAAGGCACTACCTGGGGGTTCAGGGTTTGGGTTTAGGTTCAGGGTTTAGGGTTTAGGGGGGGGGGGGGGGGGCTTGAATGTAGACTTCCAGACACTGCAGGAGCGCAGGGTATAGGCACAGGGTACGGGGTCTGTAGGGGTTTCGGGGTTTCGGGTTTAGCGGTATTTATAGGGGCATTTAGGGGTATTTAGGGGAGTTGGGAGTTTGGGGGGGCTTTTGGGGGGTATCTAGGGGTAGAGGTTTAGGGGCCTAGGGGTTTAGGATTAAACAAAAGCCCTCCATCCTAGAACCTGGCAACCCTGACCCGGTCCCTTCCAGCTGAAGCGCTGAGCCCGAAGCCCCGGTTACCCCAAAAACCGTTCCTGGGGTGCAGGGTTTCTAGACGTTCAAACTCAGAGTTTAGGGTTCAGGGCGGAGGCCCTGTACGCCCTGAACCCCCAAAGCCACCAAAGCCCGGGTACTGTAGTCCCCAGAACCCTAAACCCTAAACCCCGGACCTTAAACCCTAAACCCTAAACCCTAAACCCTAAACCCTAAACCCTAAACCCTAAACCCTAAACCCTAAACCCTAAACCCTAAACCACCCTAAACCCAGGTAGTCCAGCCACTCATCGGTCACACGATGAAGCGGCTGCAGCCCTCGGCTTCCTTCGTGTCGGTCGGGGCCTGATTGGAGTTTAGGGTTTAGGGTTTAGGGTGTAGGGTGTAGGGTTTAGGGTGTCGGGTTGCGCCCGATGGGTTTAGGGCTTGTAGGGTTTATAGGGTTTAGAGGGTTTAGAGGGGTCAGAAGGGGTTAGAGGCTGTATAGGTCTTATAGGGTTTTTAGGGTTTGTAGGGTAGCTTTCCTAAACCCTAAACCCTCAACCGAAAAACCCAATTGAACCCTGAACCCTAAACCCTAAACCTAAACCCTAAACCCTAAACCCTAAACCCTAAACCCTAAACCCTAAACCCTAAACCCTGAACCCTGAACCCTGAACCCTGAACCCTAAACCCTAAACCCTAAACCCTAAACCCTAAACCCCAATTTTACCCGAAAACGCTCAGTCCCAGAATGAGGTCCCAAGGCCACTGGCGCTGCCTGTCACTTCACCAGCCACTCGGCAGCATGCAGGATGACCCTCAACCCTGCCCTAACCCTAAGCCCTAAGCCCTAAGCCCGAAGCCCGAAGCCCTAAGCCCTAAACCCTAAACCCTGAACCCCGGCCCCCGGACCCAAGGGTTGGGTTTGAGGGTGGCGGTTCGGGGGGGACTCTGGCTCAGGGGGGGGGGGGGGACTTAGGGGGCTTAGGGTTTAGGGTTCGGGGGTTTTTCGGTCCAGGCTCTCAGGGCTTCAGGGGCCAGAGTCCACCTCGTCATCACTGAGCACTCCGCAGTTCACCATAAGGACCCTTACTTGGAGGTTCAGGGTACTTCGTAGCCCTTTTCAGTGTAGTGATAACCCCACATATAAGCCCCTTAAGTACTCTACTGGGGTTTTTTGTGGTTAGAAGTACAGTTATAATTGGGGTACTGAGTACCATAAACCTCCAAGTAGAGGTGTGTGTGTGTGCCTTAATTATAGGCAGGCCCTGGGATGTGTGAAATTTTCCCTGATTGGGTTGAAGACGGTCATATTGAAGAATGTTTGTCAGAGGGTTTTAGGGTTAAGCGTGGGGTTTAGGGTTTAGAATTTAGGGTTTAGGGATTCTAGTGCAACTTCTGTTGGGTAGCTTTTTACACATACCCCTTAGAAAGACTCCGCAGGCTTTTCATGCGTCAGACAGACTGGAGGACCAAGAGCTATCCTAAACCCACCCCCCCCCAACCTCCAACAACACCCGTACACCCCCAAGCGCCTGAACCTTAAAATGCACAACCCGAAGCCTCTAGACCCTAAAAACCCCAAACCCCCCCAAAAAACTCCAGCAAAACTCCCCTGGGCCCACCGGGGCGCGGGGGTGTACTTGTAGCATACGGCTTGTCAGAATCAGGGTTTCTTGGTAGCCCAGCGGGACCCTTTGGTCCATGTTTTGGTTCTAGGTTCCCTCATAAAGTAATCAACCCCCAAAGACGGCACCCCTATTTGAAAATCCCCTAAACCCGAAACCCTAAACCGTAAACCCTGAACCCAAAAACCTGAACCCAAAACCCTGAACCCAAAACCCAAAACCCAAAACCCAAAACCCAAAACCCAAAACCCAAAACCCAAAACCCAAAACCCAAAACCCAAAACCCAAAACCCAAAACCCTAAACCCTAAACCCTAAACCCTAAACCCTAAACCCTAAACAACAAAAACCCTAAACCCTAAACCCTAAACCCCAAACCCCAAACCCCAAACCCTAAACCCTAAACCCCGAACCCTAAACCCTAAACAACAAAAACCCTAAACCCTAAACCCTAAACCCTAAACCCCGAAGGTTTCTGGGCTACCAGGGGTTTAAGGCTTGGCTCTCCTCGCCCAACTCGAGGTCCGGAAGCGCCTCCGCCTGGCGAATGACGCGAGCGCCGCTGTTGGACTGGAGGCCCCAAGTAGCCGAGTTGAAGGCTTAGGACGAAGCCCTAGACCCTAAACCTTAACCCTAAACCCTAAACCCTAAACCCTAAACCCTAAACCCTAAACCCTAAACCCTACACCCTAAACCCTAAACCCTAAACCCTAAACCCTAAATCCTAAATCCCTAAACCCTAAACCCTAAACCTTAAACTCTAAACTCTACTTCTCGAGATTTAGGATTGAAGCCCTAAACCCTAAAGCTTCGGTTCAGGGATTCCGCGCCGTTGGGTCTAGGTCCTGGCCGGTATAGTTTTTTTTTGCACGGTTCAGGCTTTAGGGTAGGGTGCTAAACCCTTCAACCTCTCTAAGCCCTAAACTCTAAACTTTAAACCCTAAACCCCAAACCCCAAACCCCAAACCCCAAACCCCAAACCCCAAACCCTAAACCCTAAACCCTAAACCCTAAACCCTAAACCCTAAACCCTGAACCCGAAACCCCTCTGAGGCTTGAAGGTGCACATCCCAGCTTCAACCCGAGTGGGGTGTACGCTTGCCGCACCTAAATTACACAACACACCTTGAGCCACCCAAGCCTTTTTAGGGCTTCAGGGCTTTAGGGTTTAGGGTTTAGGATTTAGGGTTTAGGGTTTAGGGTTTAGGGTTTTGGGTTTAGGGTTTAGGGTTTAGGGTTTGGGGTTTAGGGTTTAGGGTTTAGGGCTTGGGGACACTGAACTTGGGATGTTCCTCCTTATACTAATAGTCCTGAATAGGGATTGTAATGGGGGTACTCTAATACTTTTAAGGAGTTAGTATAAGGGGTAACATCCCAACACTGAACCCTCAACACCAAACCCTACCAAACCCTAAGCCCAAAACCCCGAAAGCTAAGCCCTGAAACCCTCAAAGCCTGAAGCCCTGAACCCTGCAGCCCTGAAACCCTAATCCCTGAAGCATGAAAACCTGAAGCCCCAGACCTTCAAGCCCAAAACCCAGAACCCAAGACCCAAATCTAAAAACCCTACACCCTAAACCCTACACCCTAAACCCGAAACCCTAAACCCTAAACCCTAAACCCTATACCCTGAACCATCAAAAATCCCAGAACCTCAGCCACGAAACCCTGACAGGTGATCAGCGCCATCACGCTCCCCGGATGCATGGGTTTAGGGTTTAGGGTTTAGGGTTTAGGGTTTAGGGTTCAGGGTTTAGGGTTCAGGGTTCAGGGTTTGGGAATCAGGGATGCTTGAGGATGTTAATTTCTTGTTCATGGGTTTTCCGGTTCAGGGTTTTCCGGGTCTGGGTATTTTGGGTGACCCCTAAAACCTGAACCCAATCCCCTTTGGAGTTCAAGCCTCGGGCACACGCTAACCGTCCCAATTGTCTCCCCCCTCCTCCCAACAAGGAAACCCCAGACGAACAAGCCCCTAAACCCTAAGCCCTAAGCCCTAAGCCCTAAGCCCTAAGCCCTAAGCCCTAAGCCCTAAGCCCTAAGCCCTAAGCCCTAAGCCCTAAACCCTAAGCCCTAAACCCTAAACCCTAAACCCTAAAGCCTGAAGCTGGAAAGCGCCAAGCCCCAAAGCCCCAAATCCCTAAACACAACCCAAAAGCCCCCCACACCCCCTGCCCTACACCCCTGTACCCCCGAACCCAAAAAATCTCAGTCACCCCTAGACACCCTAAAACCCCTGCTACCTTTAGGGTTTAGGGTTTAGGGTATAGGGTTTCGGGTTTCCCTAATCCCGTACAAGCCAACATCACCAGAATCCATCCCCTAAAACCCCGAAAGGGCCCCGAAACCCTAAACCCTAAACACCCCTAAACGCCCCAAACACTCGAAACACCCGAAACACCCCAAACACCCAAACACCCCGAACACCCTAAACACCTCCAACACCCTAAGCAGCCTAAACACCGTAAACACCCTAACAACCCTAACAACCCTAACAGCCGTAACAACCCAACAACCCCAATCCCAAAACCCAAAACCCAAATCCCAAAACCCAAAACCCAAAACCCAAAACCCAAAACCCAAAACCCCAAACCCTAAACCCTAAACCCTAAGCCCAAAACCCAAAACCTTAAACCCTAAACCCAAAACCCTAAACCCTAAACCCTAAACCCTAAAACCCTAAAACCCTAAAACCCTAAAACCCTAAAACCCTAAAACCCTAAAACCCTAAACCCTAAAACCTAAAACCCTAAAACCCTAAAACCCTAAAACCCTAAAACCCTAAAACCCTAAAACCCTAAAACCCTAAAACCCTAAAACCCTAAAACCCTAAAACCCTAAAACCCTAAAACCCTAAAACCCTAAAACCCAAAAACCCCTACCCAAAAAGCAGCCCCAGCCTCCAAACCCCCAACATCCCTAAGGAGCAGCGCGGGGCGCCTCAGCGCCGTCAGCGCCGCCGCGATCTCCAGCGCCGTCTCGACCTACTCCAGGCAGGGTTTAGGGTTTAGGGTTTGGGGTTTAGGGTTTAGGGTTTAGGGTTCAGGGTTTAGGGTTTAGGGTTTAGGGTTTAGGGTACTAGGATGCCCAGTGGTACCCTTATTCCCTTTTTGGTAGGTTTAGGTTCCCTTATAAACGCCTTTAGGCAGAAAAGGGCACCCTTTTTCTTCCTAGGAAGGTTTATATTTCTGTTTTTGGTGAGTGTATATAAGGTTCCTTGTTAGTATTGGTGAGTGTATATATTGGGTGTCGTTTTTGGGGGTACAAGAAATATATACCCGACCTCAGAAAAAGATCTGGGGTTTTGGGGTTTGAGGGTCTAGGGTTTAGGGTCTTAGGGTCTTAGGTCTTAGGGTCTTAGGGTTTGAGGGTTTAGGGTTTCATGAGGGGTTTAGGGTCTTAGGGTTTAGGGTTTGAGGGTTTAGGGTTTCATTAGGGGTTTAGGGTCTTAGGGTCTTAGGGTTTGAGGGTTTAGGGTTTCATGAGGGGTTTAGGGTCTTAGGGTTTAGGGTTTGAGGGTTTAGGGTCTTAGGGTTTTAGGGTCTTAGGGTCTCAGGGTGTTAGGGTCTTAGGGTTTGAGGGTTTAGGGTTTCACTGGGGGTTGAGGGACTTAGGGTCTTAGGGTTTGAGGGTTTAGGGTTTCATTAGGGGTTGAGGGACTTAGGGTCTTAGGGTTTGAGGGTTTAGGGTTTCATGAGGGGTTTAGGGTCTTAGGGTTTAGGGATTGAGGGTTTAGGGTTTCACTAGGGGTTGAGGGACTTAGGGTCTTAGGGTTTGAGGGTTTAGGGTTTCATTAGGGGTTGAGGGACTTAGGGTCTTAGGGTTTGAGGGTTTAGGGTTTCACGAGGGGTTTAGGGTCTTAGGGTTTAGGGTTTGAGGGTTTAGGGTTTGATTCGGGGTTTAGGGTCTTAGGGCTTAGGGTTTAGGGTTTGATGGTTCGAGGGTTTGAGGGTTTTGGGGTTTGGGGGTGTAGTGTTTCGTGTTTGAGGGTTTGAGGGTTTCTTAGGGCTTTCGGGTTGTTGGGGTTGTTTTCAATAAGAGGTTCCCTGGATGTTTTGAGGTTTACTGACAGTTTCAGGTTCTGACGGGTTTTGGGGTTCGGGTTTAGTTCGTAGGGACGAGCAGCGCCGGGCATTTGTTAGGTTTTTTCGGGCTTTCAAGGCTGTTAGGGTTCCAGTTTAGGTGTTTTAAGGGCTATTAGGGGCCCCGAAACCCTAAACCCTAAACCCTAAACCCTAAGCCCTAAACTCTAAACCCTAAGCCCTAAACCCTAAACCCTAAACCCTAAACCCTAAACCCTACACCCTAACTGGAGGGGGCTTAAGGTTTCATAGGTTTTGGTTGAGATGTTTTGCTGGCGCCTGCCAAAGAAGCTCTCCAAAGAGCAAAAGTCCCCAAGCTCCTCTTGGAGCCTTCGGGAGTATAATGCGGCTTAGGGTTTAGGGTTTAGGGTTCAGGGTTCAGGGTTTAGGGTTCGGGGTTCAGGGTTTAGGGTTTAGGGTTTAGGGCTCAGGGTTCAGGGTTCGGGGTTCAGGGTTTAGGGTCTTTGGGTTTGTTTGGGATGGTTTGCGACACCTCCCGCACCAGAGAGGCCCTCAAGCCAAGGCGGCAAATCTTGGAACCATCTCGCATACACACACGTCTTGAAAAGACTCTTGCTAGTGTATGAAGTAGGGTATGTATTTCTTGTATCCCCAAAAGGACACCCAATATATACACTCACCAGTATTAAGAAGGAACCTTGTATACACTCACTAATAACAGTAATATAAACCCTGCTTCATATGAGGTGGGGTTGATGGCTTTAGGGATTCCTGGAACCCAAGACCGTGAACCCAAGTTCCGTACGAGGGTTCAGCTGGTGGGGCCATCCTTTGTTGTAGGGCAGTTGCAATCTTTGGGCTTTACGGGGTTTAGGGTCTAGGGTTTAGGGTTTAGGGTTTGGGGTTTGGGGTTTAGGTTTTAGGGTTTAGGTTCACGGTTTTCGGCTTTGGGGGTTTGACAGGCAAGCCTCGTGCAAGACGATCTTGGCCAAGACGATCAAGACGATCTCCGCCATCATGCCGAAGACAACAATCAAGACATCCAGGCCATGCCCCCCGGATTTAGTTTTTTCTTGCCTCCGGGGCCCCTAAAATCCAGAACCCGACAGGCTTAAGGTGCAGGGCTTAGAGGGGTTCTCGGGGTCAATAGAGGCTAAGTTCGAACGGTTTACAAGTTCTATACACGGTCGTCGTACGGAGTAGGACCGTAGTAGGACCACTTGCAACCTAAGTACAGACAGGCCCAACTTTCGCCATTACCTACTCAGAACCTCCTAGTACATAAGCCCGAACTCCCCACAACCCCTCAAACCCTGAAGCCTAAATCACCACCGCAAAATCCTAAACGCCCAAAACCCCAAACCCCCAAATCCCAAACCCCAAAACCCTCCCCCCCAAGACCCAAAACCCCAAACCTAAACCCCCCAAACCCCAAACCCCAAACCCCAAACCCCAAGCCTTAACTTTAAAAACGACCTAAGCCCTAAGCCCTAAGCCCTAAGCCCTAAGCCCTAAGCCCTAAGCCCTAAGCCCTAAGCCCTAAGCCCTAAGCCCTAAGCCCTAAGCCCTAAGCCCTAAGCCCTAAGCCCTAAGCCCTAAGCCCTAAGCCCTAAGCCCTAGACCCTAAACCCGAAAACCGTTGGCCTAACAGGGCCTTGCCTACGACGCAGCAGCGGGCCATCCTCGTGGCCTGAAGCGCAGGCCCCGGGACTTCGGGCTTCGGTAGAAGCTGGCCCTAAACCCTAAACCCTAAACCCTAAACCCTAAACCCTAAACCCTAAACCCTAAACCCTAAACCCTAAACCCTAAACCCTAAACCCTAAAGCCTAAAGCCTAAACCCTAAACCCTAAACCCTAAACTAAGTGAGGGGTCGCTTCCGTCGAGCGACAGACCCCGAACGCTCGGCCGAGGGCCTTGCAGCCCGAGCGCCCAAGCGAAAAGAGAAACGGAAAGGTGAGGGTTAAGCCTCACCGTCTGTCCTGGACAGGCCAACGGACATCGGCCTTTTTTACGACAACGTCAGTACTCGGCTAAGGGATGGCCGGCACCCAGACCACCTTTAGCGTAGCTAAAGTATAACCCCAAATCGTAACCCTTTGCCTGTAAAGGTCAGTTCAGGGTTTTGGGTTCAGGGTTTGTCGGGCCCCCCCCCCGGGGGCCCCCCGGTCCCTGGTAGCTGGATTCCTGGACCAGGAGGCTGGCGAGGGGTCCAGGCAGGCTGGTTGCTGAATTTCGTGATCTTGGGGCAGACCCCCAAGGGTCCCTTGGCCCTCGGGCCAAGGGACCCCCGGGCCAAGGGCCCCCCGGGCCAAGGGCCTCCCCCGGGGCCAAGGGCCCCCGGGGCCAAGGGCCGGAGCCAAGCAAGGCCCCGCCAAGGGCTTTCCGGGCCAAGGGCCCTTGGCCCAAGGCCCCAGCCCAAGCGTCTTCCAAGGACCCGATATAGGGTCTCTGGTGCTGGGACAAGGCCCCCCCCCGCCAAGGGCCAAGGGCCTCGGACCGACCCAAGCACCCCCTCTAGGCCAAGACTCCAAGAGGCGCCAAGAGCCACCAAAAGGCTTCAAAAGCTTCAAAAGGCCCACTAAAAGAAGGGGGACCATAAGATTTGTCCGTGCCCACAATGAAAAATACGATTTTTGAATATTGAAAACGATGGTTTTATGCACCCCTGCCCGTAATGAAAAATGTTCTTTTTTAGTACTGAAATCGATGGCTCCCCCAAATCAGCAAGGACCTCTACGGGCCCTGACGTGCCGAAGGCCCGGAAAGGACCGAGGCTACCCCGAACCCAACCTAAACCCTAACACCGCAAAACCCTACGACGGCCTTCAAGTAAATAAGGGCCTCTACGGGCCCTAACGTGCCGAAGGCCCGAAAAGGGCCGAGGCGACCCCGAACCCCAGCTTAAACCCTAACACCGCAAAACCCTGCGAAGGCCTTCAAGCAAATAAGGGCCTCTACGGGCCCTAACTTGCCGAAGGCCCGAAAAGGGCCGAGGCTACCCCGAACCCGAGCTTAAACCCTAGCGATTGAAATACTCATTGGCGAAAAATTCATTAATAGGTTCCCTGACCTTTAAATGAATAAAACCTCTGACACGCCGAAGGTCCGAACAAGGCCCAAGAGCCACCAAAATGCTTCAAAAGGCTTCAAAAGGCCCCCTAAAAGAAGGGGGACCCCAGGATGCCCGTACCCGCAATGAAAAATGCGATTTTTTGGTAGTGAAATCGATGCTTAATTGAGGCCCTTAAAGAAGGGGAATCCAGGAGCAGACACAAAGGGTTTCCTTGACCTTCAAATAAATAAGGGCCTCTACGGGCCCTGACACGCCGAAGGCCCGAAAAGGGCCGAGGCTACCCCCAACCCCAGCTTAAACCCTAACAGCGCAACTTTAAAAACATCAAAGCAAGCATCAGAGCACAAGAAAGTAAATGCCATAAACCCTAAACCCTAATAGAGTATAGTTTGGGTGGCCGGGGTGGGTTGACGGGCAACGCGAGCGCGCGGCCCGGGGTGTTTCACACCCGAGCGCGCGCCCTCCCCTGACACACCCTAAACCCTAAACCCTAAACCCTAAACCCTAAACCCTAAACCCTAAACCCTAAACCCTAAACCCTAAACCCTAAACCCTAAACCCTAAACCCTAAACCCTAAACCCTACAGTACCTAAGCCCTTAACCCTAAACCCTAAACCCCAATGCTCGATTCTCCATGCTGGGACCGCCCGAAGCCTGTCAATTCCAGACCTCCCAACAAGAACCTGAGAAAGTCCACCCCCTTGCTAGGGGTAGAACACGAAACCCTAAAAGAGAGTAGTTCGGGTGGGGCTGGGGCTACTTAGCGACGCGAGTGCGCAATAGGGAGTGCGCCCCAAAATCACAAGAAAAGGTGCGCTCCCGCGCGCGTACGCTGATACACACACTCAAACCCTCAAACCCTCAAACCCTCAAACCCTCAAACCCTCAAACCCTCAAACCCTCAAACCCTCAAACCCTCAAACCCTCAAACCCTCAAACCCTCAAACCCTCAAACCCTCAAACCCTCGAACCCTCGAACCCTCAAACCCTCAAACCCTCAAACCCTCAAACCCTCAAACCCTCAAACCCTCAAACCCTCAAACACCCTCAGGTGGGACGTGCCCCCGAGGGCGCTCATCACATGCCCGCCCTCGAAATCTTCGCTGCAGACTCTTGTCGCGGTGTCCCCCTTGAGCTCATCATGTTCAGTTTCCTCCCCTGCACCCAGAGTTTAGGGTTTAGGCTTTAAGCCCGAAGACCTGACCCGGTCCCAAAGCCCAAACTCCAAGCATTACGCCTAAACCGCGAGACGCCTAAACCCCTAACCCTAAACCCTCAACCCTCAACCCTCAACCCTCAACCCTCAACCCTCAACCCTAGGAAGCCTTAAACATTGTCTGGAAGAGTCTGCCAATCGCATGGAATCGACCGCGAAGGGTTTCCTCCTTCGCACGTGGTGCCAACCGAGCGCCACACATAGGAACTACTACCTGAAAAACCTGTGGCTGGGGCCGATTCAGGCATGACACCTCTGCCATGAATCGTCTGAACCCCAGGATTTGCGTGTGCATAGTTTGTGAGGTTCTGCCCTGTGAAAAGCAGTCTTTTTGGAGCGTTTCCCAGTGCCTTCAACACAGCGTGCTGCAAGCCCTAAACCCTTAACCCTAGCAACCCCCCAAAACATCCTAAACCCCCAGCCCCAACACACCTGAAACCTGGGCCCTTCACCCAAAGAATTCTCAAGTCTACAGCCTAGAACCTCCTTTGAGGGTTCCAACTCGTCCCCCATTGCATAGTCCCTTTAGAAGGACCCACCCCTAAAAATGGAAAGAAGTAATGTACACCCGAATCTTGGGAAACCGCCATATCCCCAACAGACCTCCTCCAGCCCACATCCCAAAACCCAAAACATTAATCCAAACCCTAAACCCCAAACCCCAAACCCCACACCCCAAACTCCAAACCCCCAACCCCAAACCCCAAACCCTAAACCCTAAAACAACCCCGAGACTGGCTCATTTTTTGTTGAGGCTCTTCCTTTCCCAAGCCTCTTTCTATCGCCTACCCGACAGCCCAAAAACTTAAGAACCCTTTCTGTAGCTGCACATTATGAACCTTCATGCTTTTGTTGTCAGCGGGAACGCTCCTGAGCTGTGCCTTCTTAGATTGCGCAGCTGCGCTGTGCACAGGACCAGAGAAGTCCAAAAGGTCGAGAAGTGACCAAGTCACAGAGTGCCTCATCAGGGGCTCTTGGGCTTAGCTTGTTGAAAGGGCTTGAGAGGGTCTAGTCGGTAGGCACACGTAAAAGCCCTAGCTAGACCCATAAACCCCCAAGCCCCCCAACCTTTATACAGCCGGAAGCCCTAAACCCTAAACCCTAAACACCCTATTCCTCTAGACCCCCGATGCAGGCACTGGGGAACAGCTGGTTGGGGGTGGCAGACTTCAGGTTTGATATAAGCCCCCTAAGCCGTAAAGCCTAAACCCTAAACCCTAAACCCTAAACTCCTAAACTCTAAACCCTAAACCCTAAACCCTAAACCCTAAACCCTAAACCCTAAACCCTTAACCCTAAGCCCTACACCCTAAACCCTAAACCCTAGACCCTAAACTTTGAGACCATACGTCCTGGGAACTGGAGTGAAACCATGCCATGAGCCTACTGGGGCCCTACTGGGGCCCAGTGCAGCTACACGTGGCTCACCTGAGGTTGTTGAAGTGGGTGCGGGCTCAGACAGCGACTTCACGATTCTTTTGGGTTATTGTGATAGATGGGGTTTAAGGTTTAGGGTTCAGGGTTTAAGGGTTTAGGGTCCGACAGTTTATGGGTTTAAGGGTTAAGGGTTCAGGTTTGTATGGCTGAGCTGCAGGGAGAAAGAGACCCTGAGCCTGAGCAACAAGTCCTTAACATCAACTCCCAAACCCTAAACCCCAAACCACCCTGAACCCTAAGCCCTGAACCATAATCCCTCAACGCACAGGGAGACCCAGTCAGATGGGCGCCGCACTCGCTCCTGGCACCCGCAATCGCGACGCCGCTAGGCCGTAAACCCTGAGGCACTCGGCCCCAAGCTCCAAAGCCTTAAAAGCCTTAGGCCCTAAACCCCATGTCCTAAAACCCTAAACCCTAAATCCGTAAACCCTAAACCCTAAACCCTAAACCCTAAACCCTAAACCCTAAACCCTAAACCCTAAACCTAAACCCGACTCGGGGTAATGGCTTCAGTCCTCAGGCCAGGGCCATCAGGTTGAGGATACTAGGACCCCCAGGCAGTGCCTTTTACCCCTTCGTTAGGGTTAGACCCTAAACCTCAATCCCTGAAACCCAAGCCCTAGTTCGGGGCTTAGGATTAGAGTTTGTGTGAGCGTTTAGTAGGGAGTTTATCAGGCTTTTGGGTTTTTTCTTCGGGTTTTTGGGGGTGTTTAGGGTTTAGGGTTTATAGTTGCTTTTTGCACTGCCTGCCATTTGGACCGCACACCCGGGCAACAGCCCCCTCCCAATAGTTGGAGCGTTCTCCATTTTCCTTTTATAGCGCTGCCTACCTGCAAGGCTGACCATGGGCGCAGGGCTTGAACCCCTAAAGCTTGAGCCCTAAACATTAAGATATCAGGGTTTAGGGTTTAGGGTTTGGGGTTTAGGGTTTAGGGTTTAGGGAACCGTAAACCCTCAAACCTAAGCTCTACACCCTAACCCTGAGCCCCTGATGTTGTGAGATTTTGAAGCCCGACCCCCGATTTGGAGGTCCGTGGCCAGTTGTATCTGTGACTGCAAGTAGGATGGCTTTAGAGTTAGGACTAGGAAGAGAGCGCCTGTCTGGGGATGTTACTACCCTGCTGATGGCTGCCAATATTGAAGCATGAACCTTCAGGCAACCCTCACGGAATTCCCTGAAAGATTTGCCTGCCGCTTGGGGTCGTCCCCCTCAACCCGAAACCCTACTTGCAGGTTCATGGTACTTATTAACCAATTATAACGGTACTTGTACTGTACTTATAACCCTATTAGGGCACTTGAGGTAACAAAGTCAGCCTGAGGTCCCCTACTCAGCACAAGGAAGTGCAGGGCCTTAGGCTGAGGCCCATGCCAGCCCCCCCAAAACCCGAAACCGTAAATCCCTAAACCCTAAACCCTAAACCCTAAACCCTAAACCCTAAACCCTAAACCCTTTTTTGCCCGCAGCAGCCACATGACGCTTGCAGGTCATTTAATGGCAGTGGGATGAAAGGTGTTTCTTGGGCCCTAAGCCCTAATCCATAGGCCTCAAACACTAATCCTAAGGAAGCAATCCTCTAGCGCTGGTGCTACGATGTTGGGGAACCGAGATCCCTAGACCCCAAAATCACCACACCCCAAATCAGATTTAGCATGAACACCCTAAATGCTTTGGAGTTGGGACTCGCGTGCCCATGGGGGCCAGGTTACCAAAAAGAAAGGGTTGCAACTTTTTTGTCCTGGTTTACTGGAGAGCCTAGGCTATGCTTCTAAACCCTACCTTTCTCAACCCTGAACCTTACATTCCCTAGAAGAGCTTCCGGGCCCAATCAAACACCACTTGGCTTGGCGGGGGACTTGCTTGGTCACCACCAAGTGTGCTCCAAGCACAATTTTACCGGGCTGCTGTGAAGGAACATGAAGCTAAAGTTGCCTTAGAATTTGGGAATTCTAGTGAACCAGAGGCCGCACAGGTTCAGCTCCCCAACAGCAACCCACATCCCCGTGCAGCGAATCTCCTTCGGCTTCTTGCAGCGGCCTGGTGTTCACATCATACATCCGACCCTAAGCCCAAAGCCCTACATCCTGCAACCCGTCTTGAAACGAAGCTTAAACAGCAAAGTCCTGCTACAGCCTCACATCCCCCCAGCCCTCAGCCAGCCACTGTAGAGTCCCCAGCCGGCTCTGAAATTTTGGGGGGAGGTTGGCGCTGGCACCCCTCAACCCTCAACCCTCAACCCTCAAAACTCAACCCTAAACCCTTAAATTTCAACCCTCAACCCTAAACCCTCAACCCTAAACCCTGAACCCTGAACCCTAAGCCAGCGCCAGGGGCTTCAGAAGGCGCGGGGGGGGCAGAAAGGAAGAAAAGAAAGAGGCCCTGCCGAATCCACGCCGGCTTTGAAGGAAGCAGCCCCCTGAGTCTGAGCAGGATCCGGAATGGCCAGGTTCGGGGCCCGGGCTTCGAGTTGGTGGGGGTTTAGGGTTTAGGGTTTAGGGTTTAGGGTTTAGGGTTTAGGGTTTAGGGTTTGTGGGGGCTTCGAGGTGGTTTATAGGTGGCTTATGGGTGACTTCTGGGTGGCTTATGGATAGGTGCTCTTAGGTGGTTTACAGGTGATGTAGAGGGTTTGGGCTTGGGGACTGAGGGCCTGGCGGAAGGTCCCTCTGCTGTTAAGCTACGGGTTGCACCCACACAACAAGGGTGGGCTGGAGAGAGGTGGGACAGGGTGCACCCCCCCAACTAAGGATGTCAGGTGCGGTGGGTGGAAGGCCGGGGCACTGGTAGCTGATCTTCATTCACGCTTTCATTCACTCGTTAATATTCAATGGCAAGGAATTTAAGACGCGCGCATTTAGTAAATGAACGCACAGTGAATGAAATGAACAGACGAAAAGAAGCGGGAGAGACGGGCACAATATTAATATCTTTACTTCGTGCCCGTCATGAGTGGAAGAATGTAGTGAGTGAATGGACGAAACAAGTGAGTTTACGAGCGCGTGTTCGCTTCACGGAACGAAATGAGTGAGCAAAGTGAGCGCCGGAATAAGACGTTTAATAGGCGCGTTCATTGTTATCTTCGTGCTCACTAGTTTTATAAGGTACGAAGAGAACGAACGAAGTCAAGGATGTGAGGTGCGGTGGGTGAAAGGCCGGAGCACTGGTGGCGTCAGGAGCCACGGTTTAGGGTTTAGGGCTTAGAGTTCAGGGAGGGGGTGATGGGAGGGCCCCGCGACACGGCACCGTGGTATCGATCGGTTCGATGTGTTTTCGGCAGTAGGGTTACACCTCGGTGACGGTAGCAATGCGATGTCAATATCCGTATTGTTAGAATAGTGGATACAGCCACGCTCAGTCTATGGCGTAAGAGCACTTCAGGGTTTAGGTTTTCGGGTTTAGGCGTAAGAACCCCCCCCCCCCAAAAAAAAATGATAATCCCTAAATTACCCTTCACAAGGAAGAACTTTTTTTTGGGGTTCTTAAGCAATTTAGTACTTTAGGGTCGATCTTCAAGGCCCCCGAACCTTTAAGCTCATGACTCGTTGCATCCTGATTCTGGCGTCGGCCAAATACCGGAAAGAGCTTCGCCGCCGCCCAGCAATGTAGGGAGCTTTCAAGTCACTTTGGTACCGCGAAGGCCCTGAACCCTAAAGGTGTGTAGGGTTTGTAAGCCCTACCAAATAGTCTGTACTAGCAAGGGCTTTGGTTTTTAGAACCTTAAAGCCTAATCCAAAGGAATCACATCTTGTTTTGTGGAAGCAGAGAGCTGTGCTTTTGCATTTTTCTTTTCTGACCATGTGGTACTTGCATGAGGGCTTCTTTATGCCAGTTCTGACAATCCCTGCATCTTGACAATGAGGAACAGTCTTCTCCTGAACCGTAAAGCTTAGACCCATTGATTTTTCTGGTCCATGAAGACAACTTGGCAACGCCAAACCCCAAGACGCACCGTCGTGTGACCATCATGACCCCATGTTGCCCTTATCAGGAAGATTTTTTTGGGGGGGAGGGTTCTTAGGCAAACTGTAGCTTGAATGAGTCCTTGTTCTAGGGGTTGGTCTACTTTGTTCGAGCCGCGAAGCCCTAAACCTCAAAGCCCTTAGGGTCTACCCCGAAACCCTAAACCCCTAAACCCCTAAACCCCTAAACCCCTAAACCCCTAAACCCCTAAACCCCTAAACCCCTAAACCCCTAAACCCCTAGACCCCTAAACCCCTAAACCCCTAAACCCCTAAACACCTAAACCCCTAAACCCCTAAACCCCTAAACCCCTAAACCCCTAAACCCCTAAACCCCTAAACCCCTAAACCCCCCTAAACCCCTAAACCCCCCTAAACCCCCCTAAACCCTAAAACCCGTAACCCTAAACCCCCAACCCTAAAACCCAAACCCCTAAACCCTAACCCCAAACCCCCACCCCCCCAAACCCCAAAACCCCACGTAAACCCCTAAACCCCTAAAAACCCCCAAAAACCCCTAAACCCCTACACCCCTAAACCCCTAAACCCCTAAACCCCTAAACCCCTAAACCCCTAAACCCCTAAACCCCTAAACCCCTAAACCCCTAAACCCCTAAACCCCTAAACCCCTAAACCCCTAAACCCCTAAACCCCTAAACCCCTAAACCCCTAAACCCCTGAGCCCTGAACCCTAAACCCTAAACCCGAAACCCTAGACCCCCTAAGTGGCTGGGCCGGCGTCTAAGCGAACAAGAGGCCCCCAGTGAACCCAGGCCTCGAACGTAGTGTTAGGTTGTAAGAATCTGCAAGCCCCAAGCACCCTAAACCCTAAACCCTAAACCCTAGATCCTAAACCCTAAACCCTAAACCCTAAACCCTAAACCCTAAACCCTAAACCCTAAACCCTAAACCCTAAACCCTAAACCCTAAACCCTAAACCCACACGTGTCGAGAGCTGGGCGTTGGGCCGGGATGTGTTTTGAATCGGACCGGAAGCCGCCGCGATGTCGCAAGCCCTAGAAAAACCCCTCAACCCCACACATCCCTAAGCCACCAGCATCCAGGAGACCCAAAAGCCCTAAGCCTGAACCCTAAGTAGTACATGTGTGAGATCGCATGTACCAGCTTGGGGATAGGGATGAAGGCACCGCGGCCTCAGTTCAGAGGAGCACGGAGAAGCAGCACGTTTGTGAAGGTGCAGGCTTCGGAACAAAGTTTGGGGCTAGATCCTACGACAGCAAGTCTTACCCTACCCTATGAGCCCTGACAAGTACCCCTGAGCCTTTAAGCAGGCTCCCTAAGCCCTGAGCCGTAAACCTTCTCCATGAGCTCACACGCAGTCCCGAACCTCTTGCACATTGCGGTTTAGGGTTTAGGGTTTAATTAACCATGTAGCATACGTTATATATCACGTGCTATATAGCATTTATTCATACCCCTCAACCCCCGGTCCGAAATACTCAAACCTCAAAGCCCTGAATCTTACCCCCCCAAGACATCCCGGCAGGGCACCTGAATTCCAAAACCCTCTTGCTAGACCCCAAGCCCTAAACCCTAAGCCCTGAAACCCAAACCTTTGACCCTTAAACCCTAAACCCTAAACCCTAAACCCTAAACCCTAAACCCTAAACCCTAAACCCTAAACCCTAAACCCTAAACCCTAAACCCTAAACCCTAAACCCTAAACCCTAAACCCTAAGCCCCAGACCCCAAGCCCTCAGTGCTGAGCCCCTGGAACCCCGGAGCCGCTGATGTGCTTTGCTCCTCTCTTGGTCTTCCGTGCCCCCGAGGGCGCCGGCCTTTTGATGTGCTCTCTGGGGGGGTTACCGCAGGGCTTGGCTCCCAAGCTTGGAAGCTTAGAACCTCAGACCAGGGTTTAGGGTTTAGGGTTTAGGGTTTAGGGTTTAGGGTTTAGGGTTTAGGGTTTAGGGTTTAGGGTATAGGGTTTCCCCAAACCCCAAACCCGAAACCCCAAACCCTAAACCCCCTGAAGGGTTGTAGGGTTGTTGAGTGGCTGGAGGCACGGAGGCGTGTGGTTCCAGTCTTCTGGATCTTCGCAAGCTCGATGTGCATCGTGCAAAGACTTCCCCAGAACCCCTGGTTTAGGGTTTAGGGTTTAGGGTTTTGGGTTTAGAGTCTAGTCCTTAGTACTCAAGGTGTAGGGTTTAGGGTCTGATTTGTGCCGAGGTTCAAGACAAAGCGCCAAACCCCTAAACCCTAAACCCTGAACCCTAAACCCTAAAGCCTAAACCCTAAACCCTAAACCCCTAAACCCTAAACCCTAAACCCCTAAACCCTAAACCCTAACCCTAAACCTAAACCCCAAACCCTAAACCTTCAAAGTGAGGGGAGGAAACGAGGGCAGGGTCCAGGGCACTTTGCCGGCGCCGGCTGACGGGCACACCTGCTGGGAGAGCTTCCCCGGTCCGTGGAACTGTGGCTCACGTTTACGGCCCTGTAGGGTTTAGGGTTTAGGGCTTAGGGTTTAGGGTTTAGGGCTTCGCGCTTGGGTTTAGGGTTTAGGGTTTAGGGCTTATCGGTGGTACCCCTTTTTGTCCATCTGCGCGGCGAGCAATTCTCGTTGATCGTGTGTGTCGGCCACAGTTCCTTGGAGCTAAATGAGACCTTTGAGAGACCTGATGCACGGTGGTGTGCGGATGAGCTCGAACAAGCAGAGTTCTGGTCCCTGAACTAGGTTAGGTCCGGCTAAGGGCTTGGGTTCCCTTTCAAACACCGTTGAACACTAAAGCCCAAACCCTCCTATACCCTGGACCCTAAACTCCTAACCTAAGTACCACACCCAGCTACGAACAGGCCACCGGCGCGACGTCACTTGGCTGGACGCTGCTTCCTCGCCTACAGGCGAGGGTTCGTTTTGGGGGCCGGTTTAGGGTTCAGGGCTTAGGGCTTAGGGCTTAGGGCTTAGGGCTTAGGGTTTAGGGTTTAGGGTTTAGTGTTTAGGGTTTCGGGTTCAGGGCTTTAGGGTTAGGGTTCAGCGTACCCAAGAAGGGGTCAGAATTTGGTGTTGGGAACTGGCGGGTTTAAGGCTCCGAGCCTTCATCCTGTGGGCTTGCGGCATTTGAAGCTGGAGCACTAGACCCTAAATCCTAAACCCTAAAGCCTAAACCCTAAACCCTAAACCCTAAACCCTAGACCCTAAACCCTAAACCCTAAACCCTAAACCCTAAACCCTAAACCCTAAACCGAAAGCTTTCCGGGTTCAGGCTTTTCATACTGACTTCGAGGACGCAACCTGAGACGAAACACACACCCTGAATCCGAAACGCCACACCCGTCACCCTGAACCGCAGGTGCCCCCTAAACCCTAAACCTGAAACTAGCCTTAAACCCTAAACCCTAAAACCTAAACCCTAAACCCTAAACCCTAAACCCTAAACCCTATACCCTATACCCTAGAACCTAAACCCTAAACCCTAAGCCCTAAACCCTAAACCCTAAACCCTAAACCCTAAACCCTAAACCCTAAACCCTAAACCCTAAACCCTAAACCCTAAACCCTAAACCCTAAACCCTAAACCCTAGACCCCAACCAAACCCCAAACCCTAAACCCTAGACCCTAAACCCTAAACCCTAAACCCTAAACCCTAAACCCCAAACCCCAAGCCCTAAACCCTAAACCCCAAACTCAAGAATTCTGGAGGCCACTGTGATGGGCCCTTTGCTCCTGGAGCTGGCACAGGTTGGCCGGGTTCCGGAGTTAGGGTTTATGTTCCTCCTTATACGGTTTACGGTTTAGGGTTTAGGGTTTAGAGTTTAGGGTTTAGGGTTTAGGGTTGTTCCCCCTTAAACTGACAGTCCTTCATCGGGATTATAATGCCCCTATGATCATCCCTATGAAGTACTGTTTGTATAAGGAGGAACATCCCAGGGTGTGGGTGTTAAGGGTTGGGTCGGGGCCTCCACCTGACCTCCCTCCCCCAGAGCACTGGAAGGGACACTCCTACAAAATTTAATCTGCCCCCCCCACCCCGCGCCCCCTGAAATCCGGAGCACTTGAGCGAAGGCCCCGGCATCTAAGGCGAAGTTGAGGGCACTAAATGAAGAAAGGCCTGCCCCGAACGCTGATCCTTTCCTCCTTTCGCCCTTGCTGACCAAGAATGACCTGCAAGCCCGCTAGATCTTCCGACGCCTTGAGCCCTACACCACTGGCTGGTTCCCAGTGAGTGCCCTATATAAACCCTTAAAGGGTATATATATATATATATATACATATATATATATAGAGGGCCCTCATCCCACATTCCCTACTAAGAGCCAGGGGGGAACCATGCTAGATCTTCCGACGCGTCTTGAGGCCATGCGCTTCCGCCACGCAGACTTCAATTCGCAGGCTTAGGGTTTAGGGTTTAGGGTTTAGGGTTTAGGGTTTAGGGTCCAGGAGGGTTCAGGGTTAAGGGTTTAGGGTTTAATTAGGCTTGGGTTTGTCAGGTCTGGCTTTTTGGTGCAGCATGCTCAGAAATCGGTCGGTCATACTTTCGGGGCTTTCTTTTTGCGAATTCTTAGGTTCATAGCGATCCGAGATCAGTTGAAGTTCGGGGTTTTCGGAGTTTTTGGGTTCATTTTCTTGTATGGGCGTTGGGTGGTTCAAGTTTGAGATTCGGCTGCTTTGGTGGTGGTGGCTTTGGTGCCCTGGAATCCGGACCCACGATAGGACCCCTTAGGCTTAAGTATGTTAGTTGTAGGTGCCGGAAAAATATCGGAGTCCTTGGGGGTTTATAGGGTTTAGGGTTTAGGGTTACTCCTCAAAAGGAACCGTGGTGAGGGACATCGCCGCTCCTGAGGTTTGGGGGTTAGGGTGTAGGGTTTGGGGGTTAGGGTGCAGGGTTTGCCTCCCCAAGGGAGTTGACCAGCTATGTTGAGACTTACTCTGCTTATGCCTTGGGATGTTCCCCCTTTTACTAACAGTCCTTGATAGGGATGATAATAAGGGGTACTATAATCCATCCCAACTTCTGCCCCACGTTTGAGCACCACCCAGGAAGCTCCAAGTAGACACCAAACGTGCCCTCAACCGAGCAAGCAGGATCTAGCACAGCTCAGTGTGTCCTTCGCTAGAGCACTGCACTCAGCTGCTCAGAAAGTTCGGCTTTCAGGTGAGGCCTTTTTGGGCTTTGGGGTTTCTTAGGGCCTCGGGAGTTTCAGCTTTACGAAACCCCACACCCCAAACACCCCTAAAGCCCAGAAGAAGTCGAGATTAGGCTTTGGGGGCTTTCGCTTTGGCTCTGAGGATGCAGCCTGAGGGGATGCAGCCTGAGGGCTTAGGCTTTCGAGCTTGTGTGGTTTTTTCTCGTTCCTGGGGTCGAATCCTTTCTCCTATATACTTGAAGTGGACTTAGGATGTGCCTTATAAGTCCTAGACCCCCAAACCCTGTTCAAAAACAACTACGGGTGTAGGCTGCCAAGCTCTCAGTTACGGCGTGAAGCTATTCGGCCATTAGGGTTTTAGGCTTTCGTGTCCTGTAGAGTTCAGTTCAGAAGAGCGGAAGCCCTCAACCCTACAAGCAGCAACCTCAAATATCCTAACGCCGCACGCCCTGAGCCCCCAGAAACCACAAAATCCTCCATCCTGATGCCCCGAAATGCTAGATAATCCAAACCCCAAAACCCGCAACCCCAAACAAACCCTCCAAACCCCGCAAACCCGTCAGACCACCCGAACACACACAAAACACCCCAAACTCTTCAACCCCTAAATCCTCAACTCTAAACTCTAAACCCTATAGTCATCCTTGACTAGATAGAATTTGGGTTTCGGGCGGGCGGGGCGGGGGGGTGGGGTTGTTGTTTTTCGGGGTTTTTGGCGTTTTCCCACGTTTTTCGGGGAACCCATGCATAGAGTCTCTGAACCCATACATAGAGTATTTGAGGAACCCATACATAGAATCTTTGAACCCATACATAGCATGTTCGCGGGATCATGTTTAAGACAGCTTTTGGAAGCCCGTTTGGGGGCCTCCTGCTGGCTCCTGAGTCACAAAGATTCTCCAGAGCCTCTGTTCAGGCATCCATAGATGAATTGTAACTACATGGTTTAGGGTTTAGGGCTTAGGGTTCAGGGTTTAGGGTTGTTTCCGGAACCCCACGCCTGTCCTGCCAGCCCATTTCTCGCAGCAGTCAGCTCCTGCCAACCCACTTCATAGCTTTTGTTGCGCCCTCCCCCGAAGAGAGGACCGCAAAACTCCTGCGGGGAACCCATGGATAGAATATAGTTGACCCCGACCCCTCGGGCGCCTTTTCGCCCCTAGGCAATTATTCTATCTGTCGTTTTGGGGTGTCTCATATTCTATCGATCGTTTTGGAAAGGATGTTTTTTTCGGGATTTCAAATATTCCATCTACTTGAGGATGCCCAAAATCCAACCCTTAAACCCCCAACCCTAAACCCCTAAACCCTAAAACCCTAAACCCTACCTGAAAAAAGCCAGCAGAACCCTAAACCCAAAAGCAACGCCAAGGTGGAATGCCCTCCGGACTTCGCCACCACCTTGCCCATCCTCGTGGACAAGGCCACAATTCTGTTTAAACCCTAAACCTGTTTAAACCCTAAACCCTAAACCCTAAACCCTAAACCCTAAACCCTAAGCCCTAAGCCCTAAACCCGAAGCCCTAAGCCCTAAACCCGAAGCCCTAAGCCCTAAGCCCGAAGCCCGAAGCCCTAAGCCCTAAGCCCTAAGCCCTAAGCCCTAAGCCCTAAGCCCTAAGCCCTAAGCCCTAAGCCCTAAGCCCTAAGCCCTAAGCCCTAACCTAAGCCCTAAGCCCTGAGCCCTAATTACCCTAGCTGAGGGTTTGGACTTGGGCAGCTTAGGGTTTCGGACATTTTGAGTGTGGCTTTCAGTTTGCGGGGTTACCCTGTAGGCTGATGGGTACTTCACAGCAGGTGTCTAGGTAGGGGAAGCACTTATAGCCCTAATCAGGGCACCTCAACGACGTAATGCTACACGTGAACCTTCGAGTACCCTGCGCCTAGCATGAAGCACGGGAGTGCAACTTGCATGGGTTGGTGCGTCGGTTGCTTTTGACAAACGTAGCCCCCAAAGCTCCCCAAGCCCTGAGCAGGGTACTCATTTCATACTTACAAGCAAATCCTTACTTCCTTATAGAACCCTAAGCCCTAAACCCTAAACCCTAAACCCTAAACCCTAAACCCTGAACCCTAAACCTTAAACCCTAAACCCGAAACCCTTGCGAGTGCATGGATGGTTGACGGTTGAACGGTACCCCCGAAAGCCTTTTAATCTTTGCGCCACATTTATCCCGAAGCCCTAATCCCGAAACCCTAAACCCCCCCACCCTACCCAAGCGAGGTCTGCGAAAACATGCCGAGCTTCAGCTCAAAGGCAGAGCCTGCCGAGAGTAGGGTTTGGGGTTTAGGGTTTCGGGCTTTGGGACCGTCAGGCTTCGCGGCTGGAGTAATGTTTAGAGGGTCTACGATGGTTTTTGGCACGGTTTTGGGAGTCCAAAGTCTTGCCGCCTTTCGGTATAAGAGTCTGATCCGAGGACTCATGTAAAGAGATCCTGAACCCTAAACCTACTACCTCTCGTCGTCGTCGTCGTCGTCGTCGTCGTCGTCGTTTTAGTTTTGGATCTGGCCATGGCCTGTAGCATGATTGCTTAGGTTCTGAGCAGGTAACCTTCGAAATCTCCTTAGAACCCGAAGATTAACCTTTCTTCCTCAGCAAATGAGGCGAACCCCACACCGCACCTTTGGGGTTTTGGGGGGTTTTAGGGGTTCAGCTAGGGTTGATGCTTCCTTAATTTGCCAGTGAATCCTGGGGTGCTTGTACGGAGGGTTTGGGGGTCTTGGTTTTTGGGGTACTCAACAACAGTTTGGAGAGCCGGTTTACATCACCCTAATGAACCTCAAGCCCTGAATCCCTAAAAATCAGGCCCATAACCCACAACCGACCCAAAACCCATGACCCCCTAAACCCAAATGGCCCAAATAAGCCCCCCCAAGTTCCCAGTGCTGCCAGGACCTCAGCTTAATTCTCTGGTCGGCCTCCCGCAGGAAAGCCTAGCAGGGAAGACAAGCTCACCATGGAAGGGGCTTGAAGTCCTTAGCCCTTGACGCCCTTGTTGGGGTTTAGGGTTTAGGGTTTCGGGTTTAGGGTTTCGGGTTTTAGGGTTTTGGGTTTTCGCCAGCCGGTCTGGTTCTCCCAGAGAATCCTTCCCCCCCCCCAAGCCCTGAACACCAAAACCCTAAACCCTAAACCCCAAACCCCAAACCCCAAACCCCAAACCCCAAACCCGAAACCCCAAACCCTAGCCTTCTCGCCTTGAAGCCCTGAAGCCCCGGGTTTAGGGTTCCGGGTTTGGGATGGGTTTTAAGGTTTCCGGGCTTCAGGGTTAAACCTGCACTCGAAACTCTAAGCCTTAAAAACCCTCAAGCTTGGCATGTTCCCCCTGAACACTCATAGTCCTTAATGGGGATGATAATGGGGGGTATAATCCGATTCAGGATTGTACGTACGAGGGGGAACATGCCAGCCTCAAGCCCTGGACACCAGCCCCTAAACCCTTAACCTAAACCCCTAAACCCCAAACACCCCTAAACCCCTAAGCCCCTAAACCCCTAAACCCCTAAACCCCGAAACCCCTAAACCCCTAAACCCCGAAACCCCTAAAGCCCTAAAGCGCTAAACCCCTAACCCCCTAAACCTTTGAGCATCGTGGCCATTGGGGACTTCGGGCTGGGGTAACTCCAGGACCCGAGGCTTCGATTTTTTTATTTGAGGGGTGTCGGGTTGAGGGTTTAGGGTTTAGGGTTTAGGGGGTTTTCTCTCATGTGTGTGAAACTCCTTTTTATAAAGACTGTAGGGCTTGGGAGTTTGTTGGAAAGATTCTTCACCCCGAAGATCATTATGTGAGGTTCGGGAGTCTGTTTCGGATTGAGGAGAGTGGTTGGGTTTGCAGGGGGAGGGGGAGCTGGTCTTCTGCATGGGTTCAGGGTTCAGGGTTCCTAAACCCTAAACCCAACCTTAGGTCACACGTATCTTGCAGACCGATGTGCAGCCCTTGCAGCAAAGGAGGCTCGGCACGGCTCCTTAGGGTTTAGGGTTTAGGGTTTAGGGTTGGTGTGGGGGTGCAGTATGACGTATGGGGTGCGGGATTTCAGTCTGAATTGCGGTCCTCTGTTTGGGTACCCTAAATACTGTAGGAGGCTCCGTACTATCATAGGAACCATAAACGCAACTGCAATGTCGAGAAACCCTCAACATCTCGAGGGTTCATGACGTTCAATCCAAGAGTTCTGGCTCGGGACGGTACATTGGGCAATGCTCATGAGCCCCGTACTTGCTCAACTTTTTTGGAGGTTGACTCAGGTTACAACCGACCTTTCCACACGCGCCCCAAACCCCACAGCCTCAACATCAAGAATCTTGCGCAACCCTCAAGCCTCAAGCCTCAAGCCTCAAGCCTCAGTCCTCAACCCTCAACTTAAAAGCCTCAACCCTACAACCCGAAACCCTCAACCCTCAACCCGAAGACCCTCACTCCCTCAACCCTAAGACCCTCACTCCCTCAACCCTAAGTACCTTGCTTCGCGCGACTGGGGCCGCCAGGTGATGAGGCGTGACCTCACCAGCTTCTCTGCACAGGCGAATTCTAGAGGGTCCCGGCTTCGGGGTTTAGGGGGGTAATGGGTTTACGAGACCGGAGCTAACCCTAAACCCTAAGCCCTAAACTCGAAACCCTATACCCTAAAGGGTCTGACAAGGCAGCCACTCTTGGGTTTAGGGTTTAGGGTTCAAGGTTCAGGGCATAAGATTTAGCGCCCAGGACCTCTGCATGACTGCGCAGTGCTTGGCCAAGCTTGGCGGCAAAGGGAAGGCCTGTACCAAGGGCCTTTTCGCTGTGGGGAGGGTTGAGGCGGCCCTAAACTTTAAACCCCCGTGAAGCCCAAAACACAAACCCTGAACCCTAGCACCTACACCCTACCCCCCAGCAGAGGGTTTCGGTTCGGCTTAGGGTGTTGGGGGGTAGGACTTCAGGGTGTTGAGTTTCAGGCCGTGTTTTTGGAGCGCTCTCTAAACAAGCGTCCCATGCTTCATGTGCTCTATAAACCCTGAACCCGAACATTCCGAAGGTTTCGCCTAAAAGGCACCACGGTTCTCAGAACAAATGCCTATGGTGTGTAGGCCTTCGATAAGGGGGAGGGACTCCAGAGACCTTTTTGAACCCCGTATGCCCACTAGTTACGCAACAAAAAGCCAACAACCCTAGCTCGCCCAGTGCCTTTACATTCCCTTCATTGGGGCCTATCCTAGAAACCCGTGAGGAGCCAAATATAAAGCCCAAACACTGAACTCCAAACTCCCAACCCTGAAACCTCAAACCCTAAACCCTAAACCCTAAGCCCTAAGCCCTAAGCCCTAAGCCCTAAGCCCTAAGCCCTAAGCCCTAAGCCCTAAGCCCTAAGCCATAAGCCCTAAGCCCTAAGCCCTAAACCCCAAATTTTAGAGCTGCAGATCCTAAGCCGCAGCCCAGCAGCTTGGCTGTCTAGCCTTCTCGGCTTCAGTCTTCCAACATAACTCAGCCTTCGTGCATATCCTTCCTCTGCCTGCCAAAGCCGGGAGGCCTAGACAAGGATCCCTAAAAAACCCTAAACCCTAAACCTTAACCCTAAACCAAAAACCCTAAACCCGAAACCCTAAACCCTAAACCCTGAACCCTAAACCGGGTTCTCCACAAGGGACCAGGATTTAGAGTCCTCTTACGGGTGCTCCAAGGGAGAGTCTACTATTTGCTTTAAGAACTCCCCAAAAATAAACAAAAATCATCCCTATATTACCCTTATGAAGGAAGAACATTTCTATTTTTTTAGTAGGAGTGGGGGGTTGGCCAAACTCGGTGTCCCCTGACCCTCCAAGCGCCAGTATGTAGAGGGTCCAGCCTCGCCTGAGGTTTAGGGTTTAGGGTTTAGGGTTTAGGGTTTAGGGTTTAGGGTTTAGGGTGTAGGGTTTAGGGTTTAGGGTTTAGGGTTTAGGGTTCAAACCCTCAATCCTAGAAGCCCCAAACCCACCCAAACCCTAGGCTTCGCAGCCCCAATAGGCCCCAGGGCTGCTCAGCCCCAATCGGCCACAAGCAGGGGTTAGGTTTAGGGTTTAGGGTTTAGGGTTTCGGGTTTCAGGTTTAGGGTTTAGGGTTTCGGGTTTCAGGTTTAGGGTTTTGGGCCGCTTCCAGGCACAAGTAGAAGCCCCTAAATTTCAGAGTGTTCGGGTTGGGATGCCCCCACTAACACTAACAATCCTTCATCGGGGTTCTCGTACCCCTCTACGATAATCCCTGTGAAGGACTGTCAGCATACGGGGGAACATCTCAAGTTGAGGGTGGAAAGTTAGTGGCTTTGGGGGCCTAGATGCAAGGTGTCGCGTTTCGGCCCTCGGCCTTAGCCCTAAACCCTAAGCCCCAAGCCCTAAGCCCCAAGCCCCAAACCCTAAACCCTAAACCCTAAACCCTGAACCCTAAATCTTAAACCCTAAGCCCTACACCCTAAACCCTAAACCCCGAAACTACCGAGGACCATTCTCGTGGCTGATTTCGTTTGTCCGGACCACTATGGCGACGGGATCTCTGCCCGGGCCGTAGGCTTTCCTTGCCCGACCTTCGAAGCCCTTGCCTGAAACCCTAAAAGTCCCTGAAAGTCACCTAAACTCCTTAAAAGCCTCCCTAAACTCTAAACCTAAGCCCAGATTTTCAGAGCTTGAGGCTTGGGCTTCAGGGCAATCGTTTCAGGTCCTGGGGCTCAGGTTTCGGGCTCTTCGGGATTGGGAGTCTTCAGATGTGGCATTCGGAGGCTTCAAGGTTTAGAGTCTTAGCATAGACAGGGTGTTAGGGTTCAAACCTCAACCCTGAACTTTCGAACCCTAAGCCCTAAACCCTAACCGTACACAACATCACCTGTTCCCAAGAAGAGCCGGAGGCAGGATCACTTTTTTGGTTGGGGCTTTCCCTTTCTAAGGGACTTTTACTCCCGTGGTCCATCCCTTCAAAGACAACCCTCCCCCCCCCACTCACCCACGCCCCCATCCACCCCCTTGGTTTAGGCAAGGTTTCGGGCTTAGGGTTGTGGTCTCAGCGTCGAGCTGCCCCTGAACCCTAAACCCTCAACCCTCAACCCCCAACCCTAAAACCCTAAACCCTAAAACCCTAATCCCTAAACTCTCAACCCTAAAACCTAAACCCAAATACTGGCAGCTCCCAGGCCTTTGCTCGTTGTTCTCGCTCTGGCTGCGAGCACGCATGCGCACAGTTTCCTGGACTCGAATGAAGTCACTGAGAATGAGGCGCCTGCGGGGGGAGTATACTTTGGGGATTGAGGGGTTCCCCAAAAGCCCCATCTGCGACCCTAAACCCTAAACCCTAAACCCTAAACCCTGAACCCTGAACCCTGAACCCTGAACCCTAAACCCTAAACCCTAAACCCTAAACCCTAAACCCTAAACCCTAAACCCTAAACCCTAAACCCTAAACCCTAAACCCTAAACCCTAAACCCTAAACCCTAAACCCTAAACCCTAACCCTAAACCCTAAACCCTAGACCCCAAGCCCAACTCATTGAACTCACCAAACCCTAGGGATAGAGGTTCATCTCGCATCATCAGACACCCTGGGCGTGTCTCATTGCCTGCCGTAACCAATAAAAAGCGCATGTTTATACATATATAGATGTTTGTATGTGTAGGTATATATATATATAATTGTATATGTATGTATGTATGTATGTATGTATGTATGTATGTATGTATGTATGTATGTATGTATGTATGTATGTATGTATGTATGTATGTATGTATGTGTGAATAGTTATGCGTGTAATTATGTATACAGTTCTGTATGTGCATGTGCATGTGCATGTGTATCGGCCGGGAAAGCATGCAAGCTTCAGAAACTTTGAGATCACATCCCTTAGTCGATTCTCATTCTGTTCTTTTGTGGCGATGCTTTTTCAGATCACATGATCCTCCCTCCTGCTCGGTGGGCCCCAAAGCCTCTTGAACAGAAGTGCTGACAGCCTCTACGGCCCCAAAGCCACCAAACCCTAAGTCCCATAAGCTGCAAAACCCTCAACCCTCAGCCTTCAACCCTATGGGCCCTAAACCCTAAACCCTAAACGGTAAACCCGAAGCCCTAAACCCTAAACCCTAAACCCTAAACCCTAAACCCTAAACCCTAAACCCTAAACTCTAAACCCTAAACCCTAAACCCTAAACCCTAAACCCTAAACCCTAAACCCTAAACCCTAAACCCTAAACCCTAAACCCTGAACCCGAAACCCGAAACCCGAAACCCTCGCCCGCAAAGCACCCTAAACGTCGCCCGCCAGGTCCAGCAGAGCTTGCTGGACACGGCAGGCACGGGCAATGGGGCCCTGAGGCGCTCGGAACTTCACCAGGCGAAGGGAGGGCTTAGGGTTTAGGGTTTAGGGTTTAGGGTTTCGGGTTTGGGGTTTCGGGTTTAGGGTTTACAGGGGTTTCAAGGGGGTTTCTTCGGGGTTTAGCGGGCTTATCAGGGGTTTTAGGGGTTGGAGATTTGGGGGTTTAGGGGTTTAGAGTGTTCAGGGTTGCAGGTTTGGGGTTTTAGGTTGAGCGGGTGTGCAGGTTGGGGTGGGAGACATGAGGCTCTGCGCTCGGGGAAGTATATTTCCGGGGGCCTACCATGAGCCCTGCTGCAACCTCCAGGGCCCCCTCTGCTGCTAAAGACCGGACAGCTCAAGAAGACTGATATCCAGCCTCAAGGAGGGCAGGAGGGCGAACATCCACAACCCCGAAACCTCTGAGGGTTTTAGCTTTTAGGGTTTTAGGGTTTTAGGGTTTAGGGTTTTAAGGTGTTAGGGTGTTAGGGTGTTAGGGTTTTAGGGTTTTAGGGTCTAAACCGCATTCGGTCCACCAAGCACCAGGCACTTCTGCCGACCTACACCGCTCTGCCGAAGAACTCGCTGGGGGCCCGGCTGGACTTCGAACTTGTAAGTAGAGGGAAGGGGATTGGGGGGGGGGGGGAGCGCTTCTGAGAACCCAAATTATGACAAGAAGTAGGTCAACTATGCCTTTTCTCTCTTGTTGGTGGGCTACTCGCAGCCCATGATCAGAATAGTGTGGGTCCACGGAGGGTGACAGCGGAGAATTTCGACATGCTGAGTCGTGGTTCGCGTATCCTCAACCCAAATCCTAAACCCTACAGCCTAAACCCCAAACCCTAAACCCTAAACCTAAACCCTGAACCCGAAGCTCTAAACCAAACCCACCGTAAACCCTAAACCCGGAGCCTTCACTCCAAGCCCCAAGCCAGAAACCCTTGTTAGGGCTTCGCTTTTTGCCGTAAGTGTGGCGTTGGATCCGAGGCAAGGCTTGATCGACCACCAGGCTCCTGCTGAACTCTGGGACGTGGAATTTAAGGGTTTCAATATATTTTATTATCATATCCATTTTACTATTTCACATTATAGTATATTCTTGTCTATGAATAGTAATATTCATATTATATCATATTATATATATTATGTTGTATTGTATCTTTTATAGTGTACTATAGTATATTATGTTATTCTAGGACCAGGAGTAGGCCCTTATTCCCCCTTTTTTTAGGGGTTTAAGTTCCCGTATCAATCCCTTTAAACCAGAAAGGGTACCCTTTTTTCCTTGGCTACTCCTGGGTATAGTATTTTATCTTATATGAGATTTCATTGTAATATGATATACTGTCATATTATATTATTATCTTAGATTACATTATGCTTTGTTATATTCTTGGTGCTCTTGCTATTTCTAGAAGGTGCAGGGATTTGGGGTATATGGGAGATCTTCAATTCTCGATCTTTTTTTTTGGGGGGGGGGCGGGGGGGGGGGGGGGTAGGGGGGGGTGGGGGAGTTCCACGGCCCTATATTTAGATCAACCCTCCTGGTACAGTCAGGTACTCTACCATGGAGAGTGCTCTGAAAAAGGCTTCGGGGGTAGGGTTTAGGGTTTAGGGTTGAGGGTTTAGGGTTTAGGGTTGGGGTTCTAGGGTTTAAGGTACGTAGCCCTCGGTGATATTAGGCACCGCTCACGACACGGCAGGCCCTCGCATGACGAGCCTCCATCCCTAACCCCCCGGACCGAAGCCTTCATCCATCAGACCGCCATCCCCGTGTCCTAAATTCTGGGGGGGGCGCCCTCAGCCCCAACCTGCACACCCGTCAAACCGAAGCCGCAAAAAACACCCCAATGCTCCCAAGCACCTAAACCCTCAACTCTAAACCCTAAACCCTAAACCCTAAACCCTAAACCCTAAACCCTAAACCCTGAAGCCACCAATCCTCGAGCCATTGTGCGGGAAGCCGGCTGGCATGACGTTGCCATCTGACGTTGCCGACGAAGCGACGAAGACCGAACATGTCAAGCACAGAAGCCGGTGGAGACAACCATCAGCTCATTGAAAGATGACGTGCTTGGCCAGAAAGGCTCAGAGGGAGAGTTGATTGAACTCGGCAGCTTCCTCGCCTTGTGCCAAGAGGTAGGCGTTTTCGGGGGAAGGCGTTTTCAAGGCGCAACATTAAGCAGCCGTAAGGTTGCTTAATGGAGAAAAGTGGGCCAAAAGCAAACCTGAGAAGACCAACCTTCGGGTTCGCGCCCAGCAGCAAGCAGCAACCCTAAACCCTAAACCCTAAACCCTAAACCCTAAACCCTAAACCCCAAACCCCAAACCCTAAACCCTAAACCCTAAACCCTGAACCCTAAACCCTAAACCCTAAACCCGAAACCCTAAACCCTAAACCCTAAACCCTAAACCCTGTGATGTTGGGGCGTCGGGCTTGGGGTTTGGGGCTCGGAGCGGTTTACGGTTTGGGGTTTTGAGTCTTGGGATTTCTTAGGTGGAAGTTTAGGATTTAGGGTTTAGGGTTTAGGCTTTAGGATTTAGGGTTTAGGGTTTAGGGTTTAGGGTTTAGTGTTTAGGGTTTTTGGGTAGCTAGGCACTTAAGGCAGTCTCCGATCCTGTACTGTCAGCGAGTCAGGCTGTGCGCTACGTGCTTCACCGCATGTTCGTCCAGAAGTATGGCCTCTGGGCTGCATCAGGTTTAGGGTTTACAAGTAATGATTGGCCATGAATGACGAGCACCTCATCTCGGAGAGTATATCGGGTGCGCTTCAAGCTTGTGCGGGTTAGGGTTTCGGTTCAGGGTTGAGGGCTTCGGTTTTAGGATTTAGGGTTTAGGAATCTGTGGCTTGGGGGGTGGGGGGGGGGGGTTGGCGGCTGGTGGATTGGTACTTCGCCAAATGGGGTTCCCCAAGCGGAACCCCCAAAAAGCTTACCCCTGTTTATCTCGTGTTCGGAAACCCCAATATCAAGCCTCAACCCCAAAAAGCAGAAACCCAAAACCATTTCCCTAAAAGCAAGCGGCCAAGGCTGGTATATCAAGGGCCTCGAGCCCAGCGGTGACCACTGGCATCACGACGCACCGGAGGAAGCTCGTCTTGCGCTTTCGGGCTTCTATTAGGATTTAGACCTAAACCCTAAACCCTAAACCCTAAACCCTAAACCCTAAACCCTAAACCCTAAACCCTAAACCCTAAACCCTAAACCCTAAACCCTAAACCCTAAACCTAACCCTAAACCCTAAACCCTAAACCCTAAACCCTAAACCCTAAACCCTAAACCCTAAACCCTAAACCCTAAACCCTAAACCCTAAACCCTAAACCCTCTTTTCAAGTTTAGGGTTTAACGCTTTAGGGCGTGCGGCGGTATGCAGGTTTCAGGACGACTCTACCAGACGGTGGCCCCCCACATTCCGTGCAAACATTTTAAACGTCTTGAGCTCGAAGCCTTCAACCCTGAAACCCCAAAACCCTAGACCCTAAACCCTAAACCCTAAACCCTAAGCCCTAAGCCCTAAGTTTAAAGTGGGGTTGGCCGCGAAGCCCAGAAAAACCCCTAAGTGATTCGACTGGCGACCCAGGAGAAGCCCGAGCTGGGCAAGGTCAAGGACTGGGGTTTTAGGGTTTAGGGTTTAGGGTTTCGGGGGGTTTGGGGAGTTTGGGGGCTTAGGGTTTGGGAGTTTGGAGGTTTGGGGAGTTTGGGGGTTTGGGGAGTTTGGGGGGTTTGGGGAGTTTGGGGGTTTAAGGAGTTTGGGGGGTTTAGGGTTTTGGGGTGTTGGGGTATGGGCAGTTTCGGCTTCTTGTTTGCTGGTGGGTCTTGGGGCTTTGGGTTTCTGAGCTTGAGGTACTCTCAGGATTGACCGTGTTGGGGTGTCGTTCCTTAGATGATTTCGGAAATGGATGGGAAGCTGGGTTTCGGGTTTCGGTTTAGGACTTCAGGGCCCTAAACCCCCTAGGCCCTAAACCCTAAACCCTAAACCCTCAACCCTCAACCCTCAACCCTCAACCCTCAACCCCTCAACCCCTCAACCCCTCAACCCTCAACCCCTCAACCCTCAACCCCTCAACCCTCAACCCCTCAACCCTCAACCCCTCAACCCTCAACCCTCAACCCTCAACCCTCAACCCTCAACCCTAAACCCTAAGTCCTAAACCCTAAACACTAAACCCTAAAGAAACCCTGCTCAATTCCAGTAGCTTGGCTCCCTTCGCGGCTTCGGGTTGTGGGCTGCTTTGGTGATTGCTCTCGGGCTCCGAGTTAGGGTGCTAGGCTGAGCCACTCTCATTCACAGGCATGTCAGACACTGAACCACACCCAACACCTGAAATTCCTTGCGCCCCCCTGCTTTTAAGCCCTGAATGCTAAAAGCTGGCCAGGGCTTAAGGGTCCTCGCAGACCTCCCCAAGTTGGTCAGCCTCCCCGGAAGCATGTTATCAGGAGTGGGTGCCGACCTACATGCAGGACCTACTCGAAAAGCAACTGCACCACAAGGCACAGCCCCTTACTTGAAGGCTCATAGCCCGGAACATCAACCCTTGAAGCCCCAAAGCAAAGCCTTGCTTGCAGGTTCTTGGGCACTTTTTCCAGAACTTTCACTATGTTGATAAGTGTGATAGCCAAAACCCTCAACCACAAAGCAACTCACCCA
>CAJNDS010001569.1:195000-205000 GCA_905221605.1 Symbiodinium natans
CGTTCACGTTAGAGACAGCTGTCTAGGGCTTCAAGAACAGAGCCCTGAAAGCTCTCAAGTTGTAGGGTTTCGGGGGTTTTTAGAGTTAGGGAAGTGAGTTCGGGGGGTTCGGGGCCCAGGGTTCGGAGTTCCTGCGTGCCAGGAAGTACTCAGCCGAGCCCTTAGATTCGGCTGGAGGGCCGTGAGCGCGAGGGGCTACAGGGTGCACGGGCGTCTGAACGCAAGGCATGGTTTTTTTCTATCTACATTATGGTCCTTTTTGGGGTGCCCTAAGTATAAGACCCCGTGTTATAATCGGGGCTGCAAGAAATAACCAGCGTCCCGCAGCCCTAAGCATACTGGAAACGGCCCTCGCGCCCTCAACGGGTTTGAGAGGGGTTGAGGCGGTTTTAGGGTCTCTTCGAGTGGGATGGTCCTCCCACACCACACACCATGACTGCATGACCCCTAAACCCTAGACCCTAAGCCCGAAACCCTAAGCCCTAAACCCTAAACCCTAAACCCAAAATTTCAAACCTAAATTCTAAACGGCCCTAAACCCTAAACCCTAAACCCTAAACCCTAAACCCTAAACCCTAAACCCTAAACCCTAAACCCTAAACCCTAGAGACGGTGCCAAGGACTGGCAGGACGCTGACAATTGGCTCATGGACCTAGAAGAGCAACACTACAAAGGCCCCGGGGGGGGGCTTCTGCCTTGTGGAGGTAAGACGTAGGGTTTAGGCTTCAGGGTTCAGGGTTTAGGGTTTAGGGTTTAGGGTTAAGGGTTTAGGGTTTAGGGTTTGGGCGAAAAGTGCTGGACCTGGAAGAAGGTGAAGGCCAGCCCTAAACGATGACATCCAGAAAGCTGCCTTCGAATGTTTGCAAACTAGGGGGGGAAGTGCTGGGGGACGCCACACTGAAGAGCTAGCTGGGCTAAGCCCTAAACCCCCAAAACCCTAACCTTATCCCCTCCTCCCCCCGGCTGCCCCAAGCAATAAGGACAAGCCGAACTCCCTCCCCCAAACGAAATTCCCCAAACCTTGGGGCGGAGGGGGGCGAACCTACCTGGGCGTCTCTGCCCGAAGCCTTACCTTAAACCCTCAAGCCCTTTATGGTCACTTCGAAGTTCTGGTCCCTTTCTGGGGTCACTCTTATAAGGCGGCCCCTATCTAGGATACCCCAGGGTCCGAGTTTAGAGAAGCGACCATATGAAACCCTAGACCCCAAACCCAAACCTCTACGCCCGACAGAAGCCCCTAAACGGTCTGCGGCTCCCCTGCGCCGACCTAGTAGCATTCCCTTATGGCCCTTTTATAAATATATTCCAATACACCCCCCCCCCCCCCCCCCCCCCCCCCCCCCCCCAAAAAAAAAATGGAAAAAAAAACCTGCTCTAATTTTTCAAGGCCCCTATACTACAATTTGCTTAAGAACCACCAAAAAATAGTAACCCCTATATTACCCTTAATAAGGAAGAGTTTTTTTAGTTTTTTGGGCTTCTTAAGCAATTAGTACCCTAAACCCTAAACCCTCAACCCTCAACCCTCAACCCTCAACCCTCAACCCTCAACCCTCAACCCTCAACCCTCAACCCTCAACCCTCAACCCTCAACACTAAACCCTCAACCCTAAACCCTAACCCTAACCCTAACCTAAACCCTAAAACCCTAAACCCTAACCCCCCCCCCCCCCCTATTTTTAAGGGTCTCAGGCTCCCCTGTGCCGACCTACGACTCCACCCTGCGCCTGGTGGAGACGATCGGCGAGAGGCAGCTGAGAGCACTCCTCTGGTAGGGTTTAGGGTTTAGGGTTTGGGGTTTGGGGTTTAGGGTTTAGGGTTGAGGGTTTAGGGTTTAGGGTTGCGGGTTTAGGGTTTAGGGTTTAGGGTTAGCCCCTAGTAGGGATCACAGCACCCCCTACTATAACCCCTACCAAGGACTGTTCGTATAAGGGGGGAACATCCCAAACCGTGCTAGTAGAAGCGGGAACATCCCAAGTTAGGGTTCACCAGGGTTCTTAGGGTTAGTTAGGCCTCGTAGGGCTATGAGAGCTATGCCGGGTAGTAGGCTTGTTAGGGCTGTCCGGGTTATTCGGGTTACTAGGGTTCTTGCGGCTTCATAGGGCTGTTGCGGGGTTTTGGGTTTGCATAGACCCTTTGTGGGTTTAGGGTGTAGGGTTTATGGGGCTTTTGTGTGGTTTAGGGTGTGAGGTTGGGTTAGTTTCGGGCTAGGGTTTGGGGGCTTGTGAGGCCCTAGGCCCTCGAGCCTAAATCTTGTAAACCCTTCAAAAATGCCTAAACCCTAAACCCTAAACCCTAAACCCGAAACCCGAAACCCTAAACCCTGAACCCTGAACCCTGAACCCTAAACCCTAAACCCTAAACCCTAAACCCTAAACCCTATTGCAAGGCGCCCTCTCTTCTTTTGCGCTTGAGGAGAGGCTCTAGGCGAGCTCGAAGTAAGAACCGCAGAAAGAGCCCCTTGCAGCTCCCACCATCAGCCGCCGTGCCTTTCAGGGGGGCTCATGGGGCTTAAGGATTTCCACTGATAGGGTTTGGGGTTTAGGGTTTTGGGGTTTAGGGTTTAGGGTTTAGGGTTTAGGGGTTTCCCTACTTCTTACTACCCACGAACCTCCAAGCATACACCTTTCGTCTTGGTCCCAGCCCTAACCCAACCCCTTCGCCGAAACTCCACACCCTGCAGGTACTTCCACTTCAACGACGGCGAATGCCGTGCGCTGAAGACGACCCTTCGGGACATGGAAGGAGCGGGATTGAGGGTTCGGGGGTGTAGTGGTTTAGGGTTTAGGGTTTCGGGTTTAGGGTTTAGGGTTTAGGGTTTAGGGGGTTGTGGGCACCCCCTCAGCTGAACCCGAACGCCCCACTAGAAGAGCCTCACACTGCTGCGTCCTCTACACCCCTCTGAAGGGGCCATGCAACCCAAGGCGCAAACCTCCCGGCACCCAACCCCAAAGCCCTAAACCCTAAACCCTGAACCTTTTGCAGCCAAACCTTAACCCCTATAGGGGGCACTAGACCTGAAACGGCCGGGTGAGGGCCTGGGGACCCAGGGATGTCCGACTTCCCAGTTTTGGTGACTCCCCCCCATGCAGAGAAATAAGCCCCCTGAAGCCATCAACTTACACCCCAAACCGTTCGTGCTATGCGCGGGGCTTCCTGATCCTTTCCAGTGCGGCTTACGATGCTGTTCCCGGTGGGTTGTGATGCCTGCGCTGCGCTGGGACACCTGGAGGAAGAAAAGCGACGCAGATTTGCGTACCCCGTTCTAGATGTTGAAGGCAAGAGGAAGCAGGCCGAGATGAAGGTGACAGTTCAATCGGCCAGTAGCAGGATGACCCTCCATTCGCAAGTCCGTCGCAGCCGTGCCGACGCAAGATTCCTTCGCTGGGCTCGTGCTCAAGGCAAACGAGTCGGAGCTTACACTTTACACATTTTGGGATACTCTAACCCCCTCTAAAACTGAAAGTGTACACCTTTTGGGGGCTTATGAACCCAGCAAGCAAGGATTGATGCATCAGACCTCAGCCGGAGAGCCTAATTCCAGATGTCGTCAATGGAGAGGGGAGAGTGCCGGAAGTGGGGCCAGAAACTTAAGCCCCAACTCTCAAACCCTCCTTCTCGTAAACCCTAAACCCTAAACCCTAAACCCTAAACCCTAAACCCTAAACCCTAAACCCTAAACCCTAAACCCTAAACCCTAAACCCTAAACCCTAAACCCTAAACCCTAAATCCTAAACCCTAAACCCCGCCTTCCGGCTGCAGAGGCAAGAAGGCAGGTCGGGTGCGGCTCTCGACCTTCTACAAGAAGTCGCTCTACAGCCACTGGCGCTTCACGGAGAAGGAGCCGGTCCTCAGGGTTTAGGGGGCAGTTTGGGGGTTTAGGGTTTAGGGTTTAAGGTTTAAGGTTTAGGGTTTAGGGTTTAGGGTTCCAGAAAGGTTTAGCGGGTATTTAGAGACGTTTTTCGACAGTTGCGAAAGGGGGAAGCTTCGGGGCAGTTAGGCCCAAGAGCCTTGATCTAGTCCAGGATGGTCGGGGTCATTCCTAAACTAAAGCTCAAACCCCAAACCCCAAACCCCAAACCCCAAACCCCAAACCCCAAACCCCAAACCCCAAACCCCAAACCCCAAACCCCAAACCCCAAACCCCAAACCCTAAACCCCAAACCCTAAACCCTAAACCCCAAACCCTAAACCCTAAACCCACAAACTCTATAGGGAAGAAGAGCCCAACTGGCCGACCACAAAGTTTTTCTGAGATCAGGTGCCCTTTTATGGGGTTTTGGGGGCACACAAGGGTTTGAGCCTTCAAGCCTTTAAGGGTTCAGGGTTTAGGATTTAGGGTTTAGGGTTAGGGTTTAGGGTTTAGGGTTACGGTTTCGCGTTCAGATGCGCAGATTCGGTTCGTGTTTCAGGCCTTGTGCTTGTCAGACAGGACCCTGGGATATGTTTTCCACAAGTTGGTGTGAGGGTTTCGGGTTTAGGGTCTTTAAGCCTTTTGCCAGCGGCTTTGTTTAAGGGCCTGCCCAAGCCCCGGCCGATGTCCAGGCCGACTACCTCCGCACCTTGGGTGCCCTTGATGATTCGGAACCTTGGGCAAAATCGGTTGGTCCAAGGTTAGGCATTTTTAGGGTTTGGGGTCGGGGGGTTTGTAAACCCCTAAACTCCCTAAACCCTAAACCCTAAACCCTAAGCCCCTAAACTCTAAGCCCATTAGGGGGTTTAGGGTTTTTGGGGGCTTCCTTGCATGTGTAGATGCTTGCTTCGCTTGCCTCAGATCATGCTGGGCACTTCTGGAAGCAACCCTAAATGCTCAACCCCAAACCCCCTTCAGCTCTAGACCCCCAAAACCCCTAAATCCTGAACCCTACAAGCCCTCAAACCCTAAACCCTGAACCCGAAAACCCAAACTTTCAGGCTCCTCGACGCCCAAAGCCCAGACTTCCAAGGAAACCCTAAACCCTAAACCCTAAACCCTAAACCCGAAACCCTAAACCCTAAACCCCAAACCCCAAACCCTAAACCCTAAACCCTAAACCCTAAACCTAAACACCCTAAACCCTAAACCCTAAACCCTAAACCCTAAACCCTCGAAAGCAGCCCAAGGATGTCCAGCAGCCGCAGGCCGGGTGCCTGAGCTCCTCGGAAACCTGGTTTTAGGGCTTTAGGGTTTAGGGTTTAGGGTTTAGGGTTTAGGGTTAGGGTTTTAGGTTTTAGGGTTTAGGGCTGCCTATAGCTTCTCGGACGCAGAGTAGGCCCCTGATTCCCCTTTTTTTTGTTAGGGTTCGGGTTCACTTAATACGCCCCCTGAAAACCAAAAAGAGCACCCTTTTTGTTTAGTCCTAGGTTGCTCCCGGGCCTAGTAAAACTTTCCATGAACCTGCAAAAGTAACACCCTTCGCTCCCTGAGCCGTAAGCCTTCAAGCCTGAACCCTAAGAGAAGCCCAGGTTTAGGGTTTGGGCTCTTTTCTTCCATGCAGCGCATGCACGATGAGTTTCCTCGACAGCATGGGTGAGTTTGTGGATATTTGTAGGCTTCTGGGCTCTTCCGGGGATTGAGGGTTGTTGGTCTGAAGGTTTTTATTTGGGGTTCCGGGGTTGTGAGGGTTTAGGGTTTCGGGTTTAGGGCTTAGGGCCTATAGGGCCGAGGGTTTAGGGATGTTGCGAAGCTCTGCTCATGTTGCAGGTCATCATCGCAAACTACATGATGGCCGGGCACCTGACATCACCGGGCTGAGGGATTAAAAGGGTAAACCCTAAACCCTAAACCCTAAACCCTAAACCCTAAACCCTAAACCCTAAACCCTAAACCCCAAACCCCAAACCCTAAACCCTAAACCCTAAACCCTAAACCCTAAACCCTAAACCCCAGCAGGGGCTTGGCTGCCCAAAAAATGGCTATTAAGCCCAGGCGCGGCCCAATTGCCTGGAAGCGTCTGGCTTGCCACGTCCTCGGAGGGGTTCCGAGATTTTTTGTTGGGTTTCCGGGTTTCCGCGTGTGTTTTGCAGGCATTGGGGGGTTTAAGTTGTTGAGTTTTGGGGTTTTGGTGGGGTTTAAGGTGTTTGGGGCTCAGGAGGTTGTTTATCTAGGGTTGCTAAGGCGCTGGCTGGTGTCTTAGAGCTTAGATGTGTTTGACGCGAGGTGCAGGGGCAGCGTTTAGGGTCAAGGGTTTGGAGGTGTAGGGGGGGGGGGGGGCTGGACAAAGGAATCCGGAGTGAGGGTGCCAATGTTTGGGGGCTTTAGTTCAGTCATCCACCTGGCCAAGACCTACTGCTGCCTTTGTGCCCTAAGTCAGAGTGATGAAAGCCACATCAAAGCCTGAGCCACAGCCGGGTTTTGCTTTTGCTGCAGGGCTTCCGGGTTAGGGTTCATATCATCGCAGGGGAAATTGTTTCGGGGGTTTGAGGGCGCCATTTCTACCAGCCCGCCCATGCGCAGCCTCCATGTCACCACGTTGCGAGGTATGCCATTTGCTGCCGGAATGAGTGTGACCTGGCGCGAGCTGTTTGACTGGTCCCGAAGGGCCGTTTTTCCTCTTTGTTACCTCAACCCTAAAGAGTGGCTCTTTAGCTCCCTACAGTCCGAAATGCGGCTGCCCGTGCGGGAGGGGGTGGGGGGGGGCTGTTACCTGTACGACCTGAAATGCGCGGGATTCGCATTTCAGGCTTTTGGTTTCCCCCTCACGGCGGGTAAACCCCAAACCCCAAGCCCCAAGCCCCAAGCCCCAAGCCCCAAGCCCCAAGCCCCAAGCCCCAAGCCCCAAGCCCCAAGCCCCAAACCCCAAACCCCAAACCCCAAGCCCGAACCCCAAACCCCAAACCCTAAACCCCAAACCCTAAACCCCTATAATACCCCTGTGAAACCCCAAAAACCCCAAAGCCCAGGTGAGGACCTCATGGGCCAACTGGAGAACCGGCTCCAGACCTCCCTGGCCGAGCCGAAGAAGATCGCAGCGCTGGCGGGGGCGCTGGGAGGGCAGTGGGGGGGGGTTTGGGGTTTGGGGTTTAGGGTGTAGGGTGTAGGGTGTAGGGTGTAGGGTGTAGGGTGTAGGGGGGTTGGGAGACTCAGTTTGGGGTTTTCGGGGTCTGAGGGGTTTGGCGGTCTGAGGGTTTTGGGGGTCCCCAGCACGCGCAAAGCCCTGGAGAGGGAGGAAGAGGCTTAGGGTTTTGGGGTGGGGGGGGGGGAAATCTAAACCCTAACCCCTAAACCCGAAACCCTAAACCCTAAACCCTAAACCCAAAACCCTAAACCTAAAACCCTAAAACCCTAAAACCCTAAACCCTAAACCCTAAACCTTACCGATATTGCCAGGCTTTTGTGGGCCCTCAGGAGCCTCCGAAGCATCCCCCGGTGGGCCCTGCTGAACAGGTCGCGAACATGTCCTCCGACACGGTCTGTCTCTGAGGGCATCTGGGGGTTTCCGGAAATTAGGGTTTAGGGTTTAGGGTTTAGGGTTTAAGATTTAAGTTTTAGGGTACCTTAATGGAGGTCCTAATCATCATGGGGTCCTACTATTTGGGGGGGCTATTTTAGGGTATCCCTATTTTCGTAAACCCCGGTTTGTTTGGGGCATGACTGAAGGGCGGGCTGAGGATTTGGGGCTCAGGGTTCAGGGTTCAGGGTTCAGGGCTTAGGGTTTAGGGTTTAGGGATCAGGGTTTAGGGTTTTGGGTTTAGGGTTTAAGGTTTGGGGTTTAGGTGGGTTTATGATAACGTTTCGGGCGTTGAGGCTTGAGCCCTAGAACCCTAGAACCCTAAACCCTAAACCCTAAACCCTAAACCCTAATCCCTAAACCCTAAACCCTAAACCCCCTAAATCCCAAACCCTAACCGTCCGGGAGGCTGCCGTATTTTCATTGTCACTATTTGGGGTTTAGGGTTTAGGGTTTAAGGTTTAGGGTTTGGTATAGTGGGGTAACATTTTACATCTCTTAAGCGTACTTAAACTCAACAAGGAATTCAAACTTCAATTCTTAGTGCCATCGCAACCCTGAGACCCTCACACATGCAACCCAGGTCACCGCACCCCGGGTTCTGAGCCCCGCGCTGCTCCAGCGTTTGGAGCAGGTGAGGTTCTGGGTTTGGGGTTCAGGGTTTAGGGTTTGGGGTTTAGGGTTTAGGGCTAGGGTTTAAAAGGGGTTCAGGGTGGTTGAGGGTTGTATAGGGTTTAGGGTTGAGGTCTCAGGGGCTTCGGCCTGAGGGTTGCAGGGTTTAGGGTTGAGGGTTTCAGGTATCCGGGTTTTAGGGTTTTCGGGCTTCGTGCTTAGAGCGTGAGGTATAGGGCTTCGGGCGCCGCAGGAGTTGAAGGGTTTTGAGGACCTCCAGGGCTTTGCTGTCCTTGCGGCACTTGCAGACTCGGAGCAACGGACACATCGGACAAGAGCCCTAAGCCCTAAACCCTAAACCCTAGACCCAAAACCCCTAAACCATAACCCCTAAACCCGAAGCCCTAAACCCTAAGCCCTAAAACCCTAAGCCCTAAAGCCCTAAGCTCTAAATGCTCGATGCTGACTGCTTTTTGCGGGATTCCTTGGGGGGCTCATCCTGAACCCTACAGACCCCTAAGCCCTAAGCCCTGCGCCCTAAAACCCTACTTGGAATTCCATGGTACTTATTAACCAAATATAACTGTACTTGGGGGTTTAGGGTTTACGGTCTAGGTAGTATGGGTACTCATGAACCAATTATCATATACTTGTAACTGTACAAAACATATTAGGGCGCTTGAGGGGCTTATAAGTGGGTTATAAGTACAGTTATAATTGGTCAATAAGTACCATGAACCTCCAAGTAAACCCTGGCCCCCACACCCGTGTGTCGGCCAGGTGGCTTCGGCGAACAATGGCCAGGCACGAAAGGGCTCAGGCTTTCAACTTGAGTTTCCTGTTGTTTTTTTTTATTTTCTTTTTGGTAGGGGTTTTGTTTTTGTTTTAGGGTTTAGGGTTTAGGGCTTGGGTTTAGGGTTCAGGGATATTTGGGGTTTTGGGGTGTTGTCGGGCTTCGATTTTGAAAACTTTGAGATGATGTAGTTGAAGGTTAAGGGTTCAGGGCTGGTGGGTTGATGTAAGCATTGTCATCCTCTTTCAACCAGCTATACAAGAACCAAGTACGAAACCCTAAGCTCTGACCACCCAACCCCGAAACCACAAACCTTAAGCCCTCTAATAGCTAGGGTTAGAGTATTGGGCTGATAGGGTTTAGGGTTTCGGGTTTGGGGTTTCGGGTTTAAGGTTTAGGGTTTAGGGTTTAGGGCTTAGGGCAGTTTGAGTTGGGTCCTTCCTCGGGTTTAGGCTTTGGGGGGCACTGTGGGCTTGTGTGAAGCTAGAAAGATGGCATTAGGGCTGAGGATTTAGGGTTTAGGGTTTAGGGTTTAAGGTGTTTTGGGGTTTAGGATTGGAAGGTTTAGGGTGTAGGGTTTTGGGTGGACAAAGGATTGGGGTTCAGGGTTTGCAGGTGGAACCCTAAACCCTAAACCCTGAACCCTAAACCCTAAACCCTGAACCCCCAAACCTCAAACCCCAAACCCGATACCAGAAACCCTAAGCCCTGAACCCTAAACCCGAAACCCTGAACCCTAAACCCTAAACCCTAAACCCTACCTCACGGGTGGGTTGAGCCAGGTCCCCTTGCACGGCCGCCTCTTCGCCCAGTGGATGCATCATGCCTACCCTCGCGAGCCCTTGGGTGGCAGCAGTTTAGGGTTTAGGGTTTAGGGTTTAGGGCTAGGGTTTAGGGTTTAGGGTTTAGGGTTTAGGGTTTAGGGTATTGGGTTTAGGGTCTAGGGTTTAGGGGCAGGGTTTAGGGTTTAGGGCTAGGGTTTAGGGTTTAGGGTTCAGGGTTTAGGGTTTAGGGTTCAGGGTTTCGGGTTTAGGGTTCAGGGCTTAGGGTTTCTGGTATCGGGTTTGGGGTTTGAGGTTTGGGGGTTTAGGGTGTAGGGTTGGGGGTTTAGGGTTCAGGACTAGGGTTGGGGTGTGGGGTTCACGGTTTCGGGTTTGAGGTTT
>CAJNDS010001569.1:212500-227500 GCA_905221605.1 Symbiodinium natans
ACTCGAAACCATGCAATCCCGAGCTGCAACCCTGCAAAGTTTAGGGTTTAGGGTTTAGGGTTTAGGGTTTAGGGTTTAGGGTTTCAACCCTGAAACCCTGGAAGCCTGAAACCCGAAACCTGATCCCAAACCCTAGCTCTCGCACCCCTACTGCTACCGCGAGCTCTAGCTACTCATGAAGATCCTCGCAGACCCCCAAAACCCTAAACCCTAAACCCTAAACCCTCAACCCTAAACCCTAAACCCCAAACCCTAAACCCTAAACCCTAAACCCTAAAGACAATCAGGCCCTCATCGTGTGGGGCCTGGCTTCCATCGCGTGGGCCAAGTGCTCAGGATTCCACGAAGGCTTAGGTTTAGGGTTTGGGGTTAAAAGACCCACCCTTGTAGGGTTTAGGGTTTAGGGTTTGGGGTTTGGGGTTTAGGGTTTGGGGTTTGGGGTTTGGGGTTTGGGATTTGGGGTTTGGGGTTTAGGGATTTAGGGATTTAGGGATTTGGGGTTTGGGATTGCTTAGGGTTTGGGGTTAAAAGTTGGAGGTTAAGGTCCTGTTAAGGCTTTAACTGGTAAACGTAGTTGAGGTTCTTGTATCCAGAGTTTATTTCTGAAGACCTGGGTTGTAAGTAGGGCAGCTGTAATTAGTGGAGCTGCTAAACCCTAAACCCTAAACCCTAAACCCTAAACCCTAAACCCTAAACCCTAAACCCTGAACCCTGAACCCTGAACCCTGAACCCTGAACCCTAACCCCTAACCCCTAAACCCTAAACCCTAAACCCTAAACCCTGAATACTTGCTTTTCTTGGACCTTCAGGTTGGCGTAGCCCGCGTTTAGTTTAGAGTTCAGGTTTTCAGGGTTTCAGGGTTTGGGGTGGGCTGAAGGGCTGGGATTGAGGGGTTCAGGGGTTTAGGGATTTAGGGTTTAGGGGTTTAGGGGCTCTAGGGGTTTAGGGGTTTGGGGGTTTAGGGGTTTAGGGGCTTCGGGGTGCAGGGTTTAGGTGAGGTGTTTAGGGTTTCATGGGCCAGCGTGAGGGATTTAGGGTTTCAGAGTTGCTGCCCCCATACATGTCGTTGCCAGCTCCGCAGGGCCTTGCAGTCGCTTTGCTTTGCTCTTCGGGTTTCGGGTTTAGGGTTTAGGGTTTAGGGTTTAGGGTTTCGGGTTCCGGGCTTACTGGCCGGTAGGTGTGGAGGTTCATGGGTAGCTTTAGCTATAACGTTCTGTTCGTTCTGACTGCCTACAACCTTACTTACGAATTTTGTGCTCCTGCCAACGAGCCCGAAACCCTAAACCCTAAACCCTAAACCCTGAACCCTAAACCCCAAACCCTAAACCCTAAACCCTAAACCCTACGAGCCCAAGAAGAGTTCACCTGCGAACTCGGCATGGCTCCCGGCTGGGCTCTGCACTGTCGCATCTCTAGCCCGAGGGTTCTGCAAGCGACAAGTCGAGAGAAACCTAGAAGCCCTCAGCCTCAAGCCCAAAAATCTGCGTTTTGGGGGACCCTAACCCTAAACTTGCCCTAAACCCTAAGCCCTATGCCCTAAACCCTAAACCCTAAACCCTCAACCCTCAACCCTAAACCCTAAACCCGAAACCCTAAACCCTAAACCCTAAACCCTAAACCCTAAACCCTAAACCCTAAACCCTAAACCCTAAACCCTAAACCCTGCATCGGGGCTCCCGAGGTTCAACCCTAAATGTTAAACCCTAAGCCCTCAACCCTCAACCCTCAACCGTAAGCCCCGTACTCTGTAGCCGCACTGTAGCCTTGCTTCCTGAGGTCATGGACTTGCTGGACACCACCATTTTCAGCTGCTCCATGTGCCCTGGATGCTCTGGAAGGGTTGGGGTTTAGGGTTTAGGGTTAAGGGTTGAGGGTTTAGGGTTTAGGGTTTTGGGTTTAGGGTCTAGGGTGTAGGGCTTAGGGTTTAGGGTTTAGGGTTTATGGTTTAGGGGGCTCTTCAATCTCAGAAAGGGCCGGGCGTTGGAGGCCGACGTCATGTTGTTTTGTAATGGTTTTTGGGCTGAAGCCTCATAGCTTAGCTCGTGACGTCTAGGCCAAGTTCGAGTTGCTGTCTTTCCTGCCCACCATGCCTTGCATTTAGGCCGGTACTCTTGTCGGCAGACATTCCATTGTGCTTTCTACCTTGGGATGTTCCCCCTTATACTAACAGTCCTGAATAGGGATTCTAGTACACCCCCCCCATTATAATAGGGGTTCTAGTACCCCCACCCCCCCCCCATTGTAGTCCCTCTTAAGGGCTGTTCGTATAAGGGGAACCCTAAACCCTAAACCCCAAACCCTAAACCCTAAACCCTAAACCCGAAACCCTAAACGTCCCAACTTATGCCCATCCTCCGGCAGCACATGTCCGTGCATCAGCTTGACATGGCTGCGACCGGGCCGCGATATGGATCGCGATCATGGGCCCCCAATGGATCTTCCCTCCGGGTTTAGGGTTTAGGGTTTGGGGTTTAGGGTTTAGGGTTTAAGCTAAGGTAGGGGTATGCGTTCCGGGTCATGTTGTCATGGAGCCCCGTACATCTAGGGTACCTGAGTCGGGACTACCATAAATCTCAAAGGTGACCCCACGGCAAGCCACCCTATACTAAACGCTAGACCCGAAACCCCAAATCCTACAGACGGAACTTAAAACCCTAAACTCTTAACCCTGAAGCCCTAAGCCCGAACCCAAGCCCTACACAAATGCTGCCCAGGTGCTGTGGGCTCGTCGTCGTGGTCCTGCGGAATTCCGGGTTGGACTTCCGCGGAGCCCTCAGGGCTACGGGTCCTTAAGGGTTAAGGGTTCAGGGCTGAGAGGGTTCAGGGCTTAGGGCATTTAGGGATCAATTAGAAGGGTCTTCAGGGTACTTGGAGTTTAGGGTCGAGGGCACTTTGAGATTTCGGTTTGGGCCGGGTCTCAGGCGTAGTTTTTGCTCTGTTTCTGTAACCTGCGCGGCTCAGTCTTCTGGCCAGGGTGTTCGGGCACTTGCCCCCGGTGTTTCAAGGTTCAGGGTGGGGGGGGGGTCCCTTCCCACAAGATTCCCCAATAAAGCATAAACCAGTCAGGGCTTAAAAGCTGGCTTCCCTAAGCCCAAAGTAACTTCGGAACCGTATAGCCAGCAACCCTAGATCACAAACCCTAAACCCTAAACCCTAAACCCTAAACCCTAAACCCTAAACCCTAAACCCTAAACCCTAAACCCTAAACCCTAAACCCTAAACCCTAAAGGAATTTGGCGTTCTTATAAGTTTATCTAAACCGGAACCTCCACACGAGGAACCCGAGACCCCAAGCCGCAAGAGGCAAACACTTCCAATGTGGGTTTAGGGTTTAGGGTTTTGTAGGGTTTATAGGGTGTGCAGGGGTTGTTTCGCGGGTTGTTCTTGGTGACAGGGTTCAAAGGTCATACGGTGTAGAGAGGTTGCGGGTTCAAGCGTGCAACCTACACCCTAAACCCAAAACCCTAAACCCTAAGGCCTAAGGCCTAAGCCCTAAGCCCTAAGCCCTAAGCCCTAAGCCCTATGCCCTAAGCCCTAAGCCCTAAGCCCTAAGCCCTAAGCCCTAAACCTAAACCCTAAGCCCCCTAAACCCTAAACCCTAAACCCTAAACCCTAAACCCTAAACCCTAAACCCTAAACCCTAAACCCTGAACCCTGAACCCTAAACCGCTTTGAGCCTTCTGAGGTCCCAAGCGCGACATGCACAAGCTCTGAGCGGCCGATTTAGAGAAGTGGATGGCCTGGCGACTCGCAGTCTTTCGTGGACTTGGGAAGTAAGTTTGCTTAGGGTTTAGGGTTTAGGGTTTAGGGCTTAGGGTTTGGGGTTTAGAGTTTAGGGTTTAGGGTTCGGGGTTTGGGGTTTAGGGTTTGGGGTATAGGGCGGGAACTTAGGGAAATAAGTTCGGGAACTAGGATTTTTGGTTAGTAGGGAATTAGGTGTCTTGTCCCCCTACATTATCCTTTATTGGGTTATGTCGGTTGTAGATCCTCTCCCTTGGGTTCAGAGTTGAAGCTAGAGGGTTGGTTTGGTGTACAACCGGGTCGGGCACCTGAGGCTATGCTAGGCATGACTCTGATGTGTTTTTTTTGGGGGGGGTGGGGGGGGGGTGGGGGGGGTGGGGGGCCTTGTAGTAGGTCTGTCTTTGGTTTCCACCAAGGCGTTTCTAGTGCAGCCGTTTCCTAAACCTGAACCTTAAAGCCTTAAACCCTGAACCCCCTAAGCCCGAAACCCTAAACCCCCTAAGCCCCCTAAACCCCCTAAACCACCCAAGCCCCCTAAACCCCCTAAACCCTAAACCCTAAATCCTAAACCCTAAACCCTCAGCCCAAACCCCTCATTTGTGAGGGTGGCTGCTTGTCGCCAGTCTGAAGCTTCAGAGGCCGTGGTTGACAGAGCACGCCCGCGAGTTGCGCGAGAAAGATCGGAGGGTTCAGGGTTTAGGGTTTAGGGTTGAGGGTTGAGGGTTGAGGGTTGGGGGATGTTCCCCCTTATACTAGCAGTCCTGAATAGGGATTATAATAGGGGGGTACTATTAATCCCTATTCAGGACTGTTAGTATAGGGGTGAAACATCCCACGGGTTAGGGTTCAGTTCAGGGTTCAGGGGTCAAGGGTTGAAGGGTGTAAGGGTTTAGGGGTTTATGGGTTTCAGGGTTTAAGGTGAGAAGGGTTTAAAGGTTTAAGGGTTTGCGGGTTTGAGGGTTTAAGGGGCATAAGGGTGCAAGGGTTCAGGTTCAGGGTTTGGGGTTTTGGCCTTAGAACAGTTTAGCTTCCCGCTGTCCCCTGCCCTCTCAAACCCTGCACCCTAAACCCTGAAGCCTAAACCCTCAACCCCAAACCCTAAACCCTAAACCCTAAACCCTCAACCCAGGGCAAAAAAGAGCCCAAAACCGGGGGGGGGGGGGGGCAAACCCAAGAGCTCCCTGACAGGCAGCTCTGTGCCTGGTTGCGGGACAGGCTGGGGGGCCCCCAGAGACCCACCGGGTTTGGGGGTTTAGGGTTTAGGGTTTAGGGTTTAGGGCTTTGGGTTGAGGGTTTATGGGCTTAAGGTTTAAAGGGCTTGTTAGAGTTTTAGGTCTTTAGGGCTTAAGGGTTTTTGCGGCTTGTTTCAGGGTTTAAGGGTTCTTGGGTTTAGGTTCTAGGCTTCAACTGAGGCCTTAGTTCCTTTCAGGGTTTGTAGAAGCCCAAAGCCCTAAGCCGAGAGACTCTCCAGACCCCAAAGCCCAGACCCTAATCAGCAACCCCAAGCGCCTTCACCCGAGAGCTCCCCAATTATTTTGACATGAGCCTTGATCTGATCTCCTTTATCGTAGATTCCTTCCAACGATCAGCCCTTGAACCCCTCAACCCTCAACCCTGAAGACCACCGTCCCTAAGCCCCAAACCCTCAACCTCCCGCAGGTTTTCCAGAGGCAGGCAAAAGGCCTGTCGACCACCGACAAGGCCTCCCACACCCATTCCCAGAAGGGGCACTCGTCAGCAACGGTTTAGGGCTCAGGGTTTTGTTCTTTGGGAGGTCTGGAAGACGCTGTGAATTAGAAATAGGTTCAGACATACGGCGGCCTTGTTCAGACTTAGTGTTGAGGGCACAGTGGTTTAGGGTCTCTTAGGGTTTAGGGTTTATGGTTTAGGGTTTAGGGTTTATTGCTTCGCCTGGGGCACTTGAAGTTCGTGGCTCTTGGTTTCAGGGGGTTTCGGGGTGTAAGGGCTTCGGTTCGAACCCTGGAGGCCTGCAAAACAACGACCCGCATGGACATTGAGGTTCTGAGAAGTCCCCCAAGCTTCACCCCTCTGAGGGGTGAAGGTGCGTGGTTTAGGGTTTTAAGCCGTCTACACTCGAAGCCCTAAGCCTTGAATCCCAAAAACCCTACGCCCAAACTCGGACCGCAGGTGCTGTTCCTGTGGGCGCTTGCGAAATGCAAGGCCACACCGGGTCTGGGCGAAAAAATCGATCGAAAATGGGGTTGGCAGTTTCGGTCCAGGGTTACGCTTGTTTTCCGGGGGGTGGGGGAGGCGATAACACGGATTCCGGTAGCTTTGGGGTACACAAGAGGGTCCCCAACTTTGGGAAATACCCCCAACAGGGCCCTTTCTTGGATTCCCTTTGATTGAGGTGTAGGGTTTCAGCTGACTCTCTTTGCTCGTATATTCGCCTTCTACGTAATAGTTTAGGGTGCTCAGAAAGGGCTCACAATTTTAGATAAATCCCTGAGCCCTGAAACCGGACTCCGAAACCTAAATTAAACTGCTGGCCCCTAGACCCTAAATCCTGAACCCTTGGGATGTTCCCCCTTTTTTCTAACAGTAATCCCTACTAAGGACTGCTAGTATAACGGGGGGTATCCCAACTGAGCCCCCTAAAGGTGCACGATCCGAAAGCAGAATTCTTGCATAGACCCCGGTGGGTTTAGGGTTTGGGGTTTAGGGTTTGGGGTTTAGGGTTTAGGGTTTACTGTAGGGTTTAGGGTTTAGGGGCAAGGGGTGCTAAGCCCAGGGCTGCCTCAAGGATCAGAGGTCGAGGATGCGCACGAGCTTCGAGTGTTCGGAGAAAGTCACCTGAAAACCCTAAAGCCTCAACCCCTTGGCAAGCCCTGGCCCCGAACCCTAAACCCTCAACCCTCAACTCTCAAACCTAAACCCTCAACCCTAAACCCTAAACGCCCCAAGTTTCAAGCCAGAGGTGATGCACCTCGCCCTTTGCCGCCTCATCGTTCGTGACCTCGCGGCGGCAAACTGAGCACCGAAAGTTGCGGTGTTAGGGCGACCGTATAGAGTTTTTTGGGTTAGAGGCTTTTTTCCTGCTTTATAGGATCAGATTCTCTGACAATTGAATGATACGAATGGCGTTTGAGATCAGCGCCACACTGCACCCTAGGGGTTCGAAGGAACTTGAAGAGCCTGACCCTAAAACCCTAAAGCCCTAGAGCCTAAACCCTAAAGGAGTCTGCAAGGGCTTTTGGGTGTGACCTTGAGCCTATCAGGGCTGCGGGCTTTGCGCTTGCACAGGGCCCCGTGGGATCCTAAGCCCCAAAGCCCTAAACGCTATTTGCCATGTGCTTGGGTGGGGGTGGGGGGGGGGGTAGGGGGTGCTCCCTTGAAAAGTAGTTGAGGGTTCCAGGACCCGGAGCCCGAAACCCGAAAGCTTCAACCCCGAAGCTCTCCGCGCTTCTGGGGGTGGTTCGCGCTTTCGGAGGTTTTGGGGCACTTGCAACCCTTTTGACAGCCATCGACATTGAAGTGTCGTTGGGGCTCTTGGGGACTTCGATGATCAAAGTGGATCAAACTACTGCTTAGGGTTTTGAGCCTGGAGTTTTGCAGGGTTGAGAGTTCGAGTTTAGAGTTTAGGGTCTTGGAGCTGCTTAAAAGCTTCTGGGTAGTTCTACCTGGGATGTGTAGGTGCTTCGGGCGTAGGGAGCCCCGCCGATCGAGGTCGAGAACTGTGGAAACCTCCAGCGGGATAAGGTGCCCCGCGATTTGGGGGTCCGGGGAGGGTTTGGGGCTTCAAGTAGGACAACTGTACTTTGTCATAGTGGGGTAACATTCTACAATTTTTAAGGGTACTTAAACCCAATAAGGAATATAAATTCAAATTTTTAATATTATCCCAACCATGAACCAGTGTAGCTATAGCAAGTTACGACCTTGGTTCGCGTACGGCCTGATGATTGGCTTCAACACCCTACCCCCTGAGCCTTCAACCCTCAAACCGACCGATAGCTAGACCATGTCAGTCGTCCTAGAGGATCCACAATTGAGGCCTGCACCCCCACCCAGTACCCTGTTTAGGGTCAGGGTTTAGACCTCATACCGTATGCCGTACACCGTGTGTAGTCCCTGCCCTCAGATTGGACTGGCACTGTGGTCTCTGGCTGCCGTGGCCCCCAGCGCCGTGAACGACGCAAAGGGCTTCCAGTTTTGGGATTGTAGTGTTTGACAGGTCGTAGGCTTTCAGGGTTTGGGGTTTTTGTTATTTGAGGTTTAGGGTGTAGAGCTAAGGGGTTTAGGATATTAAGGGTAGTGGAATATCGCACCCCCCCCCCCCCCCCCCCCCCCCCCCCCCCCCAACCCCCCACAGCCCTCGTCCTCCCCATGCTTTGTCATGTTGCAGATTGTCACAGCTCCTGCGACAGAAGCGAAGAAGACTAACCCCAAACCTTAACCTCAAGGACCCCAAGACTCGAAATCCCTAAGTCGCCTTAAGCCAAATTTCGAACCCTGAGCCTGCCCGGCCCGTCGCTTCCCTAGTGCCGTCCCAGGTCGTGTGGCAGTCCCTTCCACAGTCAGAGGCCGGGTTTAGGGGGCTTTAGAATTTAGGGGTCTGGGGTTTAGGGTTTAGGGTTTAGGGTAAGAATTATGAACCTTCAAAGTTTAGAGTTTAGGGTTGCCGCAAGTCCCTTTCAGGCATCAGCGATTCGGGCGGCCGAGATTCCAAAAAGTCGCCATCAAAACCCTAAACCCTAAACCCTAAACCTACAAGCTCCGAAGCCGTAGGCTTGCCTGAAGAGCAGGTCCACGGCCAGAAGCCTACACTTTGCTTCCCCCTAAAGATGAACATCCCTAAACCCCAAACCCCAAACCCCAAACCCCAAACCCTAAAACCCAAACCCTAAACCCTAAACCCTAAACCCCAAACCCTAAACCCCAAACCCTAAACCCCAAACCCTAAACCCCAAACCCTCAACCCTCAACCCTCAACTTTCAACCCCAAACCCCAAACCCAAAACCCTAAACCCTAAACCCTAAGCCCTAAACCCCAAACCCCAAACCCCAAACCCCAAACCCCGAGAATCTGAGCTCCATCCGCTAGTCCTGGCCTCGAATGCTGGCTTCGACGACGCTGGGCTGAAGACGTGCAGAGGGGCTTAAGCAGGGCTTCATAGGGTTTGATACATTAGGACAGCGTTTAGGGTTTCGGGTTTGGGGTTTAGGACTTAGGGTTTAGGGTTCAGGGTCTAGGGTTTAGGGTTGGCTTAGTCGGAGATATTATTGGCGTATAGGGTTTCACTCTAACAGGGCTTCGTAGGGTAGAACAGGGCTTCATTGAGCTTAGTAGGGTTTAGTGGGGTGTACTGGGACTGAAGTTGAAGAGGGCTTTCACAGGCCCAAATAGAGTATACCAGGTTTTGTAACCCTAAACCCTAACCCCTAAACCTGCAGTCTAGGGTTTCGGTTTTGGGTTCTTGTAGTCGGTTTTGAGTTCTTGTAGTCGCCGAAGTAACCTTTTCAGCGCTTTTTGGGTCGTGCCTGACACGTAGCTTCAGGGATGCGGTTGTGGGGCTTAGGTCATGCGCCTTGCAGCCCTACACTGTTCTTTTTGGATTTCGGGTGGCGCGTGCCGCTTTGGGCTTTGCTCGGGCCGGCAGGCTTCCTCATGTGTCTAGCAGTTCTTCTTAAACTCTAAACCCTCGACCCTAAACCCTAAACCCTAAACCCTAAACCCTAAACCCTAAACCCTACACCTGAAACCGCATTCAGAATGAAGAAGCAGCACATTGTTTTCTGGGCTCAGTAGCCCCGCAGCTGCGCCAAGCCCAAAACCTCCTCGGCGCTTTAGCCCCCGAGTCCTAAACCCTAAACCCTAAACCCTGAACCCTGGACCCTGAACCCTAAACCCTAAACCCTGAACCACCGCTTCAAGCTAACTGAGGCTGCTGTCCGCACAGCCGTGGCAGATGGCCCCGACTTACGAGGCGGAGATGGGTTTGCTGAACTTTAGGGTTTAGGGTCTGGGGTTTAGGGTTTAGGGTTTAAGGTTTAGGGTTTAGGGTTAGGGTTAAGAGTGCCGCGTCCTGCAACCGTTGAGACCATCTTGAAGAATTATTTCTGTGAGTTTTCTGTGAGAAGTCTGTGAGTGCAGTCTGTGAGTTTTCTGTGAGCGGGATAGGCTCGTGAGAAGTCTGTGAGTGGAGTCTGTGAGTTTTCTGTGAGCGGGATAGTCTTGTGAGTCGTCTGTGAGTGGAGTCTGTGAGTTTTCTGTGAGTGGAATAGGGCTCGTGAGTCGGCGGTGAGTGGAATCGAGTGGAATCTGTGAGTTTTCTTTGAGTGGAAGAGGCCTGGTGAGTTTTGCGCGAGTGGAATCTGTGAATTGTCAGTTAGCTGTGAGCGGAAGTCCACCAGCGACTTTGCTGCGAATGGAAGTTTTCTGTGGGCGAAGTTTTGCTTGTGCGCAAGGCCTTTCGCGAAGAGAAGTAACCTTCAGACAGGCTTCTGTACGCAACTCCCTAATCACATTTTCTAATTAATACTGAGTGTGCTACTGACGCTGTTCATTGTTGTCAGCTGTCTGAATGTGACATGATGTCAGGCGGGCAGGGGAGTTGGGGCACTTAGGGGCAGACTCGCGAGCTTGGGTTGGGGAGAAATTGCGGCTTGCGAGCATCTATGTCTACAGTCTACAGTCTAGATGTCGGGTCAGCGGCCGTCGCTTCTTCAGAATTTATAGCCCTGACAGGAGCCTAGTCCTACAGGATTCAGAGCACCACAACGTTCTCACAGGATCACAGGCTTCTCACAGACAGGTGCACAGGGGCACAGGGTTCTCACAGGGTTCTCACAGAGAGGTGCAGAACTCACAGGGATCTCACAGGATTCTCACAGGATTCTCACAGGCTTCTCACAGGCTTCTCACAGGCTTCTCACAGGATTCTCACAGGCTTCTCACAGGCTTCTCACAGGCTTCTCACAGGATTCTCACAGGCTTCTCACAGGATTCTCACAGGCTTCTCACAGGCTTCTCACAGGCTTCTCACAGGCTTCTCACAGGATTCTCACAGGCTTCTCACAGGCTTCTCACAGCAGTTCTACTTGGGATTCTACTGATTTTCCTATCCTCTCTGGAATTGCTCTTGGATTCCTGCAGGTCCGCTGCCGTTACGCCGTAGGAGGCTGCTGTGAGAATCCTGTGAGAGTTCTGCAGGTCCACTGTCTGCTTCGGTGCGGTCCTGTGGGAATCCTGTGAGAGTCCTGCAGATCCACTCTCTGCGTCGGTAAGCTCCTGTGAGAATTTTGTGAGAGTTCTGCAGCAGGGCCACTGCGGGTTGCGGGTTCTCTGAGAAACCTGCGAGAGTTATGCGTTATGCAGGGCTTCTGAGAATTCTTGTCGTAAGGTCTTTTATAGAGATGGAGAGGTGCTGGAGAAGAGAAGGAGGCGAGAAGGCAGAAGAAAGAGAAAGAGAGAGAGAGAGAGATAGAGTCAGATAGTCAGATAGAGAAAAAGAGAGAAGAAGAGAGTGAAGGGAAAGAAAAGATAGATAGATAGAGTCAGAGGAGAGGGAATACACCGATTCTCTCTCGATCTCGCAGACCTCGCCCACAGAATTCTCACAGGGGGCTGGCAAACTAGACCTAAACGACTTAAACTTCATTCTCTCACAAGCGCCTGCCCTTTCACACATATCTCACAGACCTCGCTCACAGAATTTTCACAGGTCTCTCACAAAATCTCACAGAACTCACTCACAGGATTCTCACAGGTGCCTGACTCTCACAGAAATCTCACAAAACTCACTCACAGGATTCTCACAGGTGCTTGACTCTCACAGAAATCTCACAGAAACCACTCACAGAATTCTCACAGGGGTTCAGTCAGAAATAATTATTTAGCTCATCCCAATGGTTGCAGGCCAGGGGCACTCTTAAGGTTAGGGATTCAGGAGGATTAGGGTTTAGGGGATTCAGGATTGTGGGGTTGAGGGTTTAGGGTTCAGGGCTCAGGGTTGCTTCTGTCAACGAACTACCACACCCCCCTTGATGCGTCATATGACTATGCAGTCTGCATGAGCGTGCAAGCCATTCTTGTTTGACTTTTCATGCTCAAAACTTCGGCCCCCCCCCCCCCCCCAACTTCACCATTCCAATTCAAATAGGCCGCACAAACTAGTCTTCAAGGCATGTGTTTACGCACCAGTCCTCTAGTCAAGTCATTCATTCCCCTACGAATTCAACGAAGTACCGAAGTACCAAACTCTACACTTTGCTAAGTGTCTTCCGTCAGCTTCATAGTCCTGCCACCCCAAACCCCTATTTGCTGGGATTCCACACCAAAAGGAGCCGTGGGCCCGTATCGCCCTTTTGTGTTACGGTTCCCCTACAACAGCCGTTGCGCTGAGGGAAAAAAAAGAAACACACCCTTTGATTGCTAGGCTAGATTACTAAACCCTAAATCTTGAGGCCCTAGACCCCTAAACACCTAAACCCCGAAACCCCTAAACCCTAAACCTGAAGGTCGCCCTAAACCCTAAACCCTAAACCCTAAACTAAACCCTAAACCCTAAACCCTAAACCCTAAACCCTAAACCCTAAACCCTAAACCCTAAACCCTAAACCCTAAACCCTAAACCCTAAACCCTAAACCCTAAACCCTAAACCCTAAACCCTAAACCCTAACCCCGAAACCCTAAACCCTAAACCCTAAACCCTAAACCCTAAACCCTAAACCCTAAACCCTAAACCCTAAACCCTAAACCCTAAACCCTAAACCCTAAACCCTAAACCCTAAACCCTAAACCCTAAACCCTACACCCTAAACCCTAAACCCTAAACCCTAAACCCTAATTAAACCCTAAACCCTAAACCCTAAACCCTAATTAAACCCTAAACCCTAAACCCCTAAGCCCCTAAACCCCTAAACGCCTAAACCCCTGAACCCCTAAACCCCTAAACTCCTAAACCCTAAACCCCTAAACCCCCAAAACTCCTAAACCCTAAACCCCTAAGCCCCGAAACCCCCTAAACCCCCTAAACCCTAAACCCTAAACCCTAAACCCTAAACCCCAAACCCCAAACCCTAAACCCTAAACCCTAAACCCTAAACCCCAAACCCTAAACCCTAAACCCTAAACCCTAAACCCTACAGAATCCTGAAGGTCACCAACGATGCTTGGGCCTTTACCCAGCTGCCGGCGGACCTCACCAGCATGCGGCAGCCCCAGGTACCTGACCGCCACGGCCGGTGCTTCCCTGTCGCGGTGTGGGGTTTAGGGTTTAGGGTTTAGGGTTTAGGGTTTAGGGTTTAGGGTTTAGGGTTCAGGGTTTAGGGTTTAGGGTTTCGGGTTTAGGGCAAGTTTAGGGCTTAGGGTTTGGTGTTTTGGGCCCTCACCAGCCCTCACCGGCCGCAACGACTCATACTTGCACTTGACCTTCAGTTTCAGGGGCCCTAGGGCCCGAAGCACCAAAACCCCTGCTGCTCGCCGTGTGAGAAGTCCAAGCCTTCAACCTTCACGGCCCCCTAAGCCCTAGAGGCCCTAAGGCCTCAGCCCTCTCCTACCCGCAGCCCAAACCCAAACCCCATGTCTTGCAAACCCCAAAACCCCAAAACCCCAAAACCCCAAAACCCCAAAACCCCAACACCCCAAAACCCCAAAACCCCCAAACCCCAAACCCCAAACCCCAAACCCTAAACCCCAAACCCTGAACTCCAAACCCTCAATCCTAAACCCTAAACATTAAATCCCAAACCCCCCAAACCCGAACCTCTCCTCTCAACCAGGATGTGGCCTTCCCTCCTCGGGTCCGCCTCGCAAATTACACCGAGCGCCCTCTCGCAGCACGAGCTCTGCAACCTGCCCGGCGCCCCAGATTAGGTGGAGGGTTGGGGGTTTTGGGGTTTGGGGTTTTGGGGTTTTGGGGTTTTGGGTTTGGGGGTTGTTCAGTAGGTAAAGAAAGGGCTTGAGTTTTAAGTTTTTGTACAGGGCAGTTAGGGGTTCAGGTTCTTGGCTTTTCCGGGGCGGGGAGGGTGTAGCGGGGCGTGGGGGTCTGTGGGGGTTGGCGATTCAGGGTAGGGTTGGGTATCAGGTTGCTCGTGGTTTCCTGGGAGTACCTTCTGTCACAGGAGATACTTGGAGGTTCATGGTACTTGTACTTATAACCATATTAGGGCACTTAAGGGGCTTATAAGTGGGTGATAAGTACAGCTATAATTGGTTAGTAAGTACCGTGAACCTCCAAGTAGTGGGTCTGGGTATGCATGTTTTACATGTGGTGGTGGCAGCTGAGCGCGGTAGACTTCGGCACTTTTGTTCCGCAGAGGTTGAAGTCGTGGCGGGGTCGTTCAATGTTTAGCGTGCAGGGCTCAGGGCAGGGAATCCCCACAGACAATCTGCGCAAAGGTTGAAAGTTTCAACTAGTTCCCACTTGCAAACGGCCGACTGTGGCAAGGCAAGACTTAAGAGGTCGACGCCTGCCCAGGTGTTTGACGGAGAACGCCGTTTTGACTTTTTTTTTTTTTTTGGGGGGGGGGGGGGGGCGGGGGGGGGGGTGGGTGTTTCCCGAAACCTCGGTATTTACAATGCTGTCGGCACTTTTCGATGTTTTTTCACACGCCGCAAACAACTTTGAAATTTGTCGCCGTTTCTCTTTCCAGGGCGACTTCGGAATCCTCGTTATTTACAGCGTTTTCGGGGCTTTTCCAAGGAAATTCTCGGTATTTACAGCTCTTGCCGCATTCCTCCTTTATTTCTGCATGCCCGGCTCACAGTGGCCGGCGGATTTTTGAAGGCCGGGAAGCCATGAAATACAGTCTGCTTTTGGGGTTGCGGCTTCAGACTTGGACCCCCAACCCCTGCACAAACTCCTCTGCCTTCTCGCGATGACAGTAGTAGTAGTAGTAGTAGTAGTAGTAGTAGTAGTAGTAGTAGTAGTAGTAGTAGTAGTAGTAGTAGTAGTAGTAGTAGTAGTAGTAGTAGTAGTAGTAGTAGTAGTAGTAGTGGTCAGTAGTAGTAGTAGTAGTAGTAGTAGTAGTAGTAGTAGTAGTAGTAGTAGTAGTAGTAGTAGTAGTAGTAGTAGTAGTAGTAGTAGTAGTAGTAGTAGTAGTAGTAGTAGTAGTAGTAGTAGTAGTAGTAGTAGTAGTAGTAGTAGTAGTAGTAGTAGTAGTAGTAGTAGTAGTAGTAGTAGTAGTAGTAGTAGTAGTAGTAGTAGTAGTAGTAGTAGTAGTAGTAGTAGTAGTAGTAGTAGTAGTAGTAGTAGTAGTAGTAGTAGTAGTAGTAGTAGTAGTAGTAGTAGTA
>CAJNDS010001569.1:230000-327500 GCA_905221605.1 Symbiodinium natans
ATGCTTTGTGCCCGCGCCACTCATTAGTTTAATCTGCTAAAAGGGCCTTTAAAAGTACTATAAAAATGGCTCTTTTACCGTAATAATAATAGTAATAATAATAAAAATATTAGCAATAATACTAATAAGAATAATACAAATCATGTAATCATTCATGGGACTGTAGAACCCCCCCCCATGTTCTCCCTTATTAATTCCTGATGCAAAATCCGCTCTTTATCTGCTACGACGACCACGACTACTACTACTGCTGGGCGTTCACGGTCTGGTTGGTCATAAACTTACCACCCCCGACCCCACCCCCCCCCCCCCCCCCCCTATAAATCCTAAACCTCCCAAACTGGTCCTTAAAGAAAAGCCCACTGCATCCCTGAACAAAAACGATGCTGCAGCGGCCCGCTGCAGTTGGTGAGCCGCCTGCGCTGCGCCTCCGTGCCGGTGACCTCCGAGCACGACAAGCGGCTCCTGGCGGGGACGGGTTTAGGGTTTAATTAGGGTTTAATTAGGGTTTAATTAGGGTTTAATTAGGGTTTAATTAGGGTTTGGGGGTTTGGGGTTGAATTAGGGTTTGGGGGTTGGGGGGTTTGGGGTTGGGATTTGGGATTTGGGGTTTGGGGTTTGTGTTTAGGATGGTTTAGGGTTTAGCGCTGGTGTTTTAAGTTTTAAGTTTCGGTATCTTTTAACTTCGGGACGTTAAGACGTTGGTTTCGGTTTATTTGAGGGGGAGCTTTAGGGCCCAGGGATGTTTGGGATCGGGGATGAAGGTTTTTGTTAAGGGTGCGAGGCTTGTTGGGTTGGGTTTTAGTGAATGTTGGGCTTAAGACATGTTCGCAGATGATTTCAGGCTTCAAGGTTGGTTTTCAACTCCTGAATTGCTGTTTCCCTGAAGCCCAAGCATTCTCCCTCAGCCCTAGGCCCATAAACCCAGCAGGCCGCCACGCTTGCTTGTCAACCGCAGCTTTGGAAGTACCTCAAGGCCCGGCCCCGCGCAACAGAGTTTAGGGTTTAGGGTTTAGGGTTCATTGTGTTTTGTTTGTCAGGGGGTTTAGAGGGCTTGTGTGGCTTTGAATCATGTAAGGCGTTGGGCTGGGGGATCGCAAGGCCATGTGCACAGCCGCTTAGCAGGAGGTGTTTGGGGTTTCGGAGGTCCTGCTCGTGGTCAGACGGTCCGCGGATTCTGGTAAGAGCAAGGCTTACCCGGCTTTCCCTGCTTAGACCTTAGACCCCAAACCCTTTCCTGGCAGGCTTGGCATCTCCCCCCCCCTACAGTGTGTTGGGGTTTAGCATCTCGGGTTGAAATTTAGGCTTTCGGGGGCGGACTTGACAAAGAACTTAGAGGTTCCCCAGCAAGCGCGGTTTCATCGCAACTTTGCAAAGCCACTCTTCTCTGTCAGTCTGACGCTTCCTGGCTGTAGCTCGAAACAAGGTCGTCTAGGAGCCTGTCTTTGCAGAAGAGGAGTTTTGAGCGGCTTAGCGCGTTGTTGATCGTATGTGTGTATCAATGGTTGTAAGGCATGAGCCCCAAATCCTAAACCCTGAGCCCCAGCCCTGAACCCTGAACCCGAAACGAAGATGTGCTCCAGGAGGACGAGCTTCAAGTCGTGAAGGCACGGTATTTGGGGTCTCCGGAGTTGGACGAAGGCTCATATGACATATGAGTCGTCCTCCTCACGCCTTAGCGGGGGTTATTATGTAGGGTGTTGTATGTAGGGTGCCCAGTATAGGCCTTAGTAAGCTACCTTACCTTCGACACCGGCAAGTAGAGCCCACTACCTGAACTTCTGTCGTGAAGACAAGAATGAATGGTTTAACTAAGGCATGGACCCTCATTCACGTTGTTCCCACCCTCCATTCATGCCCCTAAACCCTAAACCCTAAACCCCAAGCCTTAAACCCTAAACCCTAAACTCTAAACCCTAAACCCTAAACCCTAAACCCTCATAGCCTTGGCAGTTTCGAGCTGGTGGTTTGGGAGTCTAACTCGTGGGGTGGTCTGTAGCGCAGACGCGAGCCTGAGCCTACGCCGCAAAATCCAGGCCCTTCTTTGATAGCTGGCTATTTGGGTTTTGGGTTTAGGGTTTAGGGTTTCTGGGTAGTTCTCTAATCAGGGTCCCTTTTGGGGTCCTTTTAATACGGGGGCCGTATCATATAGGCACCCAAAAAGGAACCCTAGTGTAGAAACTACCCATCTAGAGGCTTCAGCGTTCAGGCTCTAGGGTCTATAGTGGTTTATGGAACCTCTGTACTTCGAAATCAGGAAATGTACGTCAATTGTCGGGCATTGGGAATGCTATCTTGTTTCGAAGCGGTTTTCTTCAATCCAAGAAGGAAGGTGCAAGCGCCTCATACTACGTCTGAACTTCCACGCCCTACAGACGCCCGAAACCCCAAATCCGAACCCCCGAGCCCTAAACCTTGCGCCCGAAACCCTACACCCTAAACACCTAAACCCGAAACACTCCCTGTGTTCACAGGCCTTTGTCAGTGGAAGTGAACCCAGGCTCTGGGCAACTTTCGTGGAATGGGCTTTCTGGAGTTAGGGTTTAGGGTTTGAGGGTTTGGGGTTTATTCCTTTTGGTTTAGGGCACGGTGCCCGCAGTCAGGCGTATGGGCGCGGTGCCCTTAGGTAGAAAGCTTGATAGGACTTGGCTTCCCACAGGGGCAATGTTTCAATCAAGGGTTACAGGGTTGTACCCCTAAACCCTAAACCTTTGTAACCTTTTTGCTTCACTAGCCGCTGAAAGGCCTAAAGCCCTCAGCCCTAACATAAAGAAAGCCCCAATAAACCCAACTGATGCCCAAGAGAGTGTCGGAATGGGACTACCTTGAAAGAGGGTTTAGAGCCTAAACGCGAAACCCTAAACCCCAAACCCTAGACCTTCGGAGCAGTTGCTTTAGGGTTTTGGGTTTGGGTCTGCGAAGGCAGAACGCACCAAAGGAAGGGTTTCAGGTTTAGGAAGGCAATCCCCCTTCAGTCGGGGGTTTTCGGTTCGGGCTCAGGAATCTTGAGCCCAGAGCCCTTGCCTGGTGGTGCATGCGTAGCAGAGGCAATTGGCTGTGATTTTGTTTGCTTGCTTTGTTTCGGCGCCGAGAACCCTACAAACCCGACATACTTCTAAGTACCGATGAACCTTCAAGTAACCCTAAACCCTAAGCCCCCCCCCCCCTTCCCACAAAAAAACAAATAGCAAAATAAGCCAGAAACAAGAAACAAAAACAAAAAGACAAACCAGACAACAACAAAAACCTAAGAGGTTTGGGATGTTTGGGGCCTCGTCTGCCTGAGCCCAAGACCAAACCCTAAACCCCCTAAACTCTAAACCCTAAACCCTAAACCCTAAACCCTAAACCCTAAACCCTAAACCCTAAACCCCAAACCCCAAACCCTAAACCCTAAACCCTAAACCCTAAACCCGTCCACGTGCAGGCCGCCAGATGCCGAGGTGCGGTTGGGGTTTATAGGTGGACGTGTTTAGGGTTTAGGGTTTAGGGTTTAGGCTGTTCCCCTTATACTAATATTATGCTAACAGTTCCTTAATAATTGGGGGGGGGGGGTGGTGGGGGGGTTTGGGGCTTCGCTCTGGAGTTGAGGGCTTTAGGCTTGGGGATTCGGGTTATGTAGGTCCTTAGGGCGTTTAGAGTTTTGAGGGTTCAGGCCTGTAATTTTCACGGGTGTAAGGTTGTTTGGGTTCAAGGCTTTTGTTTTAGGGTTTAGGCCTTGGTCTCTTGACCGAATGCCCGATGCAAATTCTTGACCTGTTTGACTTTATCTGCCCTGCCACAAAGCCCGAAATTCAGAACGAAGAGACGGAGGGAGGGTGAGGGTGAGGGTGAGGGTAAAGGTGAGGGTAAAGGTGACGGTGAGGGTGGGGGTGAGCCTTAAGCCAGAAATCCCAAACACTATCCGTAGGACCTAAACCCTAAATCCTAAACCCTAAACCCCAAACCCCAAATCACAAAACCCCTAAACCCTAAACCCCAAACCCCAAACCTCTCTGCTCAGCTGATTGGGTCCCTGAGGAGGCAGCGGAATCCGAAGCTGCCGAGGACCTCTGACTGCCGGAGCTTAAGCTTAGGGTTGAGGGGTTTAGGGTTTAGGGTTTAGGGTTTAGGATTTAGGGTTTAGGGTTTAGGATTTAGGGTTTAGGGTTTAGGGTTTAGGGATTTAGGGATGTTCCCCCCTATATACTAACAGTTCTTAATCGGGATTATACTAAGGCGGTACGAAGTACTATAATCTCTTAAAAGGATTGTCAGTATAAGGCGGAGCATCCCAGGTTTAGGGGTTTAGGGCTTCAAGAGTTTAGGGGTATTCGGGTTCAGCCCAAAAAGAAGCCGACGTCTCTTTGGCTGCAGTCGGCTTTGTTCACCTTGTTAACCGCTCAAATCCAACGGCCAGGCTCTCAAGCCCTAAGCCCCCGGAACCCTTGAACCTACACCAAGTATAAACCCCGGCGAGCTTTTTTTGGTTTGCCAAAACTTTCTCAAAAATCGTAGAAAGACAGGGACAGCCCATTTAGGAAACCCCGAAGGTCCCTAAACCCCTAACTTAGACCCCAAACTATGCTACGTCCACCTAATATAGGGGTAGGAATAATTACGAATATGTTTTAATCCCTTGTGGTCCCTGTGTAAATTATACTATAATCGCCTCCCCCCCCCCCCAAAAAAAAAAAAAAAAAACAATTCTAATCACCAAGGCCCCTATAGTACCTTCAGAACCCACATTTGTTTGTGGGCCCTTTTAAACCACCTTATGATAGAATTCTTAGGTAACCTACATAGTAAGCCCCTAAGAACCCCACCCTCAGCTCCCAGCAACAGGCGCCCGAAACCGCAGCGCACGCGCACGGGCACAGAGCCGAGAAGGCCGAGGCAGACGAGGCAGGGGCGTCATGGGCTTGCAGGGTTAATATGCACAGGGTTTATAGGGCTTACAGGGGGTTTATAGGGGGTTTATAGGGTTTCTAGGGTTCATGGCGTTTATGGGGTTTATGGGGGGTTTATAGGGTTTATAGGGGGTTTATAGGGTTTATAGGGCTTATAGGGTTCATGGAGTTTGTGGGGTTTATGGGGTTTACGAGGGTTCATGGAGTTTGTGGGGCTTTAAGGGCTTGCCAGGCTCAAAGCATGCCAGGGTGTCAGGTTTGGGCTTTTCAAGCTCTCTGGGCCTCTAAATCCCTAAGCCCTAAGCCCTAAACCCGAAACTCCCTAACCCTAAACCCTAGACCCTTAACCACTTCAGAATTCAATATCTGAGGGCTCCGAGAAGCCCGAAGCCCTAAACCTACATCGGTTAGGGTTAGAGATCAGGTGTGGGATTTAGGATTTGGGGTTTAGGGGTTTAGGGTTTGAGGGTTGTAGGGTTTCAGTGTTTTAGGGTGTTCGCGTTTTAGAGGCGTTTCGGGACGGGTCAACCCTGAACCCTAAACCCTAAACCCTAAACCCTAAACCCTAAACCCTAAGCCCTAGACCCTAAACCCTAAACCCTAAACTCCAAACCCCAAGCCTAAACGCATCTTTTCTGCTGCTTCCGGCCCAAGACGAGCTCCCCAGACTGCCAGTCGCCTCATCTGCCTCCAACACCCCGGCGAAGAAAGGCCGGCAGGGTGGGGGTTTAGGGTTTTAGGGTTTAGGGTTTAGGGTTTAGGGGTGAGGGTTTACCCTAAACCCTAAACCCTGAATCCCCTAACACCCCCCCCGGCCCTAAATCCAAGTTAGCTCGTGTATCTTCTGAGGATATTCGGCTTTAAACCACCAAGCTCCTACAGAATCCCGTTGATCACCGTATTCCGAAACATCCTGTTCAACCCACCCAAAACCTCAACCCTAAACCTGAACCCTAAATTCAACCCAGAAAATCCTCAGCCCTAAGCCGAAGACCTATAACCGAAGATCCTAAACTCCTAAACCCTAGCCAAACCCCAAACCCCACACCAAAACTTTTCACCTGAACAAGACTTAACCTAGACCCCCCAAACCCTAGCTCCCTATAAACTCTAAACCCAAAACCCTAAACCCTAAACCCTAACCCTAAACCCTAAACCCTAAACCCCAAACCCTGAACGCAGGATGGCCCGCTCTCTCGTTCTGACTGGTGCTGTGCTCCTGTGCAGCGGCCACACCCCCGGTTCAGGGTTCAGGGTTTAGGGTTTAGGGTTTGGGGGTTCGGGGATTTGGGGTTTGGGGATTTGGGGATTTGGGGTTGGGGGTTTGGAGTTTAGGGGGTTTGAGGTTTTGGGGGTTTGAGGTTTGGGGTTTAGGGTTTGGAGTTTAGGGGCTAAGCCCTTTATTTTGCGGGGGGAGGGGCCGGGGCTAATTCGGTTGTAAGGTGAATGGGAGTAGAAGGGTTGGGATTAGGAATTACGGGGTTTTGGGCGTAGGGTGAAGGGATGCAAGGGGCTTAGAGTTTAGGGTCTAGCCTTTATTGCTGTTGACGCCCTCTCGTTTTTCGGTCTGCCTGCATGTTCAAGCCCTTTGCTAGCGCTTTGCTCTTATCAAGCATTGGGCTGAACTTGTAAAGGTTTGCTTTACTCAAGCGCATGTGGGCAGTTCACAAAAAATGGGATTACCCTTATGTATCCCAGATGCAGTAGAGACCCCCGAAAGGGACCCCCGCGAAGAAGCCCTAGTTCAAAGCCCTGTGTAGGGTTCCTGGCACTACAAACCCTAAACCCCAAACCCTAAACCCTAAACCCTAGAGAAACTAAGCCCTAAGTAAGGTGCGCTCTTCACGGCCTTCGTGGCTGCGCCCCGCGCGTCCCCGGCCCCCGCCACCACACATGCCACCGCCGCGGCACTGAGCAGCTCGGACGGAGACTGCTGTTTTCGGGCTTAGGGTTTAGGGTTTAGGGCTTCGGGTTCATGGACCTGAAAAAAAAACCTTCAACCTACAAGCAATTCTACAGAACCCGAAAGTCCGGCGGCATTTGTGGGGTCGCCTTGTGGCTTCCCGAATCCCGGCCTGAATGCCTCCCGAGTCCCAACACGTTGGCGGGAGGTGCTGTGACTCTCGTCGCCCCTGAAGCAGCGCACGCTGAGGCAGCGGGGGGTTTTGGGCTTGGGGTGGGGGAGATTGAAGTCCTAAAGGATCTCTGCAAGGAGAGCCCAAGACATTCTGGCAGAAAGAGGTGTTCTGTCAGTTTGTCTGATACCAGGTAGGGTTTAGAGGTTAGAGTTCCCGGTTCAGGGTTTAGGTTTAGGGTTTCTTTGGACCCCCAGAGTATACAGGGCCATTCTTAGCAGTCCAGGAACAAAACCTTCCTGGGGTACACATATATACAACCTTAGTTGTTGGAGTTTGTCTCCCCTGACTCTCACCCTCTCTGTCTCTGTCTCTGCCTCCGTCTCCGTCTCCGTCTCTAGTCCCTGCCTCTCGCTACCTCTCTCCCTCTCTCTCGCTCTCGCTCTCGCTCTCTCTCTCTCTCTTCATCCCGCCCTCTCCCTCCCCAACTCTCACAATGCCCCGCCTGCTCTTTCGAAGGATGGCGCCGTGTGGATCCCCGCGCTCTCCGCCATCGGCGCCGGCTTTGCCATCGGCCTCGCTGCTATCGGCTCCGGCGTCGGCCAGGCGGCCTCGCAGTGGGGTTAAGCGAGAAGCCAAGGGATGTTCCCCCCCTTTACCAACAGCCCTAAATAGAGATTACAAGGGGGGGGGGGGGTGGGGGGGTACTGTAATCCCTCCTAAGGACTGTTACGTAGTATGAGGGGGTACACCCCTACAGAAGCCAGTGAACCACAACTTTGTGCTGCAGTTTCTTAGCTTTGGGGGCAATGTGTTTGGGTGTAGCTACACGCTGAATCCCTCAGCCCGAGCCCCTAAACCCTAAATGCAAAACACACCTCAGCCCTAAAACAAGCCAAAACCCTCAGCAAAAATTAGAAACAAAACTCAACCCCAGGACCCTACCTAGTAGGCACCAGGTACCCATGAACCTTCAACAGCTCGTAGGCTTCGAAATCGGAACCCTTGACCCGAATCCCCAACTTGCAACACCTAAAGTTTGCCGCAGCTTCACATGCAACCCATTCTCAAAATCGACCCTACAACCTACAAGAGTGCGCTGATGAGTGTTGGGGGTTTGAGTTTTCGGTCTTCGTGGGTAATTCCACGTGTGGTGGCCGCGGCTCGAACCCCGAGATGGTACTTCTTTGCACGAACCGGCTTTTTCCTGCGGTTGTGTAGCTCCAAGGGTGCTGTTGCTTTTTAGCAGCGTTCGCTTCCCGCGGGCTTAAAAATACTCTTGCCTCTGTATATAGAATCGTGCAGTTGTGACCCCTTTTTCGCCCAATGCCCCATGTACCAATGCTTTGCCAGGGCATCGCCAGCGGCCGCTGCATTGATGGCATCTCCCGGCAGCCAGAGGCCCGACTCTCCTACAAAGAACTGTGAGGTGCCCTGAAGCTGTAGGTTTAGGGTTTGGGGCTTAGGGATAAGGGCTTTAGGGCTTAGAGTTTAGTGCTTTGGGTGTAGGTGTAGGGGCCCACTTGAAGGTTCATGGGTCGCTATAGGGAAAGTAAGAAGTACCCTAAGCGACGGTGCTAAGCAGTCAGAGCTATAGTTCCCTACTTGCAAGACCCTAAAACCCTAAACCCCAAACCCGAAACCCTAAATCCAGTTTATAGCCCTACTTGCAAGCCCCTAAACCCAGACCCCCAAACCCCTAAACCCCTAAACCCCTAAACCCCTAAACCCCTAAACCCCTAAACCCCTAAACCCCTAAACCCCTAAACCCCTAAACCCCTAAACCCCTAAACCCCTAATCCCCTAAACCCCTAAACCCCTAAACCCCTAAACCCCTAATCCCCTAAACCCCTAAACCCCTAAACCCCTAAACCCCTAAACCCCTAAACCCCTAAACCCCTAAACCCCTAAACCCCTACACCCCTACACCCCTAAACCCCTAAACCCCTACACCCCTAAACCCCTAGACCCGAAACCTAAACCCTACACCCTAAACCCGAAACCCCTAAACCCTAAAACAAAGTCCAAGTACAGCCCGGGACTGCCACTCCGAATCCTAAGTTTTTTTGAGCTAGGAAAGGGGTTTCGAGTTTCAGGGTGTTAGGGGTTGTAGGGTTTTAGGGTTTAGGGCTTAGTGGTTTTAGGTTTGCGCATTTCATGGTGTGGGGGGCTTTCAGGGTTGCAGGGGTTTCAGGGTTTCGGGGGTTTTGGGTTGCAGGTTTCGGGGAGTTCCGGGGTTTTGGGGTTTAGGAGCTCAATGACCTCAACGTGTTGATGACGGTCAGTGGCCGCGGCTCTTCTGTTAGGGTCTTCGGGGAAGCCTTATCAGGGACCCCTAAACCCTACACCCTGAACCCTCTTTTCTAAACCCTAAACCCTAAACCCTAAACCCTAAACCCTAAACCCTAAACCCCAAACCCTAAACCCTAAACCCTAAACCCTAAACCCTAAACCTTCTACCCTAAACCCTAAACCCTAGACCCTAAACCCTAAACCCTAAACCCTAAACCCTAAACCCTCTCTAAACCCTGAGACCCGAAGCCAAGAGGTCGCTGATGACCTCCGCGGCGTGCTGACGCTTGGGAGAAGTTTATGAGTTTCAGGGTTGAGTGTCTTATGGGTCCGGGTTGTTTTCGGGTTTAGGGTTTAAGGGTTTTGTTTCAAAGGGCCTCTAGGAGTATAGGCTTGTCAGGAGGGCAAGAAGAATATATGGTGCAGGGTTTAGGACGGAATGTAGGGAGTTGGAGTTCGGTACCTGGGTTTAGAGTTTAGAATTGTAAGTGGATATTAAGGGGCCTCTTCGGGTTTAGGAGCAAAGTGACCCGAAACCTCAAACCCTGAAACCTTAAACCCTTTAGTCCGCTAAACCCTCAAGCCTAAGTCCTAAACCCCTAAGCCCCCTAAGCCCCTCAAACCCTATAAACTCTAGATACCCTTAAACCCTGTAAACCCAAAAAGCCCTATAAACCCCATAATAAACAAAGCCCTAAAAACCCAAAACCCTCAAGCCCCTCAAGCCCCTAGGCTGCTGTCCCTGGCCTTCATGGAGTCCTTGACCATCTACGGCCTCGTGATTGCGCTGGCGTGAGCCTAAGCCCAGGGCAGCGCACCATCCAGCAGGCGGAAGTTCGGAAGTGGCTTCTGACTTTTGATTGCTTGTAGCAATTGTGCGGACGCAAAATTAGGTTGCAACAGCCCTACGGGCCCATGGATAAAGTTAACACTTTTTTTTTGTGGCTTGACCCTAAAGCCTAACTCCCAATTCATGTTTGGGTTGGGTGGGCTAGAGTTTGGGGTTTGGGGTTTTGGGATTTGGGGTTTGAGGTTTTGGGGTTTATTGAAATTAAGTTGTACGTTTTAATTAAGCTTTAGTTCTTGTGATGTTCCCCCTTATAGTCCTTAGTAGGGGATTATAGTAGCCCCTGTTATAATCCAAGGTCAAGGATTGCTACTACATGGTGGAACATCCCAATTTAGTTCAAAGGCCGCGTGAACAGTTTCAGGGTTTTGGAGCCCTTGGCCTGAGTCATGCTTGGACACCTTAAACCCGAAACCCCTAAGCCCCAAACCCTAAAGCCTAAACTCCCCTCAATTTCATGGGTTGTAATGATGAGGGAGCCATGGCCTGAGCTTAAGCCCTAAACCCTAAACCCCAAACCCTAAACCCGAAACCCTTAACCCCTAAACCCTAAACCCTAAACCCAAAACCCAAAACCCTAAACCCTAAACCCTAAAAAATCCATCTTCTAGAGGGGAGTCTCGAGAAGCCTTTTGGCACACCCCGAGATGGGCCCCAGCCCCCCGCACCCTAAACCTAAACCCCAAAGAAACCAAGCCTGTTCAGGGTTTAGGGTTTAGGGGTTAAACCCTAAACCCTAAACCCTAAACCCTAAACCCTAAACCCTAAACCCTAAACCCCAAACCCTAAACCCTAAACCCCAAACCCCAAACCCCAAGCCCTAAACCCTAAACCCTAAACCCTAAACCCTAAACCCTAAACCCTAGGTTTAGGTTTTAGGGGAACCCCAATGGGGCTGCAGGTGCCTAAAGACTCGCCTTTGGCTTCATAGATCGACGCGAATGTCTTCCCCATTGGCCCGCCCCTTCCCCTCCACAGCTCCTCTTTTGAAACTTTAGGGTTTAGGGTTTAGGGTTTAGGGGTTCCCTGCGCCCTCAACCCTAGACCCTAGACCTTTAAACCGTAAGCCCTAAACCCTAAGCCCTGAAGATTCCGCTCCTTCTCAGGTGCTCCTCTTCGCAAACCCGCTGATCAAGTGAGCAAGACGGTGGTCTGGCGAAAGTTCTCCGACACTTGCAGGGTCGGCCCTTGCTAGCAAACCCCTACCTGCACGGTTACTGTAATACTCAGAATACTTGCCTACAAAATTAGACGAGAACAATATTCTAATCATATTCAGGCCCCGGACACTACTGCTGCCGACCCTATCTTTGCCATTTGGCGAGGAAGTTCTTGAACAAGGCGTAGAAAGAAGATCAGGCAAGGAGAGCTGGAGCTCAAAGAAACCGTGCTGCAGCCCAGTGTTCCTTCCTGTCTGGGCTCCTGAATTCGTTCGCTTTCTCTCTCCCTCTCAACATTATCATGCACAATCATGCACATGTATATATATATATATAGGTAGTCTATGTATCTACACATATACATATACATATACGTATGCATATACATCTGGGGTGCCCCCAATTTGGGGGGATGCCCCTCTTCTGGGAAATATTCTTATGCTTGAATAATTGGAACAGGGTTTGGAGGGAAATGGTAGTACATTGATATAGGGGCCAGAAGGGAGTACTATTAGTACATATTTCGACCCACTTTATTCGAGAGTTTAGGGGTGAGCCGGAGAGTGTTCAGAGTCTGGAAGGCCTCGGGTGTTTAGGGCTGAGGATCCAGGATTTATGCTTTCGGGGTTTCGGGTTGAGGTAGGGTTTAGGGTTTGGGGTTTAGGGTTTTGGGTTTGGGGTTAAGGGTTCCGGGTAGTTCGGGGTGTTTAGGGCTTGGGTTGTACGTGCGCAGCTGCTGCCTCTGGGCCCAGCTCCAGTTGCTCCCGCCGCCTTGCACCCGCACCATCTCCCGAAGCATCACAAGATCCGTGGCTGGTTTAGGGTTTAGGGTTTAGGTTTTTGGGGTTTAGGTTTAGGGTTTAGGGTTTAGGGTTAGGGTTTAGGGTTTAGGGTTTAGGGTTAGGGTTTAGGGTTTAGGGGGGTTTAGGGAGTTCAGGGTTTTTCGGCTATAAGGCTTGTAGCAGCCCTGGACCGCTGCGAGCCTGATTGCCAGGGATCCCGGGCTCTGAAGCAATTCGAGATACCAACCACAGTGTGGTCTTAGGGGGCTGAGGGTTTTAGGGTTTAGGGTTTAGGGTTTGGGGTTTGGGGTTTAGGGTTTAGGTAGGGCTCGCAAGCTGCTGCAGCAGCTACCTCATGTTGCTAGAAAGCGCGAGGAGCGAGTCGTAACATCGCATGGCATCTACATCGGAGTTCTCCTCTCATAAGGCTACGGCACCCAAACCCCGAACCCTAGTTGTGGCTCGAATCTCATGGCCAGAAAAGCATTTTGTTTGCAGGTTAGGTTTCCTTATCCGCGCCGTAAGAAAAAGGGGCAGCCTGCAGCCTGCAGCCTGTTTAGGCAGGTTTTCTTCAACCTTCAGCCAAGATTTTAGCATGTAGGGCTTCGGGTAGATGGAGACAGGTACGCCAGCTCTGACCTGACTTCTCGTCCTAAACCTTAAGACCCTCACAAATGCAACAGAAAACGCCCTGGACTCCTGGAATGCCCCAGCCCCTAAAACCCTAGACCCTATCAATCCTGCAAGCGCTAAAGACCTTATAAGCTCGGCGAGCCCAACAAACCACACCCTTATAAGGTGTAGACGATAAGCGCTACAAACCTTACAGACCCGACACACCCCGATAAACCCTGCAAGCCCTTACACCTAATGAACCCTGTAAACCCTAAAGCCCTTAAAACCCTACAACCGCAAACACTTCCCCCCCATAAGCCCTGTAAGCCCGGCAAAGCCTGTAAACCCAAAAGAACCTGAAACCCATCAAAGACAAAACCCTCAACCCTCAACCCTAAACCCTAAACCCTACACCCTAAACCCTGAACCCTGAACCCTAAACCCCAAACCCCAAACCCCCTAAATTCTGAGGATGGCCCGCTCCCTGGTCTTGACCGGTGCCGTGCTCCTTTGCAGCGGCCGCGCCCTCGAACTGGGGCAAGTAAGCGGGGCTTGTGGCTCAGCCTTGGGTGGGTTTAGGGTTTAGGGTTTAGGGTTTAGGGTTTAGGGTTTAGGGTTTAGGGTTTAGGGTTTAGGGTTTAGGGTTTAGGGTTTGGGCATCAGGTTCCGAAAGTCGCCAAATTGGCGAATTCTGCTGCGCCTCTGCAGCAAGTGACTTCCAACTTGCACTCAACATCACAGCACCTGCACGCCCTCAAGTTTAGGTTTAGGGTTTAAGGTTCAGGGCCTAAGAGCAAAAATATGTGAGCACGAAAAAGAGAGATCATCGTCATCTCTGCTATTGTTGTGATGATTATCATGACGTCATCACCACTGTGAGAGTGGTTATGGTTATTATGAGTATTGAGATGTTTTTCGCTCATTGTTACTACGTTTTCTTACAAACCCTGAGCATGAACTTCTGCCGAAAGGCACCGCATTTTCTTTGAGCGTGGTGCAGGGTGAAGGTTTGTGAGGACGGTATGCAACTCCTTTCGAGTTACCAAGAGGGTAACTCGAAACCACTTGAAAGAAGAAACGAAACCCTAAACCCTGAGCCCCAAACACGCAGCCCCCCCCCCCCCCCCCTAAACCCTCAACCCTAAACCTTAAACCCTAAACCCTGAACCCTGAACCCTAAACCCTAAACCCTAAACCCTAAATCCCTAAAACCCTAAACCTTTAAACCCTAAACCTTAAACCCTAAACCCTGAACCCTAAAGAAACCAAGCCCTAAGTTAGGCGCGCTCTTCACGGCCTTCGTTGCGGCCCCCCGCGCCGCACCGGCTCCCACTGCCCCGCACGCTGCCACCGCGGCTTTGAGTGGCCCGGCCTAGATTCCGATAGGGAGTGGTCGGTTTGTAGGGGTGCTCTAAGGCTCTAAACCCTAAACCCTAAACCCTAAACCCTAAACCCTAAACCCTAAACCCTAAACCCTAAACCCTGAGCCGTGTAGGCTTGGGGTGTTTTTGGGTTTTAAAGAAGGGGGTTTGGGATTTACGGCCAAGGGTCGTACCAGTTCATTGTTGTAGGATCCTGAGAACGGAACCTGATCACCCCGCAAGCTTCAGGATTCACTTGTTTGGGGCGTCATTTCGGATCTTGGCATTCGATTGAACTCGGTTTCGGCACGTGGTACTAAATGGGCTTCATGCTTAAAGAAGGAAGTCTGGGAATAGACAGCGTCATGGGTTCAGGACATCGGGATGTCTGTTTTTGAGGGATTCTTGTTAGTAAGCGGATGTTTGAAAGGGCGTGCCGGCATGGTTGGGATCTGAGATCAACCTCGTGAGAGCGGAAGGGGTGGTTTGGGAGGGGGTGTATTTTCAGTTTTTGGTTACTTTGAAGCCCTCCTGAGGCCTTAACCCGCAAAAGGCTCCAGTTCTCATAAGGGTTTTGATGTTTTAAGGCCCCCGAGCCCACAAAAAGCTTGCTTCCTCGCGCTATAAATGTTAGACCTTAAACCCTAAACCCTAAACCGACCTTAAACCTTACACCCCAAACCCCAAACCCCAAACCCCAAACCCCAAACCCCAAACCCCAAACCCCAAACCCCAAACCCCAAACCCCAAACCCCAAACCCCAAACCCCCAAACCCCCAAACCCCCAAACCCCAAACCCTAAACCCTAAACCCTAAACCCCAAACCCTAAACCCTAAACCCTGAGCCGTACAAGGCGCCGTGACCCTGGTGGCCCCCCAGGCAGCCCACGCCGAGGCCGGTTCGGCGAAAAGGGGATTTAGGGTTTAGGGTTTGGGGGTTTAGGGTTTAGGGTTTAGGGTTTAGGGTTTCGGGTTTGGGGAAGAGGGGATTGAGGGTTTGCCAGGTTGGCCCTTGGATATCTCACATTTATCCCCTTGTGTTGGGTTTTTAAGAGGATCATGCACAGCAATATTCAGAAGGGTTTAGGGTTTAGGGTTCTTCAGAAGGGTTTTAGGGCCAGCCCAGCTTCGGGTTCTGGGGGGCCTCAAGGCCTCATTGGCTTATGAGGGTTTTGGGGTTTAGGATTGCCGAAAAGGATGTAGGGTTTCAGGCTTCGGGGCTGTTTGGCTTCACAGTTGTTTGAGGGTACTGAGTCGGGTCTGGCCCCAGGGTTGTGCAGGATGTGCTGCTTTGCTTAGGCAATAAGTAAGATGATTTGAACTGTGGTCGAGCCTATGCACGGGAGTCAGAAGACGATGAAACCCTAAACCCTCAAATCCCAATCCTGAATCCCAAGACCTCCAGCTCAAACCCGAAGCCAAACCCTGTACCTCCTCAGTCGCGGGTTGTGCTCTTCCCCCCTCAGCCCTTACTTGGGGCTTGGAGCTTCCACGTCCTGAACTGGGTTCAGGGCACGCGGCCTCGACGCTTCGGGTGTAGGGCGTATGGCCTGCCCAGATGCCCGAACCCAATCCAAAAACCCTAGCCCTTCACCCCTGCTTCCTAAGCCCTAAGCCCTAAGCCCGAAAAACCTAACTCCAAGGGCGGCGCCGTGTGGATCCCTGCGCTCTCCGCCATCGGCGCCGGCTTCGCCATCGGCCTTGCCGCCATCGGCTCGGGCGTGGGCCAGGCAACCCAACCCATGACCTTGTTTGGACGCTCATGGAAATCCCCATAAACTGTAAGTTTATGGGGCATCGGGTGTAGGGTTACCGATGGGTCTAGGCTTTAGGGCCTACTTGGAGGCTCATATATGTACCCTACAAGGTTATGTGGGCTTCGAGATCCTACTTGGAGGGTCTGTTTTAATTACGTAGTCATCTTTGGGTGTACGATCAGGGCAACTGAATCTATATGACGTTACAGCCGTGTTTGGTGTACTTACAGAATATGGAGCCCTAAACGAAGCACAAGAACCCTTAACAAGCCAAAGACCCTGAACCCTGAATACGAGCAGATTAGGGGTTGCTACAGCCCCTACCTCACGGGAGGCTTCCTTGAGGATTCATGGGCAGTTCAGAGTACAGGAGCCCGAATAAATACCTAGGTTTTCCGCACATAAATATCCCCATGTAACCATAGTAACTACCCAACATACTCTCATTCTGATCAAAGTGCCTTTTGGGTCAGACAATGTTGGAGCTTACGCAGTTGCTCGTTGTTGTTTGTCTTGACCCTGAGCCCTGAATCCTTAACGCCCTAAACCCTAAACCCTGAACCCTGAACCCTAAACCCTAAACCCTAAACTACCCTAAACCCCCACGCCCCCAAGCACCCAAACACCCAAACCCCCCAAACCCCAAACCCTAAACCCCACAGCCCCCCCATGTTCCGATGTATCGTCAGGGCATTGCCAGCGGCCGCTGCATCGATGGCATCTCACGTCAGCCAGAGGCCTGACATGGTGCTTCTTTGGGTTTAGGGTTTAGGGTTTAGGGTTTAGGGTTTAGGATTTAGGGTTTAGGGTTTAGGGTTTAGGGAACCCTAGCTTGGGATGTTGCCCCCTTTTTCTAGCAGTCGCTTTGGGGAGTTTAGGGTTAGGGGGTGTGGGGGTTTAGGGTTTAGGTCCTGTATAGGGGTTATAGTAATAGGGGGTACTGGAATCCCTCTTGGGGACTGTTAGTATATGGAGGAACATCCCAAAGCCTACCCTAAACTAGGTCGGCCCTTGGGATATTTTGTATTTTCCCTTATTGGGGTTAAGAGGTTCAAATTTAGGAATACTTTAACAGGGGCTTAAATGGCCATCCGAGAAAACGAGGGACCTTCAAGGAACGATTGTATTTTAGGGGTCAGTTTTGGGGTTGGGGTCGTGCGCCCCCCAAATCCAAAGTCCTTTAGGACCATGGAGTAGGAGTAGGAGTAGGAGTAGGAGTACGAGTAGGAGTAGGAGTAGGAGGAGGAGTAGTAGTAGTAGTAGTAGTAGTAGTAGTAGTAGTAGCAGTAGCAGTAGCAGTAGCAGCAGTAGCAGCAGAGGGGTGGAGGGTGGGACCCCTTCAGCCCTGGCCCCTCGACCCGATCTGTGCTCATTCGCTAACGCTCTTTCTGGGGGTCGGGGTTTAGGGTTTAGGGTTTAGGGTTGAGGGTTTAGGGTTTAGGGTTTGGGGTTCAGGGCTTAGGGTTTAGCAAGGGCTGAAGAGAAAGTCTTGCGACCTATGCGCTATGCCTGCAGGTTGCCGATGACCTCCGCGGTGTGCTGATCCTTAGCGGAAGGTTTCAGTCAGGTTGCTCTGGGGCTTGCGGGAGCGGGTTGTGTCACGCGTGTCAGAAATTGGATGTCGCTGGATATGGCGAAGCCTACCCTTGATCCCAAAACCCTAGACCAAAGAGTTCCAGAGGTCGGGGTTAGGGTTTAGGGTTCAGGGTTTAGGGTGTAGGCGTGATTAGGATGTATGGTGAAAGGATGCGACACCCTGGCAGGGATTGCGAAGTGTCCACTCCCCAAGGCCATCAACCCCCGAAAAGCCTAAGTCCTGAGTAGCTCAACCAAGCCCCAGAATGTGAGGCCCCAAACTCTAAACCCTAAGCCCTGAGCCCTAAGCCCCAAGCCCTAAACCCTAAACGCTAAGCCCTAAGCCCTGAGCCCTAAGCCCTAAGCCCTAAGCCCTAAGCCCTGAGCCCTGAGCCCTGAGCCCTGAGCCCAGAGCCCAGAGCCCCAAAGCCGAAGCCCCCCAAAGCCCAAAGCCGAACCCCAAATCCCAAGGCCCAAAGCCCAAAGCCCAAAGCCCAAAGCCCAAAGCCCAAAGCCCAAAGCCCAAAGCCCAAAGCCCAAAGCCCAAAGCCCAAAGCCCAAAGCCCAAAGCCCAAAGCCGAACCCCAAGCCTTAGGCCTTAAGGCTCAGAACCCCAAAGCCCCAAAGCCCTTCAGACCTCAAGCCCCAAAAAAAAGCCCGAAAGGCTTAGAAGCCCAAAACCGGGTTTAGGATTTAGGGTTTAGTATGTATGGCTTAGGGTTGAGGGTCTCCGGGATACCCGAAAGACCGCTTTCAGGTATCCCTAGATCCCTAAAGCCTAGGCTACTGTCCCTAAACCCTAAACCCTAAACCCTTAACCATAAACCCTAAAGCCTAAACCCTAAAGCCTAAACCCTAAACCCTAAACCCTAAACCCTAAAGGCCCCTTAAGCCCCTAAGGCTACTGTCCCTGGCCTTCATGGAGTCCCTGACCATCTACGGCCTGGTGATCGCGCTGGCACGGGTCTAAGCCTTCTCCACCCGGCGAAGGTTCCGGATTGATTGTTCGAAGGTCTTTGGGTTTAGGGTTTGGGATGCGAATTTTAAAGAAGGGCTTCGGGTTACCCTAAACCCTAAACCCTAAACCCCAAACCCTAAACGCTAAACCCCGTTTTTTGTACGCACTCTCGAACCTTACAGTTGCTCCAAGCTCAAATCTTTCGTGTTTGGGGTTCAGGTGTTGTAAAGATTCGGGTCGAAGATTTTTAGGGGTTCAGAGTTGTAGGGTTTACAGGTTCAGGGTTTTAGGGTTTACAGGGTTTAGGGTGTGTAGTTGAGGGTTTTAGGGTTTAAAGGGTTAAGGGTGTGTAGGCTTGTGGGATTAGGGCTTGGGATCTAGGACTTGTTCGGGTCTAGGTTTCCAAGCCGGCTTCGCGTTCCAAAGCCCCATTTCCCAAGGTGCTCCTTTTCGCGAACCCGCTGATCAAGTGAGCAAGACGTCGGCGATCTGGAGGAAGTTTTCCCTAAATCCCTCAACCCTCAGTCCTATTTCCTAGGTGTGACCTGAATAGAAAAGGGTCGCTGAAATTGCCCCTATACGCAAAAATCCTCTTTGTCATGCTTACTTCCGCATGGTAACCCTGCTGGTATCTCAACTTGTGCCTGCCAAAGGCCGAAATCACAGGACGAAATAGGATGGCAAAGGAGCTCGCGCTCAGAGAAAGGGGCCGTGGCTGATTAGAGTTTCGGGATGAGGGGTTGGGAGTGTAGGATTTTGGGGTTGGGGGTTTAGGGTGTTTGAGACATCAGGGTGTTGGGTTCAGGGTTTAAGCACGGACTTCGTATGCCCCAAGACTCTCAACTCCCGAGCCCTATCCATCCGAAACTAGGCTTTGCAGCCCTGAGCCAAGAGCCGCAGGGTACCCCAAAAGGAGAACCCTTCCCCCGTCTAGTGCACACATCATTACTACTTTTTCCCCTTTTTTTAGGGTTGAGGTTCCCTTCTTGAATTCAAAAAGGGCACCTTTTTTTCCTACGTTACTCCTGGGTCTAGATTGCACATGCCATATACCCTAAACCTTAAACCCTAAACCCTAAACCTTAAACCCTACACCCTAAACCCTAAACCCTAAGCGTCTTCAAATTCTGTGGAACGCGTAGCTCCAAAAGATCAGGTCTGCCAAGCCCCCCCCTACCCCTGGGCCGGTATCCCTCAACCCCAAGAAATCCTTGAGTTAGGGTTTGGGGTTTGGGGTTTGGGGTTTAGGGTTTAGGGTTTAGGGGGTTGAGATTTTAAACTTAGAACACCGCATGTGCGCTGCAAACCGGGCTCAGCTTCAGTTTTTCCCGGCCGCGCTGCTCTCCCGTGTCCCGCTATTGCCCTCCAAAACATCTCAGAAGATGCCCGGCTGCTTAGGGTCTAGGGTTTCGGGTTTCGGGTTTCGGGTTTGGGGTTTAGGGTTTAGGGTTTAGGGTTTAGGGGTTTAGAATAGTTAAGCAGCATTCCCTTATTGTCCCTATATCATTGTATTCTAGTGGCCCTCCGAAACATCTCATGATGCCCGGCTGCTGGGGATTATTCGGGCCCCTCAAAAAGACCCTTTAAGGGATTATATAGGGTTTAGGGTTATTCCCTGATTCCCTACTAAGAACCAGCCTGCATCTCAAAACGCCCGGCTGCTTAGGATTTAATCTAGGGGTCGGAATAAGTACCAATACTAGTCCCTAACTTCTGGTCCCTATATTATTCTATAATGACCCCCCCCCCCCCCCCAAAAAAAAAAAAAAAAAAAGAGCTATTCTCGTCATTGAGGCCCCTGCATCAGGGTGGAGCCCTGCATCAGGGTGGAGTGTCTTGGGGTGGTTTTGGGTATTTGGGGTGTTTGGGATCGTTAGCCCTAAACCCTAAACCCTAAACCCTAAACACTAAACCCTAAACCCTAAACCCTAAACCCTAAACCCTAAACCCTGCGCATGAACCTTTGAAGCCCAAACCCGAAACCCCCCGCGTCTGAAGGCCAACTGATACTTTCACCCCAGCCCAAAAGCCCTAGTTCGAAAACCCTACAACCCCAACCCCTAAATCCTAAAGGCCTACAACCCTAAAACCCTACACCCTAAGCCCCCCAAACCCCTAAACCCTAAACCCTAAACCCTAAACCCTAAACCCTAAACCCCAAACCCTAAACCCTAAACCTTAAACCCTAAACCCCTAAACCCTAAACCCCCAACCCTAAACCCCGTAATTTCTGAGGATGGCCCGCTCCCTCGTCTTGACCGGTGCCGTGCTCCTCTGCAGCGGTCAGAGCCCAAGGAACTGCTGCTTTAGGGTTTTTTAGGGTTTGGGGCTTCGGTTCCAGGGTTTAGGTTTTAGGGTTTAGGGTTAGGGTTTAGGGTTTAGGGCTTAGGGTTTAGGTTTAGGGTTTAGGGTTTAGGGTTTTGGGTTTTGGGTTTTGGTGTTTAGGGTTTAGAGGTTAGGGCTTTGGGTTGATGCCCTGAACGGTCCCAAGGCTTCCGCTTTCAGGGACTACTAAAAGGTTTGCCCTAAATCCGGAAGCCTTAGCACCCACAAACCCCAAGACCCGAAACCCGAAGCCTCAAGCGCATAAACCCTAAGGCGTAAGTCTTAAATCCTAAACCCTAAACCCTGAACCCCGAACCCCTAAACCAAAAACCTTAAGCCGTGAAACCCCCGAAGCCCCTGAAAGCACCAACAGCTAACCCCCAAGGCGCACTCTTCCCTGAACCTCCTAACCCTCAACACTGAACCCTAGTTACTCCCTAAACCCTAAATCCTAAACCCTAAACCCTGAACCCTAAATCCGAAACCCTAAACCCTAAACCGTAAACCCCTAAACCCTAAACCCTTGGAACCCTAAGGTGCACTCTTCACGGCCTTCGTGGCTGCGCCCCGCGCCAGCCCCGCCCCAACCGTGCCGCACGCTGCCACCGCGGCGCTGAGCATCCTGCCAGTGTTTGGGGGGTTTAGGGTGAAGGGTTTAGGGTTTAGGGTTAGGGTTTAGGGTTTAGGGCTTAGGGCTTAGGGTTTTAGAGGTTTAGGGTTTTAGAGGTTTAGGGGTTTTAGAGGTTTAGGGGTTTTAGGTTTGGGGGTTTTAGAGGCTTTAGAGGTTTAGGCTTTTAGAATCTCTTAGAGGTTAAGGGCTTTGTTCGGGTTTGGGGTTTGGGGTTTATGGTTTTAAGATCAAGGGTTTCAAGGTTTTTGTGCTTTACACGGTTTCCGTTGACTAGACGCATACACATACCAGCACCCCCGAGAAGAGTCCAGCAACTTGCGCATCCACAGCGAGATCCACCGCCACCAGCTGACGCAAGCGGAGGTTAGTTTAACTAGAGTCGCCCCAAACCCCAAAGCCTAAACCCTAAACCCCGAGAACTCTGGCTCTAAGCGCATCATGAACCTTCAAGCAAGCTCAAAGCCCTAAGCCCTAAAGCCCTAAAGCCCTAAAGCCCTACAGCCCTAAAGGCCTAAAGCCCTAAAGCCCTAAAGCCCTAAAGCCCTACCACAGCAAGAGCTGACGAGCAACCCTAAACCTTAAACCCTAAACCCTAAACCCTAAACCCCAGGTGCTGTGACGCTGGTGGCTCCCGAGGCAGCCCATGCCGAGGCGGCTCTGGGACATGCTCCGCTTTGGACATGTTGAGGGTTTGAGGTTTGATGAGGTTTAGGGTTTAGGGTTTAGGGTTTAGGGTTGAGGGTTGAGGGTTTAGGGTTTAGGGCTTGCTTGGAATATTGTCATGGGTGCTGCCAACTGTTGCAAAGTAGGGCAGCGATGGGCATGGCAATGGCTTCTAGTCCTTCTTCCAAGGCTTACTTCTAGCCTGTAAAGTAGCCCTCAAGTAGAACCCTAAACCCTAAACCCTAAACCCTAAGCCCTAAACCCATGGCTTCTAATGCCCCAGGTCCCACACGCCTGAAACCTTTGTCTGGAAGCCTCCAAAGAAGCAGGCCTTGTATCCTCTCCCCTTCCGCTACGTAGCCTGCAGGCTAAATACCCCTAAACCATTCCCAAACCTCAAGCCCTAAAGCCCTAAACCGCGTACACCCCAAAACCCCCAAACCCCTCAACCCTCAACCCTAAACCCTAAACCCCTAAACCCTAAACCCTAAACCCTAAACCCTAAACCCTAAACCCTAAACCCTAAACCCTAAACCCTAAACCCTAAACCCCATCCTTCAGGGCGGTGCCGTGTGGATCCCCGCGCTCTCGGCCATCGGCGCCGGCTTCGCCATCGGCCTCGCCGCCATCGGCTCGGGTGTGGGCCAGGCCAGTCGGGCTTCGGGATTTAGGGCATTAGGGTAGTCGGGTATCAGCGTATCAACCCTAAACCCTAAACCCTAAACCCTAAACCCTAAACCCTAAACCCTAAACCCTAAACCCTAAACCCTAAACCCTAAACCCTAAACCCTAAACCCTAAACCCTAAACCCTAACCCTAAACCCTATACCCTAAACCCGTCAAAGCCCTAAGCCCCCTATGATCTGTAGGGCATCGCCAGCGGCCGCTGCATTGACGGCATCTCTCGGCAGCCGGAGGCCTGTCCCTGGTGCTTTTTAGGGTTTAGGGTTTAGGGTTTAGGTTTTAGGGTTTAGGGTTTAGGGTTTATGGTTTAGGGTTTAGGGTTTAGGGCAAGGGTTTCGGGTTTTATGGGATTAGGGTTTAGGGTTTAGGGATTAGGGTTGAGGGTTGAGGGTTTGGGTTATTGTAATAGGGAGGTACGATGTTTCCTGTTTAGGAATGCAGTATAGGGGAGAACATCCCAAGTTGAGGGTTTGGAGGTTTTGGGGCTTTCGGGGTCTAGGTTTTGGGGTTTGAGGTTTGTGCTTTGCAGTTTAGATTTAGGGTTGGGGTTTAGGGATTCAGACTACTTGCTTGTTAATGTTTTTTTTTTTTTTGGGGGGGGGACGGGCCTGGCTTAGGGTTTAGGGTATAGGGTTTCGGGTTTAGGGCCTTGTATCATTCAAGATGCGCAAGTTGTGGGGTGGTGCTGCTTGGAGGTTGCCGACGACCTGCGCGGCGTGCTGCTGCCTGGCAGAACCCGGCACTCTGAAACTAAGCCCCCTAGGGTTTGGGGTTTAGGGTTCAGGGTTCAGGGTTCAGGGTTCAGGGTTCACGGGCATGCTGTAGGTTTAGGGTTCAGGTCCCCTAGCCCTAAACCCTAAACCCTAAAACCCCCAAGCCCCAAAGCCCTGACGCCCCTTAAACCCTGACCCCCTGAGCCCTCAACCCCAAATCCTGAATCCTTAAGCCCCCCTAAGCCCCTCAAACCCTCAAACCCTCACGCCCTCAAACCCTAAAACCCTAAACCCTATAAACCCTGCAAACCTTCCAAACCCCCCAAACCTAAAACCTCAAAAACCCGAAAACCCTAGACGCTGAAAGCCCCTTGAGCCCTAAGGCTGCTGTCCCTGGCCTTCATGGAATCCTTGACCATCTACGGCCTGGTGATTGCGCTGGTGCGGACCTGAGAATCCCCAACACCGGGTGTGGAGTTTTGGGGCTTAAGGTTTGTGGTTTAGGGATTTGGGGGAATGCACGTGTTTGTGGGGAGATGTGGGGGCAAGTCGTGAAAAGAACTCCCGACACTTTAGGTGTTAGACTTCAGGGTGTCGGCGGCACCCGGCTTGAGACCCGAAACCCCAGAAGGCACAGAGTGCCGCAGTTGAGGACTGGAAGTGTTGACAGCGGACATGCCAAAAAGAACCCTACAACCTACACAGCCTACACCGCCCTAAACCCCAAACCCCACTGCGGGCGAAAAAGACCCGCAGGTGCTCCTCTTCGCGAACCCGCTGATCAAGTGAGCAGGACGTCGGATGCTTAGGGCACGACCGGAGCCCTGAATGCCACAACATCCACCCTAAGATTTGTAAGCCAGCGACCCTAATCCCAAGCCACAAGCCCTAAACCCTAAACCCCTAAAACCCTAAGCTCCCGTCTCCACCAATGCAGCCGGCCAACCTTTAGCAGCAAAGGCGACGCGCCACGAGAAGACAAGTCTGAGCTCGAGCTCGCAGAAAAGCAGCCGCTTAGGAATTTAGGAGGCTTAGGGGTTCAGGGTTTGAACGTCTGGGGTTTAGGATTTAGGGCTCAGGGTAGGTGGGCAGAGGTTCCCCTATTTAGGGTTTAGGATTTCGGGTTTCGGGTTGGTGTTTCGGGGGTTCCCGAGATTGTCGGCGCTTCTGCTGCCTTTTGGCTCGCCTACAGTTTGTCCCGCCCGCCACGTCGCTCCAGCACCCTTTCTTTCCGAAGCATCTCAAGAAACGCGGCTGCAGCTGCTTTTACTGTTTCCTAATCAGGGAATGAGGAAGTCAGGCACCGTAGAGCCTCTTTCTATAGGGGCCCGAGTTTGTTTTGTCCCTGCTAAGCACTAGTAAGGTTGGGTGATACAAACCCCTCCTCGAGCGCGGTTAACATGCACTTGCTGACGGTACCATAGCAGGATCAGCTTTAACGGGCACATGTAACTTTAACTCGCGAGCCTTCACGTTGCAGGAATATAAACGTATAAGAAAATAAATACATAAATAAATAGATATGTATATATATATATATATAAACACACATATATACACATGTGCACATACAGGTATTTCGATGGACGATGTTCAGTCTGTGATGCATGCGCTTGTTTCTGCGTTGCGTGGTTTGAGCATCTGTAGGTCTGTCCGTTGGGCATACGGTTCCACTTCACATGCCCTTCCTAAAACCCTAAACCCTGAACCCTAAATTGGCTTGGGGTTTGGGGTTTAAGGATATTATGGGATGAGCTCGCATGGCCAAAGCTGTGAGCTGCACAGGGCCGTCCTAAAACGGCTCCCTAAACCCAAAACCCTAAATCCTAAACCCTGAACCCTAAACCCTAAACCCTAAACCCTAAACCCTGACTTGAACATCTCAGACTCCACTCCACAAACCTTGAAAGCCCTTAAGACCTCTAAAGCCCCTAAGAACTCCTACAGACACTAGAGCTCCTACAGACACTATTGCCCCCAAAATCCCTCCCGAAACCCTACGAAAACGTCATCCCTTAACCCTAAAATCCCCCACAGTCTCAAAATCCCTAATAGAAAGCCCTGGAAAACCCGATAAACCGCTATAAAACCCTATAAAAGCCCTATAAAACCCTATAACACCCTATAAACCCTAGAACACCCTATACAACCCTATAACACCTTATAAACCCCGCCTCCAAGAAGTCCAGGATGGCCCGCTCCCAGATTTTGACCGGTGCTGTGCTCCTCTGCAGCGGTCGGGGCCTCAGAGGGGGGTTTAGGGGTCTTTGTGGGGTTTATGAGGGGTTTTGGGGGGTGTTTAGGGGTTTTATGGGGTTTTATGAGGGGTTAGGGGGTGTTTAGGGCTTTTATGGGGTTTAGGGGGTCTATAGGGTTTATAGGGTTTCGGGGGTTTATAGGGTTCAGGGGGTTTAGAGGGTTTAGAGGGTTTAGAGGGTTTGTAGGGTTTATGGGGTTTATAGGGTTTATGGGGTTTATATATGGTTTAGTAAAACCCGTAACGCCCTCTAAAACCCTAAACGCCTAAACCCGAAAAGGCGCGCTCTTCACGGCCTTCGTGGCCGCGCCCCGCGCCGCCCCGGCCCCCACCGCGGCGCCACACGCCGCCACCACCGCAGCCCTGAGCAGCGCGGCGATGCTTCAGAAATGTTGGGGTGAAGAGGGGTTTAGGGTTTAGGGTTCAGGGTTTAGGGTTTAGGGGTTTGCAGTAGAGGCTTAAGGGTGTCTTGAATGGATTTGGGGGGAGTGTGATCATGGTATGGTGGTGAGGTCTTGACCTAATTCCTGGCAAGGCACCCCATTGTAATCTCTCTTTTTTCTATCTGGCCCTAAACCCCAAACCCTCAACCCTCAACCCTCCAACCCTCAACCCTCAACCCTTAACCCTCAACCCTTAACCGTAGACCCTAGACCCTAAACCCTCAACCCTCTACCCGTAACCCTAAACCCTAAACCCTCAACCCAAAAGCTCTGCAAAAGTTTAGGGCCTAACGAGCTGCAGCGACAGGTGCCGTGACGCTGGTGGCCCCGGGAGCAGCCTATGCCGAGGCAGCCCTCCGCTCTTGTACATCTGCGCTTGAGGGCTTTTAGGTCTTTAAGGCTTTTAGGTTGTTTTAGGGTTTAGGGTTGAGGGTTTTTTAGGGCTTTTGGGGCTTTTAGGGTTTTTTAGGGTTTAGGGTTTAGGGCTTTTAGGACTTTTAGGGCTTTTAGGGCTTTCAGGCTTTTTAGGGTTTTTAGGGTTTTTTGGGTTTTTAGGGCTTTCAGGGTTTAGGGTTTTTTAGGGCTTAGGGCTTTTAGGGCTTTTAGGGGTTTAGCGCGTTTAGGGCTTCAAGGGCTTTGAGGGCTTTTAGGGGTTGTAAGGCTTCAAGGGCTTTGAGGGCTTTTAGGGGTTTTAGGGCTTTTAGGGCTTTAGGGTTTTTTTTAGGGCATTTAGGGCTTTTAGGCCTTGCGGGGCTTTTAGGGCTTTCGGGCTGTAGGGTTTTAGGGTTTGAGGGTTGGGGCTTTCGGGTTTGAGGGCTTTATTTATTTAGTGCTTTAGGGCTCTAGGGTTCAGGTTTAGGGTGTAGGGCTCTCGGGTTCAGGGTTTATTGTCGAGTCTTTAGGGTTTGAGGATTTAGGGTTTTGAGGGCTTCAGGCAGGATTTCAGAAGATCCGAAAACCCGAAGACCCGAGCACCCTCAACCCCTATCTTAGGGTTTCGCATGTCGTCACGCTGGCTTTATGAGGGAAGCCTGTATGTGGAATCGCAAGCCCGCACTCAACCCTAAACCCAACACCCTAAGGCCCTAAACCCTGCCCTAAACTTGTTTGAAGCCCTAAGTTGCAGACCCGCAATCAAGGTCCGAACTCTGAGATTGCAAGCCCAAGCTCTACTCGAAAGCCTAAAAAGCCCTGAACCTTAGGGGCTTTAGGGTTTAGGGTTTAGGGTTTAGGGTTTAGGGTTTAGGATTTAGGGTTTAGGGTTTCAATCCTTGTAAATACTGCCCTGAACGCCTGCTGGGAAGCTCATGGGTATGTTGTACCGAGGTTATAAGCAGGATTGCTGTCTGTCTAGCTGGTTACAGCCCTATGCGGCGTAGCTATAAGTGTTCGTGAACCTTCAAGTAAGCTCTACTCGAAACCCTAAGACCGAAGTCCCTGTACTGCATGCAGGACCTCGAATCACAACCAAACACCCCAGAAACCCAAACCAAACCCCCCGAATCCCGAGTCTCTCCCTTAAGGGGCATGGGGTTCTCTGAGCAACGTTCCCTGAACCCCAAACCCCAAACCCCAAACCCCAAACCCCAAACCCCAAACCCCAAACCCCAAACCCCAAACCCCAAACCCCAAACCCCAAACCCCAAACCCAAACCCCAAACCCCAAACCCCAAACCCCTAAACCCTAAACCCTAAACCCCAAACCCGCTGTGTGGATCCCTGCGCTCTCCGCCATCGGCGCCGGATTCGCCATCGGCCTCGCCGCCATCGGCTCGGGTGTGGGCCAGGCCAGTCGGGCTTCTGCTTCAGGGTTTAGGGTTTCAATCATTAGGGGATCAGGGGGTTCAGGGTTTAGGGTGGCTTGATGGATTCCGGGTTGGGGTTTGAAGAAGGGTTCATAGGGTTCAGGGTTTAGGGTTCAGAGTTTGAAAAAGGGTTCTGAGGGTTTAGGGTTGTGTTTGAGCTTTGCGGCTTTTGTCGTGCAGGGTTTTTAGGGCTTCCCTACGCCAATTCAAGGGTCTAGGGTGCAGAAACGTGGCGTTTCCTGAACCCCGAGACTCGAAAAGTCCTAAACACGGCACTGAAGACCCTAATCCGTAATTACACCCTCGAAACCAAAGCTGCCTTGCGGTACCTGTTCAGGGCTCGGGGTTGTTGGTTTGGGGTCACAAGTTTGGGGCTTAGACCTCCAGCAGCCAGCCCGTCCACGCGCGCGAGAAGGCGGTGCTGGCAAAGTCATCTGCTGTACTGGGTGACAGCTCTATCTCGCACTGCCTGGTAGAAATGCGCATCAGGGAGTGTCCAATCGCACTGTAGGCAGCTACAATGACCCTTTGAAAGGAACTTCCACATTAGAGACTCACACTTTACATGCAAGATGGAAAGTTGACCAGTCCTGGAATCGACGCTTCTGTGAGCCAGCTGATTTTTTTCATTGATTTGCAGGCGTAGTTCCGTAATCGATGTTTCCATGAGCTGAATGGTTTTTAATTTGGTTGTAGTACACGCATAGTCCCGGAATCGACGTTTCCGTCAGACGGCTGGATTCTCATCGACTTGTAGTACAAGCCTAGTACTGGAATCCACGTTTTTCTGTGAGCCACCCGGATTTTCACTGATTTATTTGTAGTACAAGCATAGTACTGCAAATCGACATTTCCATGAGAAGCTTTGCAAGCGACAACAGTGAAAACAAGCGTCTCCTTCGGGATTTGCTGCCCACCGGCACTCAAAATTGTTCTAAAGGCGGTTTAAAACATCAGTCCACCAAGTATCGTGGGTTTTGAGGCCTCACGAGTTGATGTGCAGCGTCCACATCGGGGTTTCGGTACTGATGTGTATTTCTGCCACTGATGTGCACTTCTCGCCAGGGCCGTCCACATTGGGGTGTGTTCTAGCCAACTGATGTGCGTTCAAACCCGGTCCTGGGGAGCGTTCAGGCGTTGAGGGATGCTAAGGGTTTTGTTTTGGACTTCCGGATCTCGTCGTCTAGTAGTTTGTAGAGTTTAGGGTTAGGGTTTAGGGTATGTAGGGGGTCGGAGCGTGTTTGGATTAATTCTGCAGGGCATCGCCAGCGGCCGCTGCATTGATGGCATCTCCCGCCAGCCGGAGGCCGATCCGCCTTCCAAAAAATCTCAGACCCTGGATCCCGACACTGCTGTTAGGGCTTAAGGATGTTTATCGTGTAAAGTTTAAGGGTTTAGGCGTAGGCTCTAAGTGTTAGGGGTTTTGGACTTGGTGTTTCATGGCCTCCAACACACGTCGGACTTCGGCTGGGAGCTGCGCTTAGACCCTCTGAAGCTGACACCCTGAAGCCTGGGGTTTAGGGCCAGTTTAGGGTTTAGGGTTTGCGGTTTAGGGTTGTTCTAGGGCGTAGGCTTTGAGTGTTTAGGGGTTTCTGACTTGGGGTTATAGCGTCCGGGTGATACCCTTGCTTAGGGATTAACATCCCCAAGCCCCCGTTAGACAAAACAGCGCGCCCTTTTTTCCCCGAGCACACTGAGATGCCAAGCTTCCCCAGGATGAAGATTCAACCCCTAAACCCTAAAGCCTAAACCATTTCGGGTATAAGGGGCCTTCGCGCGTGCCGCGCACGCAGGTGGCCGATGACCTCCGTGGCGTGCTGACGCTTGGCAGATGTTTGGCTTGCCCCCAACGCAAGCGACCCTCCCAAACGCCCTAAGCCCCTGACCCCAATTCTAAACATTTGCGCCTAGGGGGCTTGGGCGTTAGGACTAATTAAGGGCTTTGCGCGCAGGACTTCAAACTCAGTTATTGCATTTCTTTAAAGCCCTACTTGATGCATTCGACCGTTCGGCCCCAAACCCTAAGCAACAGAACCCAAATCGCTGCAACCCTGAAGCTCCTAAAGCCTTAAGCCCTGAAAATTTATAGGGTTAGTTTTTTTATTTGCCAAATATTGAGAACCATTCAAAAATTATTTTAAGGGGCTGCGCCCGGGCAGCGGGGAGGGCGGGGGGAGCGGGAAGGGCAGGGGCAGCAAGGGCACCCCTTAAAACACTCCATTACTAGAGGGCAGCGGGCATGGACTGGAGCCCTGAAAACACTCCAGAACTAGGGGCAGCGGGGAGGGCGGGGGGAGCGGGAAGGGCGGGGGCAGCAAGGGCACCAAGGAGGAGGCTGGGGCATGCACTGGAGCCCTTAAAACACTCCATTTCTAGAGCGCAGCGAGGGCAGCGAGGCGGAGGCTCGGGCATGCACTGGAGCCCTTAAAACACTCCATTACTAGAGGGCAGCGGGCATGGACTGGAGCCCTAAAACAGAGGCAGCGGGGAGGGCGGGGGGAGCGGGAAGGGCGGGGGCAGCAAGGGCACCAAGGAGGAGGCTGGGGCATGCACTGGAGCCCTTAAAACACTCCATTTCTAGAGCGCAGCGAGGGCAGCGAGGCGGAGGCTCGGGCATGCACTGGAGCCCTTAAAACACTCCATTACTAGAGGGCAGCGGGCATGGACTGGAGCCCTAAAACAGAGGCAGCGGGGAGGGCGGGGGGAGCGGGAAGGGCGGGGGCAGCAAGGGCACCAAGGAGGAGGCTGGGGCATGCACTGGAGCCCTTAAAACACTCCATTTCTAGAGCGCAGCGAGGGCAGCGAGGCGGAGGCTCGGGCATGCACTGGAGCCCTTAAAACACTCCATTACTAGAGGGCAGCGGGCATGGACGGGAGCCCTGAAAACACTCCAGAACTAGGGGGGAGCGGGGAAGGCGGGGAGCGGGAAGGGTGGGGGCAGCAAGGGCACCAAGGAGGAGGCTCAGGCATGCCCTTCAAAGGGGCAGCGGGGGGAGGGGGGGGGGAGCGGGAAGGGCGGGCAGCAAGGGCAGTGAGGAGGAGGCTCGGGCATGCACTGGCTCCATTACTAGAGGGGGCAAGAAGGGCAGCAAGGGGTAGTTCGGGCATGGACTGGAGCCCTTAAAACACCCCAGAACGGGGGCAGCGGGGAGGGCGGGGGGAGCGGGAGGCAGGAAGGGTGGGGGGGGTGGGGGCAGCAAGAGCAGCGAGGGGGAGGCTCGGGCACGCAGCGGAGCCCTTAAAACACTCCATTACTTGGCAGAAGGCTGGGGCCATGGGACCATGAGGTAGGGCCGGGCGTGCGCTGGAGCCATTCAAACTGAGCTAAGGGACCCTGAGGCTATGGGACCATGGGGCCGTGGGGTTGGGAGGCCATGGAGCGCATGGTGCAGCGAGCCAGGAGGCCATGGGGGCATGGATAAAACAATGCAAGGCATGCGCTAGAGGTCTGGGGGGTGAAGGCGGTACTCAGGAGCAGTGGGTCTTCACTGACGCCGCCCCCGCTCCCGCTGGGGTCGGCGGATCTTCATCATTATTGCGTATCATAAGGCTTATAGGATACCAGATTTTTTGAATCCTTTTTTATCATAATATAATGCATCAAAATGTTTATTATTTATTGTTGTTAAGGCCCCTTTAAAATATGTATATAAGTTATGATTATATGTTACTCTTATCATGAATTATTAACATACATATATTTATATGTATTCGGAGATTAAAAATTGAAGTTTTCATTGTATATCTTTTTCATTGAAAAAGAGTCATTACCGTTGCCATTTTGGCTCAAGCAGATACAAGCTTGCGTAGACGACCAATCGATCGCACGCATCAGATAACCGATCTCAGGCATGGCTAACGCTGATATCGCAGCCATGCAGAGGACAATTGTGGAGTTGCAGTCACTCATTCTGGCAGTGCAAGCTGACCAGGGTGATGAGGTGATCGTAAGACAACCGCCAGCAAGGAAGCCTCGTGCCATTTCCCGCAAACCGCCTGCTCGAAGGGATTGCCGCATCATCTTCCACACACTCTCGTAGGAACACGCTGTGCAGCGTGATTGCCGCAGGATCTTCCGCGCAATCCTTGTAGGAACTCCCGGATGACACGACATCTAGCACAGCCAAGGATTACCCAAGGGGACCTCCTGGCCTGGTGGCAGAGACTGAGCCTCCAGCGCCTTGTTGCATTTTCCGATCAGGGTTCTTTCTTATGCTTAGCCTATAATGTGTTATCGTATTACCGCCACAACCTTATTCTAATTATTATGGAGTGTTGGTGCAGCTCTTAGTCGCGGCATGAGCTTTCGCTGTGGCTCATCACATCATCTTGCACGTGCATAACATGAGCCGAACCGCTTGCGAAGTTTCACATGGATCCGCAAGGGGGGGGTTCCAAAGAGGCCCCCCAGCCCATCCCTCATCACAGGAATTTGCTGCAACTTTGAAGAGCGCATGAAAAGGAGGCGATGTGGATGCTCAGTAGTCAACTAAATGTTGGAGGGTGCGCGCGTCACGCCGTTGCAATCTCCTAACCTGAAGCAAGCCCAAGCAGTGGCACAGAGAGACGCCACGGTGGCCAACCGCTACTAAGGGAGTGTTTTGGAGGCTCCAGTGCATGCCCGCCAACAGCAGCGAGCCAGGATGGACTTCTACAATCAGACACTCAGCTGACTCAGCTGGCCCTCAGCAATTCAACTACCCTGCTCAGGGGGCTCAGTGGGCTTAGCGTTCTCATCGCCAAGCTGGCGCTTGACCACCTCAGAGCGGTGACCGACGAGATGGAGCGGCTTCAGCCGGGGCCTGGGAGTGTGAGAGCTTGAAGAGACTGGGCCTCATTTGTGCTATTCCTATCCGTTAGTCGGCTGGGTAATATGAAGGGGTTCGGCTTGAAACTGTAGCTTTTTTGCCCAAAATGGCTAAAACAGCTCAAGTTGAAGCTCGAAACTCTGGGGAGGTTGAAGGGGTTCGGCTCGAAACTGTGGGCTTGGTGCCCAACACGGCCTAAAGCAGCTCAAGTTGAAGAGGTTCAGCTCGAAATGCTGGATCATGTGAAGGGGTTCGGCTCGAAGCTGTGGGATTTGTGCCCAAACCGGCCCTAGAACTCAAGTTGAAGAGGTTCGGCTCAACGAAACTCCGGGTAAGTTGAAGGGGTTCGGCTCGAAACCTTGAGTTTTGTCTCCTTTGAGAGTGCGCGAAGTCAGGGCGGACATGTTCCAACGTTCGTGCGTTCACCATATCTTAAGATCCCTTATAAGCTTATTGAGGCACCGAAACCCCTTTAAAGATCTTAAAGTTTTAAACAGATTCACTTAATCAGACTCGAGAGAAAAAAAGATGATTCGTGCGAACGTTGTGAACCGTGCAGCAGACCTGTATTCAATGAAGAGAAGACATAGATGACACAGAAAGATGAGATTATATCATTTTAGTAGGGGGAGTGGCGCCGGGGTAACCATCGACACTTCTCTTGTACCCATGTTTTTGTAAGCAGCTTCACATGACTTTCCAATTGCCGCGAACATGTGCCCGGAATTTCAAAACGCCTGAAGCCCTAACACGCTCTCGTCGTTCTTGATTGCTCGCCGCCGGGCGCTGCCCCATTCCTGAGAATGCTCCCCTGCTGTTCCCGACTCGCCCTCCGCTTGCTCCCAACACATGTCTCTGACTCATCCTCCGAGATCACAAGCATATCCAAATGCCAGGAGATCACAATCCTCCGCGCGAACTCTGAGATCTTGGAGGCTGCGAAGCATTAGCCCCTGACCGGTTGAGTCCAGAAAAGTTCGCGCTGCACAGGTGTGGCATGCATGAGCACAATGGTTTCAGCCTGCTCAAGGGGCCAAAGCTTCCTTGCGAAGACTAGAATCTTAAACCTCCCCTTATCCTCTAATCCCAGAACCTCATGCCAGCTCCCGCCCTTCCGCCCTCCCGCCTTTGCAGTTCGAGTACATGCGCCTCAAGCACGGGCCTCGGGACGGCTCGCAGCGGGCTGAGGGATTTTGACGGCCCCCGTGTGTAATTAGCTAGTTAGAGATCAACCGCGCTTGAGCTCGTGTTCCTGAAATCTATCGTCGAGGGAGTCGGGGTGGAGGAAATGGGAGGCAAGAGAGTAGGCTTCTGGGATTTGGGACTATGGCTCGAGTTTCTCGTTCGCGCGCCTTGGGCTTTTCCATTCAGCTGGAAGCCATCTAGAACTCATTTTTCAACCCAAGAACCCAGAATCCTGATGTTCTTTCAGCGGTTCTAGCGATGTGGTGGCATAGGATTATCCATACAAAGCTCTGAAGCCACGTATGCTGCTATTAGTGCAAGCACTCGGAGGCGTGAGCGCGACATGCTCAAGGACCGCCTGTGTGAGCGGATCCAAGAGCATTGAATCATTGAACAGACATGACCACAAGCCCGTCTGATTCGATTCATTCAGTATATTTCGGGGTAACCATCGACACTTCTCTTGACCTTGCACCAAAGGATTTCAGCTGGCTGAAATCCGAGGTAGGAGGGTTTTAAAAATCGCTTTAAGCCCTTCACCCAAGGATCTCAGCCAGCTGAGATCGTTGAAATTCCGGATGATGGGGTTGAGCGAAAAGATTTTGTAGAATCCGAGCTGTTTTCCTGAGGTTGGGCCAGGGCTCCGTGGTGACGTTGAGGCCAAACATCATCTTTCATTTGTTTGCTCCTGCGGCACTGCGTGCTACAAAACAGTGCAATCGCAGCAGGTTGTGCACGACGTTTGTGTACGTGGCTGTGGGTGTGAAGAACATGCCCCTCGGGCGTGTCGCGGCAGTGGCCTCACCGTGTTGTCAAGAAGTGCATTGTTAGTCGGTTAGTCGCATGCCCCCAAAAACTTGTCTGAGGCGGGACACCCAAGATAGACCCCGCTAACAGCGCCAAGGTCGTATCTTTCCTACTTTCTTAGCGTCTTTGACAGTCCTAACCCCTGCGAACCCTGCAGGCGCTTTGGGCCAAATTTCGGCCGAAAAGAAGCTACGTACTTGACCGCCTACCGCGCCCCTCCAAACTGGTAGCGGAGCACCACCTCGTCCATAAGGACGACGTATGGACGACGGTCTGCTGGGAAAGGAGCAGGGGCCAGGCAGTCTGTCTCACCCAAGTATCTAGATAAACTAGTATACTGCCCGCAGCTGGGTAAGGGCAAGCCCCGCATCATACTTTTCCTTTCCAACCTGAGCTATGTCTGTCGCAGGATGACTCCTGTGTAACCCGGATGAGATGTATGCCACTTGAAACCAAGTCCGGCTCCTACATCTATTCCGGCACAGCGTCCGGCTTTCACAATTGGAAGTTCAGGACGCAAGCTAGAGTCTTGCAACAACGCGAAAGGATGAAGCGCGAGATGATCAAGGATCTGCAAGGTGCTCGTATGCCGAACGGCAGAGGCAGAGGTGGCCGAGCCACCAGCAGGTCAGACAGTGTCCCGGAAACTCCGGCAAGACCAAGGGCCCAGACACCAGCGCAGACTGGAGACGCTGCAGATCGACAACCTCCCACCTCGCCCGATCGACAAGGCACAGATCGACGTGAGCGAATGTGCTGCTCGCATCCTTGAAGGATTGCGCGCTGATGCTTTCCAGATCGCTCGCGATGTCGGCCTAGAGCGCCTGAGCAAATGCGATGGCATAGACCGTCTGATTGAGGCCTCCAGAGGCAAGTTTTTCCCGCTGCCAAGTGAGGAAGCCTCAGAGCTCTTTCGAGTTGGGCAACACCAGGATGGTCCCTTCTCACGGTGGCAGAGTGATGAAAGCATGCTCTGCTCCGTCAAGCATAGGAAGAGACGGCGGTCACGTTGTGAGAGCTCGACCCCAGCCTAACCATCTCAGGGCCAATGCGAGCCAGCCTATTGGGCGAACTGTCCGGGCTAAGCAAGAGACTGTTGAAGAGTGTGCTCGTGTTCTTGTACGACATCACAGTGTGGTTCACCTCAGAGAACGACTACGCGAGGAACCGCCGAAAACGACAAGAAGTCACTATGATCCCAAGCCGGAAGGCAGGGGCAGAAGGTACTCGGGATATAATCCCCTCGCGCGAAGTTTGGATGCATTTCGTCCGAACAGGACTCCCACGGTTGCAGCTGCCAGCAGGATGTCTACTACGCCGACACGCCGATTTTCTCTTCTCTCTTCGCTATTTCGAAAATGTTGCATGCTCTGGCATCGACCCCTCGTTCTCTCGAAGTTCTTCGCGCATTCCAAACAAACCACACAACCCTTCATAAAAGGGCGGTGAACATATGTCTTCATGCCTTACCTTAGAAGTCTCCGAAGAGGTCGCCATTGCATCATTGTGTTGAGAGAAACCTATTCTACTTCAAAATTGCTTGTGTTGATAAATATAAAGTAGTATAGGACCGATAAGAAAGAATATTGTATCTCTATATTCTTAATGTAGAGATTTTAAAAAATCTCAAAATGCACAACAATTTTTTAAAACAAGAATACAATTTTTAACATAATTTTACATTTCGCATTTTGCAAAATTATTTTCACATTTTTATCCAAAACAACAACAGAATAACAAGTAATGTTGCGCCTGCTTTACTGTGGGCCTCCCCCCCCCGCCCCCCCCCCTCCCCGCCTCCCCCCCCTGAACAGTCGAGGCTGGATTTGCTCCTTTTTCAGACGGCCCTGGGAATTTATCTGATTTTAATAGGGCGGAGTTTAGGTCAGGATGCCCTAAATTACCCAGCCACGTTGTCTCTAAAGCGGAGGCCAAGACGAAAACAGGTGCAACATTATATTGGTTGAAGGACTAAGCCCCCTAAACCCTCAACCCTATATCAAAAACCCTTAAGCTCCCCTAAGCCCCTCAAGCCCTCAAACCCTAAACCCCTAAACCCTACAAACCCTATAACCTCCAAACCCTAAAACCCGAAACTCTTAAGCCTCTTAAAGCCCAAAGGCTGCTGTCCCTGGCCTTCATGGAATCCCTGACCATCTACGGCCTGGTGATTGCCCTGGCGCACGCCTCAGTCCCCAAAAATGTATTTGGGGGGGGGGAAGACGGCTTCGTCTGCTTGGTCATATAAAGGTCGGGGCCTGAACCCTGCAAAATGGCATCTGATGCGGCTTTCCGCCAGGATTTAGGGTTTTTGGTGTTCAATGCCCGGTGTCGTTTTTCAGGAACCGAATCCCTGTGAGGTGGTCTTTTCCCTAACTTTTCACCACATCTTGCAAGGGGGCAAGCCAAAACGTTACTTGAGGTTGCAGGCTTGAAGATTTTTGCGCTTGGTTTTGCACTGTCGTGCTGCGGGCTGAAGAGTGCAACCCCCTAACACCAACAGGCAAAATAACAGGAGTCATTCGAGGCGCTCCTACTAACAACAAGATAGTCCCTAAGCCCTTAATTGACGGGGCTTGAGCAGGGGTATGAAGCGCCAAACCCCAAACCCTAACCCCTAAACCCCTATAGAAATACAAGGGGGCCTAGATTTCTTTTGGGGCCTGCTTTGAAAAGGCTGATCTTGCCAGGGATTCTTGGGCTTTGTGTGAAGCTCCACTGGTTCTTTCTATGGGAAACGGGGGAGTTTAGAGCATGTAGAGCTTGGAGTCCCGAAACATCCGCCCTCTTGTTTTAATCGCCCTATAGGGGATGACAGATGAGGGTTACCCTAAACCCGAAACCCTAAACCCCAAACCCCCGACCCCAAACCCCAAACCCTAAACCCTAAACCCTAGGGTTGAGGGGCCCGAGTTCCCGAATTCCCGTGTCGGCTGCGACCTTCCCAGGTGCTCCTGTTCGCGAACCCCCTCATCAAGTGAGCAAGACGTCGGGCGATTCGGGCAGTTTCCTCAATCGGACCTAATTTTTTTGAATTTGGGGGGATGCAATGGCTCAGAGTTTATGCGATCTAGAGGGGTTTAGGGATCTTCAATTCTCGAGAGGAGACTGGCCACTTAGAGAAAGTTCTCCAGCACTTCGCACTTCCCTGCTCTCCCTGACTGCGACACAACCCTGAGCCTAGCCCTAAAACCTGATACCATGAACCCCAAGCAACGGCAGAACGGACCGAGGTGTTTACACCCTTTGAGTCCCAACCCCTAAGCCCTAAACGCCAAACTCCCGGCAGCAGAGCCCTATGGCACAAAGAAAGGAAAGGAGGAGCTCGCGCTCAGAAAAAGGGAATGCCGCCTGTCTTCAGGCTTCAGTCCAGAAGTTAAAAGAGAGATTCTGGGCAGTTTTTTCATGTCCTGTAGCCCCTGGAAGGGGCCCCCTAAACCTAAACCCATAACCTCAGACCCAAACCCTAAACCCTGAAACCGAACCTAGGTAGTTCGGTAAGGGTTTAGGGCTTAAGGCTTTAGCAGGGTTGCAGCCCCACCGTAATGGGACTAAGGTAGGGGGCTCAAGTTTACAGGGGTAGGGTGTAGCCTGTCCCACGTGGCTCCTACCTTGCTAAACCACTCCCAAATCAGAGCCTAGATGCCTTTTTGTCAAATTTGCCCTTAACGCTTCAACACTCGGAACTCTTTGGGCACGCAGGGTTGTAGGGGTTTGGGGCTTTATGGTTTTAGGGTTTTGGGTTTTTCGAAGTGTGGGGTGTATGGCTTTGAGAATATCGGGGTTGCGGTTGCAGGGTTTGGGTGGTTTCAGGGCATCAGGGTAGGGTGATCGTGCCTGAGGGCTGGGGTCTTTGGGGCTTATGAGGCCATAAGGCTCAAGCCTTAGGGCTTAGCGTTTGGGGTTTAGGGTTAGGGTTAGGGTTTAGGGTTTAGGGTTTAGGGTTTAGGGTTTAGGGTTTAGGGTTTAGGGTTTAGGGTTGAGTCGCGATTCGGCCAGGCTTCCGACAAAGAGACGAGGAGCCCGTCCGAGGAGGCTTCGGAGGCCGAGCACGTGCCGCCCGACAGAGTTGGTCCCGAACCCTAAGCCGCAAACGTCCTGGAGACCTCTGTAGGGTTTAGGGTTTAGGGTTTGGGTTTAGGGTTTAGGGTTTAGGGTTTAGGGTTTAGGGTTTAGGGTTTAGGGTTTAGGGCTTTTGGTTCGAAATCTACTGGTAGTTGCCGGGGCCCCTAATATGGTCCCTTACCTCCTTTAAAGGTTTCTGAGGTGTGGGCCCTGAATTTGTGAAAGGGCCCTTAATTTGTGAAAGGGTATATAAGGGGTATATAAGGCGAACCCCTCTACAGACCCTATCTTAGGTGCTGGGTAGCTAACCTTTAAAGCTTTTTTGGTTATATATGAGTCTATTACAAATATGAAAAAAAAGTTAACCTTTTTTGTCTAGGGTATCCAGCCCCGAAGCTATAGCCATCCTCGCATCCCCTTAACCCCGCAGGTCGGGTCTTCAGCGTGCGGTCGCGGTAGTGCTTGACGAAATGGAAGACCCTAAACCCAAAGCCCTAAAACCGAAGTCCCGAATCCCTAAGTCCTTCAAGCCCACGTCCCTCATCCCTGAATCTACATCCCTAAGGTTCTCGACGCCCAATTCGTAAGCCCTAAGCCCTAAATATCAAATACTCTGAACTCCAAAGGCTTACTCAACCCTAAGCCCCTGAAGCCAGCCGCCTTGCGCACTGAGGGTGAAGGACGAGTGGTGCCACATGAAACTTGGCCGTTCTCAGTACCACTGTGTTTGGATTTAGATGCCCCCTGCTGGAGTCTAGCTTTGGGGTTAACCTTATAAGCGTCCGTGGAGAAAGAGCTTTGGGCTTTAGGGCGTCTTGAGGCCTCGAGTTATTTTGGGATATGCGCCGAGTCTTCTTCAAGATGCATGGGTACTTATCAGTAGGCTTCTAAGTAGGACCACCTGCACTTATGTCCCTGATCAGGCGAGGTACATCTCTCATGCTACTGATCACTACCCATGAATCTTCAAGCACCCTAAGCTCTCCTGAACCGAAACTCTGAGCCCGAACCCGTTAGGTTTTACGAAACTTAAGGCGAAAGAAATTCGAGCCTCTGCAACGTGGGGTGTTGGGGTTTAGGGTTTAGGGTTTAGGGTTTAGGGTTTAGGGTTTAGGGTTTAGGGTTTAGGGTTTAGGGTTTAGGGTTTAGGGTTTAGGGTTTAGGGTTTAGGGGGGTTTGGGGAACTTGCCCGAATACCTTCTTGCCATCGCCTCTAGGGTCATAGGAGTCTAGAGCTTGGTACCCTCTATGCCCTACGCAGGCCTGTGTGGGATGATATGAACCCTAAACTCTAAGAAAAAACCTCGCACTCCCTAATTCCCTATTGGGAACTACTACGTAGAGGTTTGACACTCGAACAAATTCCACAAGCGCACCCTGAAAAGTGGCTAGGTTGAGGTGAGGGTTCAGGGCCTAGGGGTTTGCAAGGGGTTTCACCCTAAACCCTAAACCCTAAACCCTAAACCCTAAACCCTAAATCCTAAACCCTAAACCCTAAACCCTAAACCCTAAACCCTAAACCCTAAGCCTGTTTGGGAGCCACGACTTAGGCCAAGACAAGCTAGGTGCCGTGGCGACTGCTGCACCGAGGCCAGGGTAGGTCTGAAAGCCGGAAGAGCTAGAAGGCCCTAAAGTTAGGTTTAGGGTTTAGGGTTAGGGTTTAGGGTTTAGGGCTTAGGGCTTAAGGTTTAAGGTTTAGGGCTTAGGGTCCTAAAATCCCAAACCCCTGAGACCCTAAAGCTCCCCAAGCTGCTACACCCCTAAACCCCTAAACCAGCTGGTTTAGGGTTTAGGGTTTAGGGTTTACACCCCTCGACCCCTAAACCAGCTTGCCGGCTGCTGCAGCGCTTGGGGCTGAGGTCTCGGGCCTGCCTTAGGGCTTAAGGTGTGCGGGTTTAGGGTTGCGGGTTAGGGGTTTAGGGTCTAGGGTCTAGGGTTTAGGGTTGTGGGTTTGGGGTTCGGGTTTAGGGTAGGGCTAGGTGGGTTTAGGGTTTCGGGTTTTCAGGGTTGCCAGTCTTTCGGGTGGAGTAGCCTGGGTGTCGAAGATTTTCTGTGTCAAGTCCGGCTGCTTGGCATTCTTTTGATAAGCTGCGGTGGTCTGGCCGCCATGCGTTTTTGATTCCAGGTCTAGAAGACGAGCCTGGTGACCTAACCGAAGTTCGAAGCTTTCAAGCCTTCTGAACCCTCACCCGAAGCCCTAAGCCCGATGCCCGAAGCCCTAAGCTCTCACCCCTAAACCCGAATTCTACAAAAGGCCTCAACCTCCAAGCCTCAACTCTGCTACCCCCAGGCTGTGTGGTTCATCCCAAAACCCTAGGGCCCTGGGACCCTTATTGCCCCCAAACCCCTTGTAAACTCTCACAAGTCCTAAACCCTCTTCCCTCGACCCCTCGACCCTTAAATCCCTAAACCCGAAGCCCAAAACCCTGGGACCCTAAACCCTAAACCCTAAACCCTAAACCCTAAACCCTAAACCCTAAACCCTAAACCCTAAACCCTAAACCCTAAACCCTAAACCCTAAACCCTAAACCCTGGCCTAGACCCCTACACCGCTTAGCCCAAGCCCTAAACCGCAAGGTGCCAGGAACGTCGGAGCTCAGCAGCCGGGAGCCCAGACGATAGGTTTAGGGTTTAGGGTTTAGGGTTTAGGGTTTAGGGTTTAGGGTTTAGGGTTTGGGGTTAAGGGTTTAGGGTTTAGGGTTTAGGGTTTAGGGTTTAGGGTTTAGGGTTCAATTTCAGTCGTGTCGCAGATTGGGTCGCTATATCTCGCTCGGTGTAGGGCGTCTTTGGGAGTGTGAGGGTGTTGCAAGCAAAAGGCCCGCCCTGTTGAGCTCTAAACCTCCTAAAATGTACCAGAACAAACGAGACCCTAAACAGCGCACTCCTCGAAGACAGGCTTCTCCCCCCCATGAAACCTCTAAACTGGGCTCCAAAGCAAAAATAGGTTTTGTAGGGTTAAGGTTCAACCCGAGTCTCCAAACCCCCCAAACCCCCAAAACCAAACAAAACAAAGCCCACGCACCTTAGCAGGTCTGCGCCTCAACTCCCACTGCACCTACAAGGGCCATTGTGTGCAGCTGAAGGCGGGGGGACGCTTCTGCTAGTGTTTAGGGTGCAGGGCTCAAGATTCCCTTTCTCAGGGGCTAGGTTACAGCACCAGTAGCCTGCATTTTTTTTGAAGTTGTAAACCGAAAAACCCCAAATCCAAAAAATCCCCAAACCCTCAACCCCAAACCCTCAACCCCAAGCCCAAACCCCTCAACCTAAATATGTTCTTTTCTAGGGTCATGGTTCTCCCGTATGCGCTTAGAACCGAAAGGGTACAGTACCTTTTCTCGTAGCTTGCGGGGCTAGCCTACAGTAGCCCCCAAATGGAAATCCCACCAACACACTCTCCCCTTTCCTGACCCCTGTGCTAAAGCACGAGGGCTGTTTGATGATGTTATTGCACTGGACTGGGGCTAAGGCTGTTTAGGGTTGGGCGCTAAGCCCTGGCGGCCGAAGCAGTTTGAAAGCAAATCGATGCTTACACCCTACTTACGCCCTACACCCGGCGCGTCCGCCAGCACACGTTCATCCACGTGGACTGCCCGGCGGAGAGCGATTCGGAGGAAGACTGCCTGCTCTGCGACATCAGCAGGTGCTTCGGAAGTTAAGCGTATCCTAAGCCTCTACTCGAAACCCTCAACCCCATGAGCTTTTGTGGGTTTAAGAGGAGTCTCAGGATTAGTGGTTAAAGGGTTTATGGGTTCAGGGTTGAGGGTCGAGCTTTGAGAACTTCATGAGGTTTCGGGTTCGGGTTGAGGGTGACAGAATAACCTCACCAGTCTCAGGGTTAACGGGTTGCAGGTGAGTGTGCAGCAGCTAGGTTGTTTTGACATCGGCCTATGGGGCCTCTGATTGATGGGCTTACGGGGCTCAGGGTTTGAGAACCCCCCTTCCAGCTGAAGCACCGTCTCCGATGAGCCTCCCCATAGTTGCGGAGGCCTGAAGAGCCACCGTAGCGGGAGGAACCTGTAGGTACGACTTCTGGGCAAGAGGCTTTGGCAGTCGCGGGTGTAGCGGGAACCCTAAACCCCAAGCCCCAACAAACCGAATCTCCAAACTTCAACGCCCTCAAGCACCAAACCCTAACCACGCTACACCCTAAACCCCCAAACTTCAACCACAAACTTCAACCGCCCTAACCCCCCAGAACCCCATACAACCACCCTAAACCCCCCCCCCCCCCCGCACAGAACCCTAACCACCCTAAACCCCCCGAACCCTATGTAGCCACCCCAAACCCCCTCAAACCCTAACCGCCCCAAACCCCCAGAAATGCCCCCAAACCCTAAACCCTAAATCCTAAACCCTAAACCCTAAACCATAAATCCCTAAACCCTAAAACCCTAAACTCTAAGTTCCCCTGAGGCGTCGGAGGGCCCGGTCGGCGGATGGCCGGGAATTCACCTTCGTCTCCAGCCCCTGAGCTTGGCTTCCTCCGGTTTAGGGTTTAGGGTTTAGGGTTTAGGGTTGTAGGTTGTAGGTTGTAGGGAATGAGGGAATTCGGGCCCTAAATGTACCCTTTAAGGGGCTACATGATGGAACGAGGGCCCTGTATATACCTTTAACACTTTGTCATAGTGGGGTAACACTTTAAAATCTTTGTGGGTGCTTTCAACTCAATGGGGAATGGACATTTTCGATTTTGAAATTCTATCCCAGCCATGACCCAGTTAACGGCTTACATAGGGTACCCCTAAACCCTAAAAGGGTAGCTCCATTAGAGGCAGATTTCATGTTTGTCTAGGTCTACGGTCGAGCCCTACACTTAACAACCCTAAAGCCAAAACCCAAGACCCTAAGACCTCCCCCTCGAAGGAGCTACACCTCCCCCCCTAAACCCTAAACCCTACACTCTACACCCTAAACCCTAAACCCCTAAGTACCCTAAACCCCAAACCCTAAATCCGAAACCCCAAAGCACCGAGGCCTAGACTCCCCAGTGGCAGCGGCTGGGCCCTGAGCAAGTTGGGCTTTGGCGCTTTTTTTCTTGACGGTTTGGAGCGTTTTGGTCGTTCTGGGGTTATGTTTGCGGTGTTTTTCCGGTCGTTTTGGGGTTGTTGTTGGGGTTGTTGTTGGGGTTGTTGTTGGGGTTGTTGTTGGGGTTGTTTTGGCGTTGCTTTGGCGTTGCTTTGGGGTTGCATTGGGGTTGTTTTGGGGGTTGGGGGTTAGGGTTTGGTGTTTAGAGTTTCGAGTTTTGGGTTGCGGGGTCTTGGGGTTTAGGGTTTTTGGCCCGGAGCTGGTCCTGTAGGCTGGTTTAGGATCCGTGCAGCAATCCGACATCCTGAATACCAAGACACGAACTCCCAAAACCAGCAAGCCGCTAAACCTCCAAAGCCCTCCAACCCCCTCGAACCACAAAACCCCCAAACCCCCAAACCCCTCAAACCCTAAACCCCAAGCTTCAGCATCCCGAAGTCCGCCGCCTGCAATGCCCCCTCACAGACACACCCTGTCGTCACTTCCAACCAACCCAGTGGGGCCAGCGTTGCTTGTTGAGGGGTGAGATTCCCTCATCAACCCGCTTGAAATCCTAAATCCTGAACCCTACACCCCCTAAACCCCTAAACCTCTACACCCCTAAACCCCTAAACCCCTAAACCCCTAAACCCCTAAACCCCTAAACCCCTAAACCCCTAAACCCCCAAACCCCTAAACCCCTAAACCCCTAAACCCCTAAACCCCTAAACCCCTAAACCCCTAAACCCCTAAACCCCTAAACCCAAACCTGACGAAACACGAGTCCTAGGAACCGAGCTCTAGCTCCAAGACAGATCTGGACGCGCAGCGCGCCCGACCGCCCAGAGCCGTGAAGCCACGTTTTTTTTTTGTTGGGTTTAGGGTTAGGGTTTAGGGTTTAGGGTTTAGGCTTTAGGGTTTAGGGTTTAGGGTTTAGGGTTTAGGGGTGAGGGTTTAGGGTGTCTCCGAAAGATGAGGTCAAACCCTTCTTATTCCGTGGTCCTTGGAGAAGTGTTTTTTATGGGCTCAGTTCCCAGAATTTTTTAGGGTTCGGGCTGGGGGGGTGGGAAACCCTGAACCCTAAACCCGGGTTGCAGCTGATTGTCGAGAGACCTCGGGATGATATTTTGGTGCTTTGGCCTTAGGGTTCGGGCTTAGTGTTTGGGTTTTGTGTTTGGGTTTGGGGTTTCGGGTGTAGGGGTGTATGGGGTTTCTGGGGTGTACGGGGGTGTAATGAGGGTTTAGGGTCTAGGTCTACTAAACGTAGCTACATCCTCCGCTGCAGGGGCATTGCCAGCATCGGCGGGAGAAGAGGTCGGGGCCTATGGCTTTCAGGGTTTAGAGGGTCAAAGGCAAAACGAAAAATCCTAAATCCCAACAGGTTAGTCCGGAAAGCCCTGAACTCGAAGCCCCAGTATCCTCAGCCTAAGTGAACACGTGTGTGACCATGGTTAGTGCTCCTGTGTGGAGTTCTGTATACGTATTTCCGAGCTTTGTGCTTGCCTTTGCTACCGGGAGGGAAGATGGAACCCCTAAACCCTAAACCCTAAACCCTAAACCCTAAACCCTAAACCCTAAGCCCTAAGCCCTAAACCCTAAACCCTATAAAGACTTAAAGCCGAAGATTTGAACTGAGCCTTGAGCCCTAAAGGTTTGTTGCGGGGAGAGGCCGCCCAGACCTTCGGGCTTGAGCCCAACCAAGCCTACGAATCGCACAATGTGGCTCAGAAGGGCATTGCGTAAGTAGGTAACGTACTGTAGTTCTTGATCTTGGGTGGTGGGGGGGGGTTGGGGGTGGGATGGGGGTGGGATGGTGGGGGGGGGGGGGGGGGGGGGGGGGGGGGGGTACTTCAAACCTCATATTATATTCTTTATGTCTCTTCATAAACTGCCCATGCACCTGAAGAGATTACTTCCGTGCCTGCATCTCGCGGAACAGCTTTACCCTTGTAACGACCCTTTGATTTCTGGGTGAACTCCTTGTTGTTGTGGTTTAGGCTTTTGGGTTTCGGGCTGCGTCATAGTAAGTTGCAGCACTCCACGTGAGGCGCGGGCAAGCCTCTCTTAATTCAAGCGGGTTGCATATTCACAGCGCGACCTGGAACCACCCAGAACCTTCGAGCAGAGAAGAAAGTGGAGACCCTGTGAAATCCTAAACGTCCTACACCCTCAAGGCTATAAATAAGTGTTGGGATGTTGCCCCTTATACTACCAGTCCTGAACAGGGATTATCGTAACACCCCTTATATTCCCCACTACGGGCTGTTAGTACAAGGGGGAACCTCCCAAGGTTGTTTCGCAAGCCGAAGATTCTTGAGGCGAGGTGCGGCAGCTGAGCATGAAGATGGAGCTCATCACCTTCACCATGGGTCGCTGGCTAGATTCTGGAGGGTCCCAGACTTTTGTGGGTTTAGGGTTTAGGGTTTAAGGTTTGGGGTTTGGGGTTCAGGGTTTAGGGTTTGGGGTTCAGGGTTTAGGGTTTAGGGTTTAGGGTCCGAGCCCCCCCCCCCTGGATTCTTGAGATTGAGTTTAGGGTTCTTAGGGTTTCTAGGGTTTTTTAGACCTAGAAGCCCTAAACCCTTTCGGGGGAGCCGGGTTGATTCGGGGGATGAGCACCTAAGCCACTCTGAAACCTCCAAATCGCGAAGTCCTACAGCATTTATTGTAAACTCCGAGACCGCACCGAAAACCCTAACCCCGAACCCCAAACCCCAACCCCTTGCCTCCAACCATCAAACCCCACACCACAAACCCCACGAGACGATGCTCATCTAAGTTGCCTCTTGATCTTGAACCAAGTTATTCTTGGATCGCTTCGGGATCGGGTTGTGGTTGTGTCTGAAACATTCAGAACTTAAGTTTCTGGTTCAGGGTTCAATGGTCGGGGTTTGAGAGTTAGGGCGTTTAGGGTTTGAGGCTTCTGTCCCTAAACCCTAAACCGTAAACCCTAAACCCTGAACCCTGAACCCTAAACTCTAAACCCCAAACCCTAAACCCTAAACCCTAAACCCTGAACCCTAAACCCTGAACCCTAAACCCTAAACCCTAAACCCTAAACCCTAAACCCTAAACCCTAAACCCTAAACCCTAAACCCTAAACCCTAAACCCTAAACCCTAAACCCTAAACCCTAACCCTAAACTTGGGGGTTTCTTTCGGGCTGCAAGGTTTCAGGGTTTCAGGTCGGCCTGCTGCATGCCCGCGGTGCAGATGCAGTGATTCCGCCAGAGCGCGCAGCGGCCGAAGCGGCGCTCGGGGAAGTGCCCTAAACCCTAAACCCTAAACCCTAAACCCTAAACCCTAAACCCTAAACCCTAAACCCTAAACCCTAAACCCTAAACCCTAAACCCTAAACCCTAAACCCTAAACCCTAAACCCTAAACCCTAAACCCTAAACCCTAAACCCCAAACCCTAAACCCTAAACCCTAAACCCTAAACCACCCGAAGGTTAGCCGAACCGAAGCCTCCCAAGATAGGTATACATATCCTGTAGCTAAAAGTACACGAAAATGAATGTATCGATGTCATATAAATAAATATACATATATATATATATATTCTTATGTATATGTATATGTATATGTCTGCAACATTTGTTTCTTTTGGGGGGGACTAGTAGGACAGCAACAAAGAGGCTTGCGCTTATAGGGTCCTTCAGGGGCCTTGGGTTACATTCACCCTTGAACCCGCTTCCTTCAGAACCGCAGAACTCGCGCATTCCCAAGCTACAGGGGGCTGAATCTCTGAAGTAGAACAGACTCTCCAGGGACGCACGCCTAGCTTTGTCATAGTGGGGTAACATTCACATGATTACGGGTACCTACACTCAATAAGGAATAGAGAGTTTAAGGTTTTAAATAGTATCCCAACCATGAGCTAGCTAGGCCATAGACTGCAAGCCCTAGACCCTGGACCCTAAACCCGAATCCCGAAACCCGAAACCCCAAACCCTCAACCCTAAACCCTAAACCCAAAACCCTAAACCCTAAACCCTAAACTAAACCCCACCTCCTATAGCTGCCGCTTCTTTGAATTTCGGAAGCAGGATGTGTCTGTTTCTTCCACGGCCCAGCACTGGTGCTTTCAGGGCCCACTCGCAGGATCACGTCTACCTGAAGTGTAGAGGGCTTTATAGGGTTTAGGGTTCTTAGGGTTTACAGGGCCTTTAGGGTTTATAGGGTTTAGTATTTCAGGTTTAGGGTTTATAGGGAGTTGGGGTTCAAATGGCTTATAAGGGCTCATGAAGGCTTAAGGGGGTTCTAGAGCTTTCGGAGAACTTAACCTTAGGCACGTCCAAAAACCGGCATGCCATGGCATGACAGAAATGTTTTGGGAAGAAGTACGGTAGTAGGCCGCCTGGAGCTTTTGATAACTTAAGGTATCTGTTTTTTTTGAGGCCTGGGGTCTCGGGTTTCAGGCCCTCTTGTTGGTACCTCTTCCGGAAACTGCCCTAAAGCCCCGCACCCCTCAACCCTCAACCCTAAATCCTAAACCCTCTTTGTTCCTGCGTGTTCTTGAAAGCGCATGTGGCCGAGTGCTGGGTGCGAGTCCACGTTTTCCGGCGACGGACGTCAGCGGTTTGCTGTATCGGCTTTGGTATTTGTAGTGTTTTCCGGTTAAAATGTTGTTTCCTGCAGAGTCCGTTGATGAGTTGTGGGATCTTCCGCGACGACATCCGGCCGGAAGTCGCGAACCATGGCGAGCATGCTTCAGGAAGGGTCCTAAGTGGCTCGAACCATCCTCAAACTTAAGGCAGTTACTACATCGTCCCATTGTGAGCCTCCCTCAGCCCTAAACCCTCTGGTTCCTTGGGGTCTAGGTATCCGTAAACCCTGAAACCTGGGCTTAGTGTACCCTGATGGCTTCAGAAGGGCACTTTCCGATGTGGGTTGGGGTCTCGTGCAGCTCTCTCGGTTTTGGTCCTTGCTTGGCTTGATACTTGGTTAGGCTTGTGTGTGGTCCAGAAATGGTCGTCGCACACTTCTAGTCTTATAGTAACCCTGCAGTGCATGGTTCAAGATTCTTCTTGAATATTGCAAAGGATATATCCAGAAATATGTTAAAACAGTCCACCATGTTTGTGAATATTTCTGAAATATTCAAAAGTGTTTGTAAAATATTGTACAGTACTTTGCCATATTCCAGACTATTCGTAGGGAGAATGTGCCACCGTATAGTTTAATCATCTGATGACTTCTTGCCACATGTATTTTCAGCAAAAAAGGTTCTCCGGCTTTTTGGCATGTATGCCAAACCCTCATTGCAACCGCCTTTCTACCTCCACCTGGACTTTAGGATAGGAATGCTGAGATGTGTCTCTTCAGACCATTGGCACGCTCGACTTCGGCCACCGGAGGCAATGCCGCCTCAGAGACTGTGAAAAGACGATGCCCTAAAGCTTACTTAAAGCTTACTCTTGCCCCAAATCGCGGTTCCCAGTTTAAGGAGGCGACTTTTTTTCCTGGGCCCTCGTGCTAAACGTAAGATTTGGTACCCTCAAGGAGACAAAACTGCGATTGCCAGAGGGGTGGGCCTGGAGAGAACCCCTAACCCACCAAGCCCCAAGGAACCGCAAAAGGGTTTGGGGTTTCGGGGGAAAAGGGTTGAAGGTACTTGCAGGTTCATGGATTGTTGTCTTGTACAGTTATGATCATGACGACAGTCGCCCTACCTACAGCTACCCACTGATCCCCAAGCGAATTCCACCTTAAAGCCTAAACCCTCGACCCTACAGCCCGAAACCCCGAAGTCCTAAACACCGCTCGGGTTCGGGTGCAGGCTTCGGTTTTCTCAGCCTCGCAGGGGTTAGGATGCCGAATGAGCCTTTAGGGTTTAGGGTTTAGGGTTTAGGGCTTGGGGACCTTGAGTTCTGTGTCTCTGAAGGGCTGGCTTCCCCTGGCCCGCTGTCACTGAAGGGAGCCAGGCATGCTTGCCACCTCAGTGTGACTAGTCTCGGGTTTCGGGTTTAGGGTTTAGGGTTTAGGGTTTAGGGTTTAGGGTTTAGGGGCAACTTGAGATAGCCGTAGAAGCCTTGAACCCATAGGGTTTCAGGTACCTCGATGAGGCTTATGCACTTAGTCCTGAACCCTGAACCCGAACCCCAAACTCCCAACCCCCAAAAACCTGAACCCTAAATCCAAATCCTAGGTTGGCTTGGAAGGTTCTGCGCCCTTCAAGGTTTAAGGTTTACGGAGGTTGAGGGGGGACACCCTAAACAGGCCCTAGTTTAGAAGTTCGAAAGAAGCCCCCTAGTCGCCGGGTGCCCTAAGCCCCAAACTGCGGTTTAGGCCCAGCCTAGCGACACACCTGGCTCTTGTGGTGGCAGCGGTCCAGCAACGAGGGGTGTTCTGAAACGAGGGGTGGTGTTCATTCTGGGTTGTGCTTTGGGCCTTTGCAACAAGCTTTGGCCATCTTCGACCTAGACAACCTGTTGTTTAAAACTTATCAAGTGCCTTAAAGCACAACTTAGTCAGCGTGCACGGCGAATTTGAGCTGCGGCTCACTACGGGTTCTTCCAGTGGTGACAGGTGTTTTCACAAAGGTGCCTTGAAGAAGGCTGGCCTAGGGCCCGTGGTTCATGTCTTTATGGTACACCCACAGATGCCTGTAATGTTTCTTCCGACCCTCACTCCCCTACCCTAATCCTGCTTTTCGGGGGCTTGGGATCCAGGATCCCGGGTTCTGGGTAAACTCTGAACCCGTGAAGGAAGAACCCGTACGTCTTGACGTCATGAGAAGGCAAGGATGGACAGACCAGAGAAATGTATCAGTTCGGCAAGGAGGCTAGTAAACCCTAAGCCCTTCCTTTGTTTGGGCTTGGCTTGGGAGACTTTTCAGCGACCTACAGATCCTATGTGTTGTACTTGAGCTACGGGCAAGGGTAGATGTACTACTGGACTGTAGGGTTGAGGGGTTTTGGGGTTTGGGGTGGGAGTCCCATCCTACGACACAAGCTTCGAGAAGCAGCTTGGTCTTTCAGCGCGGCGCGCGCGCGCACCTTTTGCCAGTAATTCGAGGGTGGCTGTCGCCGAGACCCTGGAGCCCCTTTAGGGTTTAGGGTTTAGGGTTTAGGGATTAGGGTTTAGGGTTTAGGGTTTAGGGTTTAGGGTTTAGAGCAGCAAACAACACCCCCCAGACGCCAAAATCCCCATTCCCTCGTTTCCGTGCAGCAGTCAGACAATCAGACATGCAGACAATCGGACACATCTTTTGACTTCTGGCTTTCTCTTGAATGAACCTTCTCCGAATGTTGGCTCCTAGGCATTTGACCGAGCAACATGTTGGATGTAGAAACGCGCTTTTACTTCGTCTTGAGGCTAAATCTGACTTGACTGTCCCATTCTCAAATTGCGCCCCATTTGCACGCTCCGTCCATAAATCCCTGTGGCTGTTAACCCCTAGAGCCCCGAAACCCTTGGGTCACCCACCCGAAAGCCTCTTAGAACCGAACACTCTTTTTGACCCTTAAAGCCTAAGAGCCCTCAAAGCCCTAAAAACCTTGCCAATAAAGCCCTTCAACTTTAGGGTTTAGGGCTTACGGTTTAGGCTTCAGGGTTGGAAATTCCCCCGAAAAAGCCCCCGAAGCTTCAACCCGACGCTCTTGACCGCGGCCTCGTGCGAGCTACGAATTGGTTGTGCCCTCGAGGCTGCTTCTCGCAGCAAACAGTTTTTTGCTAGGACCCGGAGTAGGCCTTTACTCGGTTTAGGGTTTTGGGTTTTGGGTTTAGGGTTTAGGCTACCAGAGTTTTATAGGTTGTAGAAGCACATATTTTTTGTATATCCTTATTATATATATAAGTAACAACATCTTTACATTTTTATTTCTTATGGTTTACATATATATATATATACATATACATACACGTGTATGGTGTGTACTGTATGTTAGGAGTTCATTTTTCTTATCGTCGGTTGCCATACCTGTTTCTGCAAGCTTGCAGCCCTGGCCTCGCTGCACATCACTTGGGAGCCACCAAACGGCACAGAGTCCGTCACTTGGAGCTCCTTCCTGCGGGAACTTCCTGCCTCTCTCGGAACAGCCCTCTGAGGAATCGCTAAGATTGCTGGGCTCAAAATACCCCGAAGTTCGGAGTGAGAATCCCCTGAGCCGCCTTGTCCTACTGCTCCAAGAGCCTGCCCGCGCATGCTGGCGAAGGAGAGCTTGGCAGGAGTGCCCAACAGCAGCCCAAGTCTAAGCGGAAGACGTGCGACGGGGCCCTGCTTTGCGAAGTAGGCTGTATGGGATGCACCCCTCAAACCTATGGTCGTAAACCTTGCAGGGTTTAGGTTGGGATGTCCCCCCTTATACTGACAGTCCTTAATAGGGATTATAGTACCCCCCCCCCCCAATAGGGATTGTAGTACCCCCTATTCTAATCCCTATTAGGGGCTGCTAGTAGAAGGGGGGGACATTCCAAGGGTTCTCATCCCGAAGCCCCCCAAACCACAACTCTCAAGCAAGGCCCGAGCTGCAGGTGGTTGCGGGGCTTAGGTTTAGGGTTTAGGGTTTAGGGTTTAGGGTTTTGGGTTTAGGGTTTAGGGTTTAGGGTTTAGGGTTTAGGGCCTACTTATACTTTTTTTCTGGAGTTGCTTGTGTTGAGTTGCGTTGGACGGTCTGCAGGGTGGTGCAAATACCCAATGTCCTGGGGCGATCTTCAAGGAAAGCCCTAAACGCAAAACCCTAAACCCTGCGCCCTGAACCCATTCGCACATGGGCCTCGCTCGCACCTTTGAATTTCTAGGTTAGGTAAGCGCAAACTGTTGCGCGGCGTTACAGATTGGCCTCCGCTCGGCACCGAATCCCTAGCCCCAAGCACTTGAAGCGCCCAGATGGTTTGTTCAACCTCGGCACAGGGGGATTTAGGGTTTAGGGTTTAGGGTTTAGGGTTTCGGGCAGAGTGTTCTAACGGTAGCTGGGGGTTTAAGAGTAGGGGGGGCTGAAGGGCGTTGGGCAGTTTAGTCTCGGAGTTGTGAGTGCACGAGGCGCGTGCCAAACGTTCTCCAACCTTCTTCCCATGAAATGCCCTTTCCCCGAGTTGTTTTTGGCCTAGGGGCTCCTGAACCCTAAACCCTAAACCCTAAACCCTAAACCCTAAACCCCAAACCCTAAACCCTAAGCCCTAGTTGAGGGTTCAGGGCTTAGGGCTCTCGCCCCTGAAAGTGACGTAGAGTTTACACTACCACAGTACCCCAACAAGAGAGACGACTAAACCCTAAGCTCAAAACACTAAACCCTAAAACCCTTATCCTTATAAAGCCTACCCAAAAGCCCTAACCCTGAAACGCTAAACCTATACGGATTCAGGTTTTTAGGGTTTAGGGTTTAGGGTTTAGGGCCAAAAGCCCTAACCCTGAAACGCTAAACCTAGGGTGCCGAATGGAGCACTGGAGCGCCTTGCCCAGAGCATGGTGAAGAGTGCCATGCGCCCCGCTCAGCAGCAGACTTCTTGTGCCTTGGGGGCCTCTTGAGCCTCCCCAAGACCCGCGACCTCCAATACCAAAAAGCGCACCTCTGATTGCCAGCTACTACTATGACTATTTTGTATTATTAGTATTATTATTATTAATATTATGTATACGTCTATTCATGTTCTTTGGGATTCGGAGTCGTTTTTGTTCGCTCCTTGCCTGATACCCTGGTGAATAGACAACTTTGGTTATGTTGAACGGTACATCTGAACAGGGGGCCCTGCATCCTTCTTGAGTCCGGCCCTTAGGGTGCCTACAGGATCCGAAGCGCGAAGCCCTAGCATCTTCAACGGTGTGCCGGAAATCCTTCAGGGTTTAGGGTTCAGGGTTCAGGGTTCAATCCCAAATCCATTAAACCCGGAGAGCTCACTACTCCAGAGCCACTTAACCCCGGTTCTCTTGCTTCCAAAGGCTTTCAGAGCTTGCCGGGTTTAGCCTTAGTACCCTTTGTTTGTTTCCCTTCCGTATCCCTTGTATGTACTTGGAACCAAAGGTAGCTTAGTAAACTCCCGTCGCAGATGGGTATTTCCCAAACAGGGGCAACTTTTATATACCTCCAAGATGCTACAATCCTTGTTAAGGGAACCCACCCGCCAGAACAAGGGTACGTATATGTTCGACTCCTAAACCCTGTTGGGGAGCTTGTTCTGTTGGGTTTCGGGCTTGAGCTTTACCACGCTGGAGGGACCGAGCCCGGCTAAACTTGAACCCTAACTCCCGAAAGCCTAACCCCAAACCCTCTTTGGCTCCGCTCTTACTTTCAGGCGCTCTTGCTTCAACTGCCGTTTCAGTTCGAAAGTTTTTCCCGACGTGTTGCTCCTGCGCCTCCGCCCGAAGTCTCTTAGAGAGGCGCGTGTTGGGCGGGTTGGACCCTAAACCCTAAACCCTAAACCCTAAACCCTAAACCCTAAATCCCAAACCCTAAAGCCAACCCGAAGCCTCTTTTTGGGGTGCGATAAGCCACCTTACAATCATCACCCGAAGGACTTTCCTCCCCCCTGAAAGCTCAGGAAGTGGACTAGCCCTAAGCCCTAAGCCCTAAGCCCTAAGCCCTAAGCCCTAAGCCCTAAACCCTAAACCCGAAACCCGAAACCCTAAACCAAAACCGCAGGTTGGGCTCTGAATCCCAAACCTTCTTATATACATATATATATATATATGTATGGACCGTTTATCGATGGACGTATGCCATGAAACCTTACATAGACTGTTCGACATCGCTGGCCCGAAAGAACACTCTCCCATAAGGGGTTTCCAAAAAAACAAAGAGGTGTACCTTCTGGGCTTCTGCTTAAGAGGGTTTCAAAAGCATGTGAGGGTTTGGGGTTTGGGGCTAAGGGTTTAGAGGGTAGACGGTTTAGGGTTTAGGGGTTTAGCGTTGGGGGCGAGGGGGGCTGCCTGGTGTTTGGGAAAATTGCTCAGCAGGATGGCCCGCTCCCTCGTTCTGACTGGTGCTGTGCTCCTGTGCAGCGGCCGGGGGCCCCAGTGGAGGAGGGTTTAGGGTTTAGGGTTTAGGGTTTAGGGTTTAGGGTTTAGGGTTTAGGGTTTTGGGTTTAGGGTTCAGGGTTCAGGGTTCAGGGTGTAGGGTGTAGGGTTTGGGGGCGAGCTGAGGGTTTTTTATTGCTAAGCAGGAGGAGTTCCCGAGTAGGGTGCCTTCAAGAAGGCGTCTGTAAGGTGTAGAGAGGTGCATAAGGGGTTAGAGAAGGACCACCATGTCAAGGCCATGTGGGAGGGAAGCCGCCCACCTGCAACTGCCAATTTCAGGTGGGTGGGTAGTTTATCCCATTTACCTTTAACCTTTCAAGAAACCCTAAACCCTAAACCCTAAACCCTAAACCCTAAACCCTAAACCCTAAACCCTAAACCCCTCAGCCCTTATAAGGTGCGCTCTTCACGGCCTTCGTGGCCGCGCCCCGTGCCGCCCCGGCCCCGACTGCGCCACACGCCGCCACCGCGGCCCTGAGCGGCTGCGACCGCAGTTTTTGGCATTTTGGGGGTTTAGGGTTTTGGGTTTATTTGTTTAGGCGTCTCTGGGGCTTTGTACGACACTCCAGTGTTTGCTCGGGATTTCTTGGGGTTGTTCGGCTGTTCAATGGACTTTGATGTTCTGTTAGGGTTTCGAATGTTTTTTGGAAGGGCTTCGGAGATTAGGATGTTTGAGCCCTACACTTAAAACGGTCCTGCACCATAGTTACTATAGGGGTCGGAATACTTACTAATCATATTCTTTAGGTTTCTTGTATCTATACCATAATAATCCCCAAAACCGTTTCTAACTAATTATTCAGGCCCCTATACTAGGGCGATTAAGGGAACGTCCGGAGAAAAATGTCAAGAGGTGCTGTGACGCTGGTGGCCCCGCAGGCTGCCCATGCCGAGGTGGCGCAGTTGAGTTATAGGGTTTAGGGTTTAGGGTTTAGGGTTTAGGGTTTAGGGTTTAGGGTTAGGGTTTCTAGTTTTAGGGTTTAGGGGTTAGGGGTTGGGGTTTGGGGTTTAGGGGGGTTCAAGGGGAGTATGTAACCCAAGGTTCCCTAGTAGTCCCCACTACTCCCTAAGGCTCCCCAAGCTTCCCTAGGATTCCCTAGGTACGGTACCGACCCTCCACTATTACCCCTGCCCTCAAGGACCTAGAGTTTAGGCGTTAAGGGGTTTGAATCCTAAACCCTAAACCCTAAACCCTAATTAAACCCTAAACCCTAAACCCTAAACCCTAAACCCTGAACCCTAAACCCTAAACGGTTCAGGGCATTCGCGGTTCCGAGCCCATAGGGGACTTGCGGGTTTGGGAAATCCGGGGTTTGCTTTTGTTTCCGGTGCCGCATGCATCCAGCTGGCGTGCACTGTGCACTTGCTTGCCCTTCCCTAAAGCCCGAATACCTCCAACCCCAAGCCCTATGAACCCTAAACTCCAAAACCCTAAACCCCCGAACCCTTGCAACCCTAAACCCTAAAAGCTTGCAACCCTAAACCCCTTGCAACCCTAAACCCCCGACCCAAACTCTAAACCCCTAATCCCCAAGAGCCCTCCCTCAGGGCGGTGCTGTTTGGATCCCGGCGCTCTCGGCCATCGGCGCCGGCTTCGCCATTGGCCTTGCTGCCATCGGCTCGGGCGTGGGCCAGGCTGCCGGATTCCGGGTGGGTTTGAAAGAGGGTTTATGGGGCTAGGGCTTAGGGCTTAGGGCTTAGGGCTTAGGGCTTAGGGCTTAGGGCTTAGGGTTTAGGGTTTAGGGTTTAGGGTTTAGGGTTTAGGGTTTAGGGTTTAGGGTTTAGGTTTTTTTTCGCAAAAAAAATGATGCTCTTTGGTTACCATTGCTTCTCGTTTTGAGCCTATTTGAGTTGATCGCTGCTTGCTGCTTGGCTGCCAATCCTGATTCCCGCGGGCTGGGTCACTGTCTTGTGCAGAGTTGCGTTGGTGACTAACAAGGCAGCGATTCGCATGGTTCAGAGGATTTGCGACAGTCCAGCCGTATCATGAAAACCTCGATTCCCTCAACGACAATCGAGCCGGACCAGTACTAAGCCAGTGTTGAACAATCAGTCCCATGAAGCCCTGTGCTTAGGAATGCTGGCCTGCGATAACTCGAAATGCCAAAATCGAAAGCAACAGCTGCTAAGCCGCGGCAGTAGGATTGAATTTTGCCGCTCACTGAAGAGGTTTGGAAGTGCTCTGCGTAGTTGTTAAAAGGCCTTGGAGAAGTTAGGGTTTAGGGTTCAGACTCTAGGGTTTAGGGTTTAGGGGATTTTGAGCCGTTTTGAGCCTGACTGAGTGGGATTGAAATGAGATTGAGTGGGATTGAAGTGTGTTGAGCTGACCACCCCCTAAACCCTAAACCCTAAACCCTAAAACCTAGACAAACCCTAAACCCTAAACCCCAACCGGCCTTCGGGGTTCGGGCATCTTCCTGGCAGGGCATCGCCAGCGGCCGCTGCATTGATGGCATCTCCCGGCAGCCGGAGGCCGTTGTTTGTGGCAGACGCCGCTGCAGTGTCCCACCCTAAACTAAATGCCTAAAGCCCCTAAAGCCCCCTAAAACCCCCTAAAACCCCCTAAAACCCCCTAAAACCCCCTAAAACCCCCTGAGCCCCGAAAAAAAACCCCTAAAACCCCCTAAAACCCCCTGAGCCCCGTATAAAAACCCCCTAACTAACCCTGAACCCCAAGACCCACATACCTTGCACCCTCGGCTCCCAATCCCCAAAAAGTCCTGGAATGTATGTGGGGTCTTCAAACTAACCGGAGGAGTTTTTGGGATTCTTAAGGTAGGGTTCCGGGATTCTTTCCTACTTGAAGGCGTTTGCTGCAAGCATGTGCAGGTGGCAGATGACCTCCGCGGCGTGCTGACGCTGGGCTGCAGTTGGGCTATACACCCCTGAACCCCCAACCCAAACCCAAACCCTGGCCCAAAGCCTCAAAGCATAACCCCCAAACCCCGAAAAAGGCCTAATCCCCACAAACCCTGGACTCACCCTAAAACCCCCTAAACCCTGAGATCCTTAAATCCCCAGCCTGGCCTTTGTGCTTACACATAGGGTATTTCCAAAGAGAAGGGGGGCCCCCCCCCCCCCCGCCCCCCCAGAATAAGCAAAGTGGGGCATCCTCATTTGGGAGAATGGGGTTCATAGCTGAGTGTTGCAAAGCCTGACTCCGGGCCTTTGTGGGTGCTGTTTACAGGGCTTAGTGCTTTGGGGCTCAGGGCGTAGGGTTTAGGGCTTAGGGCTTCGGGCTTAGGGTTTAGGGTTTAGAGTTTAGGGTTTAGGGCTTAGGGGAGCAGATGTGTTTATAGGGTTTAAAGGGCGCCCTTACGTGCCCTGAAGCTTCTGTCCCTGGCCTTCATGGAGTCCAAAACCCCATTGCGCTCCCCTAAGACCCTTAAGCCCCAAGCCCCTAAGCCCCCCCTTAAGCCCCCCTGAACCCCAAGACCCTCAGATCCTAAAACCCTGTAAACCCTATGAACCCTATGAACCCTACAAAGCCTTAAGCCCCTGAAGGCCCCTTAAGCCCCCCTAGGCTGCTGTCCCTGGCCTTCATGGAGTCCCTGACCATCTACGGCCTCGTGATCGCCCTGGCGGGGGGCCTCAGCTGGGAGAGAGGGCCACAAGGGACTACAGGAGAGGGATCCTTATAAGGGAATCTTACTGGTTATTTAGGGGCTTTTTTAGGGGCTACTTGAGTCCCTAAGCCCCCGAAACATCTCAAACTCTGAGCCCTAGATGCCGAACCCTGTAAGCCCATTCCTTATCCTTCATCGTTGAGGGTTTCAGGAATTTAGCGCTCAGACTACAGCGCGGAGCACCAAAATGCAACCGAGGTGCTCCTCTTCGCGAACCCTCTGATCAAGTGAGCAAGGTATTTTGTACGTCGGAGATGGGGAGGAAGTTCTCCAACATGTGCAGCAGGGTTGGCTGGGGCCTCTTTCGCAGAATTTGATTTCCCTAAACCCTAAACTCTAAACCCTAAACCCTAAACCCTAAACCCTAAACCCTAAACCCTAAACCCTTTTCAGGAGCATGCTGTGAGTTCGGAGACCCCAGGTTGCTTAGAACCTCGGGCCATGCCAACCCTGCCGGAAGAGGCTGAACGAGCTCGCGCTCATAAACTCAGGAACCTTGAGCCTTTCTGGTATAGGGTTTAGGGTTTAGGGTTTAGGGTTTAGGGTTTAGGGTTAACCCTTTTCTTGGCTAGGGCATCCAGCCCCTCAGTAAACAAGTTCAACGGGAGTCTGTGGAACGGTTGAGGAGCACCCTCAGGAGTAGAGCAAGAGCCTCGGAGCGCCGAGGGCTTTCTAGGGTATAGGGTTTGGGGTTTGGGGTTTAGGGTTTAGGGTTGGGATTGAGGGTTTAGGGTTAGGATTCAGGGTTTAGGGTTAGGATTGAGGGTTTAGGGTCCAGGATGTGGGGTTTAATTAGGGTTGGGGGTCGAATTGAGCAGCGCTGGTCCATGCAGCCCAGGCGTTGGTTGCTGACTTGTAGTGAACGCCCTCAGCGCCACCAACAACGAAGCCTGTAGGGTGTAGAGTTTAGGGTTTAGGGTTTAGGGTTTAGGGTTTAGGGTTTAGGGTTTAGGGTTTAGGGTTTAGGGTTTAAGGGTTTTGGGTTTATGGTTTAGGGTTTAGGGTCTTATCAAACCAGGACCTGACCTTACTTGGGGCCTTGAAACCAAGAGGGCACCCTACTGATTCCTAGGTTACTCTTGGGTCCAGTAAACCCTAAATCTCAAACCTACCTGCACACACACATACACACCTCACGACGTGTAGTGACCTTCGACATAGCAGTCACGTCCTTCTTCCTAATCAAGGGTTTAGGCTTCGGGTTTGGAGTTTTACAATTAGGCAAGTCCTAATTGTCAGGGCGTGTGTGCTGTCCGCTGCCCCATTGGCCCAGCCAGTTTTCCGCCCACGTTGATCCAGCATCCGCACCACTGCCCCAAGTCTCTTAAGAAACTTGGCTGGCATGGGAAAGGGGTGTTTTTAGGGTGTGGGGTTTCGGAGTTCAGAGGCTTTAGGGCGTGAGGGTTTCAGGTACCCTATAGCCTGACACCTTGCATTGAACACCAAAGAATCGTAAGCCGCGCTCCAAGCCGAATATCGAAACCCCCAATACCCCAAACCCCTGAACATCCTACCCTCAACCCTAAGCCCGACAACCCTCCCAAGCGCTGAATCCTGGTTCTACGCGAGCTGGCTATGCTTGTAAGTGGTTGTGACGATATGTGGGGTACCTCTAGCACCACGTACATCTTCCCACGAGCTATACAGCAAGGCCTATCAACCACGAAGCGCTTAAACCTAGGAGAAGAACCCTAAACCCTAAGCCCTAAACCCTAAACCCTAAACCCTAAACCCGAAACGCTAAACCCTAAACCCTAAACCCTAAACCTAAACCCAGCCCTCCGGGCCCTAACCAGAGGATGGCTCGCTTTGTCGCGCTGACTGGTGCCGTGCTCCTCTGCAGCGGCCAGGGACTTAGAGGGCTCACAAAAACGCTGCGACCTAGACTAGGCCCACATTCCTTTTTTGTAGGTCTTAGGTAGGTTTTGAAGAGTTCCCACCAGGGTTTGTTGGTGTCATAGGGTTCATAGGGCGTAATTTAATTTTATAGGGTTTATAGTTTATAGGGATTACAGGGCTTGTAGGGTTTTTATAGAGTATGCGCTTATTCACCGGGTTGAGGTTCCCGCAAAACCCCTTCAAACCAAAAGGGCACCCTTTTATTCTTAGGTTTCTTTTGGGTGCAGAAGAGTACCCGCTTTTAGGGTGTTTTGTGCTTGTATAATTTATGGACGGCTCATCGGGTTTTTTAGGGGTTATAGGGGCTTTTGGGCTTTTAGGGCTTGTAGGTTTTGAGTACAGGGCTATATTTAGAGGTGGTAAGACATATACTATATGGCTTATAGGGCTTTAAGGTAAATAGCTTTTTTTGTAATAGCGTTTGTAGGGTAGTTAGGGTTGTGGGTTGTGCTTCGGGGGAAGCAGGCCCCCCAGACTTAAACCTTAGGCCCCGAGCCTCAGGTTATGGTGGGTTTCAGGGGCCAGCTTGCTTCTGTGACCTAGCCCAAAAGCCAAGCCTCAGCCCAACCCCTAACGCCCAAAACCCCCCCACCGCCCCTGGCTTCAAAAGAGACTAAACCCTAAAGCCCTAAACCTTTAAACCCTATACCTGAAACCCTAACTAAATCCTAAACCCTAAAGAAAGTAAGCCCTAAGCTAGGCGCGCTCTTCACGGCCTTCGTGGCCGCGCCCCGCGCTGCCCCCGCCCCCACCGCGCCGCACGCCACCACTGCAGCACTCAGCCGCCCGGACGTGAATTTTAGGCTCGGGGTTTCCAGGCTTTGAGCTTAGAGTTTTGGGGGGGCTTTGGGTTTTCAAAGGTTGTTTTAGGGTGTTGGATCTGGATTTTAGGAGTTGAGGATGGCCTTCGACCCTACCCCATACCCAAGCCATCCCAAGCCTGAAATCTACCCTAAACCCCCAACCATCCCCTCTGGAGCCTGACACCAACCCCCCCCCCCCCCCCCCCCCCCAAACCCTAATCCCCAGACGATAAACCCTTAAGTAGGCATTTCCCAAAATAGGGGTACTGTACCCCCACAATGCCATATTCCTATTTGTGGGGAATCCCCAATAAGCAAAAGTTACCCGGTACCCCTGTCTTGGGAAGCCTCCAAATCCCTAAACGCCTCAACCCTTCAACCCCTCAACCAAGTAGCCAAGCTTTAGGTGAAACTTGCACCCTAAACCCTAAACCCTAAACCCTAAACCCAAACCCTAAACCCTAAACCCTAAACCCTAAACCCTAAACCCTAAACCCTAAACCCTAAACCCTAAGCCCTAAGCCCTAAGCCCTAAACCCTGGGTTAGCGTGCTTCGGGTGCAAGTTTGCCCAGAAGCCGAGCTGAGGACTTCGGGCCTTGGGTTTGCGGTTTGCGTTCTTTAGGGAGGGGAGGGGGGGGGGCGAGGGTTAGGGTTTGGGGTTTAGGGTTTGGGGTTTAGGGTTTAGGGTTTAATGTTGTCTGCTGATTAGTGTGGCCCCCCCCCCCCCCCCCCCTCAACGAAAGGATCCCGCTCTTTAGAGGGGGGGGGGGGGGGGGGGCAATTTGGGGGGGGGGGGGGGTCTGGTTTTATATGATTTTAAAAGGGATGAGTTTATATGAATTTAAAAGGGATCCATATGATCCATATGATTTTAAAAGGGATGAGCTCGTATGAGTGTAAAAGGGATCCATATGATTCTAAACGGGGTGAGACTATATGAAATTAAGAGGGATCCATACGATTTTAAGAGGGATGAGTTTATATGAATTTAAAGGGGATCCATCTATCCCAACCAAGCCAGCCCGCAAAAAAAAATATAATTCCGGGGGAGCAAACTTTTTATATTATACGGCATCCGGGCAGCTGCTGGACTACCCCCTTTGAAATTTGATTGCCCGGCCTCGGTACAAAAGAATTTTATAAGGAAATCTTAGTTTTGGGTCTGGCCTGGAGGCTGAAGATTTCAGGGCCCGACAACCTCAGGCCTCAAGGTTTAGGAAACCTCAGCCCTTAGGCCTCTGGATCCAAACCCAACTAGCCCGCAAAAAAAAATATAATTCCGGGGGAGCAAACTTTTATATTATACGGCATCCGGGCAGCTGCTGGACTACCCCCTTTGAAATTTGATTGCCCGGCCTCGGTACAAAAGAATTTAATAAGGAAATCTTAGCCCTGGGCCCGGCCTGGAGACTGAAGATTTCAGGGCCCGACAACCTCAGGCCTCAAGGTTTCAGTCTTTAAACTTTTGATCTTTGGTCTCTCAGGCTCGGTTCAGAAGCGATTTCTAGACAACAACACCATTCGACGGCCTCGCCGAAATTTTGCATCGCCCGGTTTTTTTTTCACAATTCCGGGGGTCCTCCTCAAATAGATCCCCCTGAATAACTTTTGGATTTTTTTCCACAATTCCGGGGGAGCACACTAATCAGGATACAACATTAGGGTTTATGGTTTAGGGTTTGGGGTTTGGGGTTTAGGGGTTTGGGGTTTGGGGTTTAGGGTTTAGGGTTTAGGGTTTAGGGTTTAGGGTTTAGGGTTTAGGGTTTAGGGTTTAGGGTTTAGGGTGGTTTGAATGTATGGTTGGGGGTTAGTTGGGAATTCCGGTGCAGGGATTGAACCTCAAACCCTAAACCCGAAACCCGAAACCCGAAACCCTAAACCCTAAACCCCAAACCCTAAACCCTAAACCCCAAACCCTAAACCCTAAACCAACCCGGGCTGATGTATATCCCCCCCCCCCTACTTTTTGTAGATGTTCTACACTACTCCACACAATCGTCCAAGAGTGCAAGCAGACATAGTTCAGGACGAGGCACCTTGGCTGTCGCATAAAAGCACGCCGAGCGACTAACCCTTACACACAAGTGGCTTTTGGAGCTTCGCAAAACCCCATGACCACATCTGCCGGCCGGAGTCTTTTGTTCCCCGGAGCCAGAATACACTCTGTGCCAGAACCCGCCCGTTTGGGTTTGAAACACTAGACATTTATGCTCATGAGATTGTTCGCACAAGGGCCGCCATTCGACATGGCGAGACCGCGAAAAACATCAAGCATATTGTCCCCCACATTAATGTAGAACACGTACTCATCCATCTCATGAGCATCAATATGGAGCTTGCCATACCTGGCACGAGACCATGCCTTTAGCCTGCTGTTCTCGCTTTCAGCATCATTGGTGTGGAACCCTGTCACACGATCCCGGAACCATTTCTCATGGTTTACAGGGGGAGCACATTTGTACCCGAAAGCGTTCACGGCCTTGTTAGTTGCAGCCCACCCATCAAAAACGAGATAGCTGCCCTTTACCACCCTAGATTGTACAGTTGCACTCATTTCCTGAAATCCACGAGGTTTTCCTTGGCTTGCTTGAGAGCTGCGGGGAAGAAGACGGTATGTGACTCGTTTTTTCCTGTTTGCGTGCGTGAAGACTGCCTTCCCCTTGCCGACCACGACAGCAACCCAAAGCCACTTGCCGTTCTTCTTCAAGTTAGCAGAGGGTTTCTTGGCAATCTTGGCGGGATGCGCCTTGGCAGGCTTCTTGAGAACAGACGAAGGTTTCTTCTGCACCCTGGAGACTGAAGCGGGCTTCTTCTTGATGAGGATAGACGAGGAGGACACTGCTTTCTCACCAGGTAGGAGAGTTCGAGCTGGAAGTCTTTTCATAGCACCATGGTGGACGAGCTTGTTGACATCCTTTTTCGTTCTGATTTGCGGTTTTGCTCCGCGCCTGCTTTGTTGATTCCTTTTGACCCCAATGCCCAGCCGTCTTCTGGATGTATCCCGACGATGCACTCGTCTAACACCACGACCTCATTTCGCCCTCCAACTTTCAAAGCCCCCATCTCATGTAGAGCTCCTCCAAGAGCCTCTTGATAAATGGCCCTCCATCGCCTCAAGGTAGCCACGCAGATGTTACCGTACCCAGCCTGCAGCTCTTGAATGATCGCTTTGTAGCTGCGACCAAGCCGAAGAAGGTTCATGACATGTAGGAAAGGCATCCATGAGTTGACAGGGACTTTGGTCAGGAACCCGAACTTGTTGAGATTGAGCTCCATGTGCTTGTGGCCCACACGCTTGCAAGTGTAGCCATACGTGGTCCACCCGCGCGAAGTCCGTTCTTCGAAGGAAGCTTCCTTTCCACATCGGGCGCACTTCTTGATCTGGAAGGCAATTCCAAATCTCATGAAGATAGCGATTGCACGGACGGTGAGAGAGACGCAGTCTCCATGTGGGTCGAGTACTGGCCGATGTAGCACGAACTTTTGGAAGGCTGTGTCGGAAGCAAACCACTTCTCGGAAATCTCCGTCTGCCACTCCTTGAAGGTACAAGAAGGTAGTTCGCTTTCATGAAGTCCGGGCTGGCGCGCACGCTTCGGCATGATAGACTTATCTATGATGCACAATCAGGACTCTGGTTGTCCTGCGACATGGAAGCTTGCATTGTTAGCCTTCAGACGAGTCACGAGAGTGAACAGCTACATACCGTGGGCGCGTGCTACATGGAGCCTACAGGACAGTGACGATAGTGAACAGCTACATACCGTGGGCGCATGGAGCCTACAGGACAGTGACGGTGGGCGCGCGCTACATGGAGCCTACAGGACAGTGACGATGGTACACATGCACTTACCCCTGCAAGGACTCAACGGGACTCAAAAGACTTACAGCATACGCGTGCTTTTTTTTCTCCGTGAGTACAGACCGCCCAGGCTCAAAATTTTCATAGAGACCCGCTGTGGCTAGGGTGTCTAGCTCAGGTTCAGCCATGCAAGATCAAGGCGGCCTCCTCTTCTGGATCCAATAGCTGCGTCTCTTCTTGGTCCGGCAGAACCTTTTGACGGGAAGACGAAGACGGCATGGACTTCACCTCGGGGCCTGCAGCGTGGAACTCCTCTACGGGGACTGCGACAGATGTCTTGCTTGTCAGGCGACGCTTCGTGGAAGGTAGGTTGAATTGCCCAAGTCGACCTGGTGGCTTCGTGCAGCGAACTGGTAACGCTTGTGGGTCGGGGACTGGTACGCGAGCTTCTTCATCGGTTGATGGAGACGACGGTAGATGTACTGGGCGCGATGACGGGCTAAGCTTGGACGCAATGGTTGAGTTGACGTCCGAGATGTAAACTTCCGGGAGGCCGGCCGCCTGAAGCGACTCCATTCCCCTGTGTAGCATCTCTTGTTCCACCTCCACATCATCAGCAAAGGTCGGGGGTAATTCGTGGATGCCTTGCTTGTACTTGGCGTAGTAAGGCTTGTCTCTATCTGAGAAAAGATCCCCATGCAAATCGTCAATCCGAATCAAGTGGATGGGAGCGTCTTTCTCTCCACTGGGTAGGCGGAGGTACAACGCACGCTTGCCGAAGACGAGGACGACGGTCCTTTTAAGAATGGCGAGAACATCGAGGTCTGGGTAGGAGCAAAAGAACTTCTGCACGAGCTTGTAAAACTCGTCCCACGTGATGGATGTTTGCCATCGCTCGCTCAAGGGTTCATCCTCCTCTTTGAGATTGTTTGAGGACAACGCTCGCATTCCATTCCGGACGAGTTTGACGTCATTGTAGCGCCCCGAACAATTTTGGTCCTCCTCTGATGTCAGCCATGACTTCATGTCAGCCGCATCGAGTTTCTCCACCGATGGATCGTCTAGTATGAGGCCTTCGTGAACCTGTCCAGTTTTGTGACGAAAGTTGTCGATCGCTTTCGCTCGCCGCCAAGCTGGACGAACACCTTCAAGACCGAGACGAGTGATGTGATACCTACCAATTGCGAGGCACAACAAGATAAGGAATGGAGTTTTCCCCACCCCGGGCCAGCCAAGCGTGATCATTCCATAGGAGGTCAGGAGTGGCATGACGAGTGGTAGAAGGAAGGTGCTCATCCAGGGCTTCACGCTTCGCACGGTCATCGGAAAGAAGCTCAAGGAAGTAGCCCCGGCAGTGCCTCTGCTCTTGTTTTGTGCCATGCGAAGGACCTTAGATTCCGGCCAGTTGCTGATGGGGGACCCGCTGTGCGAGTGGATGTTCCGCAAAATCCAAACGTACTGCTGGTTCTCCGAGTCGTCCTCTGGCGCGTTCTTGTTGATGTAGTCTACCCCTGCCATGAGTTCCTCATCCTCCACAGACCATGCCTGGGTTGAAGAACGACTGACCTCTGGCTTGTCCTTCTTGTTGTTCAGAGACCACCACACTACGTGATGGCCTGGAAGACGGTCAAGTAAGGAGTGGACTGCGTTTGCCAGGTACAAGTCCAGCGACACTTCGGCGAGATCCTGCTGGAGTACGTTAATCTGCTTGCGAAGCTGGCTCTTGGTTGTAGAAGAGGATGACGACGACGACGAAGATGAGGACGAACACGGGGACGCGGCCTGCGCTACTTCGATGGGTTCGCTGCGATTTGTGTTGGCTCCAGTGCCCTCCACCACCGGGAGTGTCCCGATGTCATCAATGTGAACCTCTTCTGTGGGTAGTAGTTCCGCTTGTGCCTCACTCATGTCCATGTTCATGGGCATCATGACGGGCATGGCATGGATGTTGTCCTGATGCTTGTTGTCGTTCCCAATGGCGGGGACATCGGGCTCGTTCGTGTTCATGGGCACAATGACCGGCATGGCATGGAGGTCTTCCTGATGCTCGTTGTCGTTCCCAATGGCTGGGCGACTCTCCTTATCGGGGATAGCAGCTTGTTGCTTTCGTCCAGCACGCTTGGCTTTGAGCAGGGTGTCCTGCAAGCGATTGTCGGCACTCAATGACCACGGAGGCGATGGATGACGAAGACCAAATGACAATTGGATGTTGTTGATCATGACGCGTATGTCGTGTGCAGAGAGCGGGAGCCTGGACTCGTGGCACTGCAGGTCCCCGCGGGTTACTTTTGCAAGTACTTCCTCAGCATCTGGAACCTTGTGCACGTAAATGTGAGGCTCTCCAGGTTTGCTAAGCTTCTTGACGGGTTCTGATGGAGATAACGTCAGTCTCACCTTCTGGCCCTTGAGGCATGCCCTGCCCGTAACCTTGAAACCATCCATTGCTCGACTAAGAGCTTCCGAAATCTACTTTCTGTCTTACTGGCTTGAGTTTGGAAAAATCACACACTATATATGCTGACGCCATGAAGTTGCATCCTCATGTTATCCTACCATGCATAAAACACAACAAACCACAGGCCATACATAACAATCTCCAGGTCACAGCCGCAGTGCAGTCGAGAGACCTCGCAGGCATAATTAATCCAGGACGACTACCAATATTGAATATTGAAAAAAAAAGTTCAATATTCAATACCGGGCAGAATCCAAGATCCAAGATCCAAGATGCCCAGGGACTCTTGGGGGGCAATCTTGGATACCACCCCCGGGCCCGGTATCCAAGATTGCCCCCCAAGAGTCCCTGGGCATCTTGGATCTTGGATCTTGGATTCCCACCCAATATTGAATATTGAAAAAAAAGTTCAATATTCAATATCGGGCAGAATCCAAGATCCAAGATCCAAGATGCCCAGGGACTCTTGGGGGGCAATCTTGGATACCACCCCCGGGCCCGGTATCCAAGATTGCCTCCCAAAAGTCCCTGGGCATCTTGGATCTTGGATCTTTGATTCCCACCCAATATTGAATATTGAAAAAAAAAGTTCAATATTCAATATTGGTTGCTAGAAGGCTCAATCCCTTACAGGCTCAATCCCTTACATCTGAACACGGTTATCTTCAAGAATGCAAGTCCCTTAGACATTAATAGGGTTTTGTGGTTTAGGGTTAAAGGTTTAGGGTTTGAAAAAACTTAACATTTAAACTTAACAGAGGCAAATCCTCACGATTGGCTAAAAAAGCAGGGGGGGGGGGATATACACGTACCCAACCCTAAACCCTCTTTTCCTCCAGTAACGCCCGGGTATCTCCGGAGGCGCTGTGACGCTGGTGGCGCCTCAGGTTGCCCATGCAGAGGCTCGCACAGCTCGCACGTTTAGGGTTTAGGGTTTAGGGTTTCGGGTTTCGGGTTTAGGGTTTGGGGTTTAGGGTTTAGGGTTTAGGCTTGAGGGTTTAGGGTCCCAGTTGGGGCACCCGTCTAGAAGGAATCCCATTCTAGAAGGGCGCCTACACCACATTCTGGGTAATGTTGTACACAGTTTCAGTGTCCCTCCCCCCCCCCCCCCCCCCCCCCCCCCCCTTCCCTCAACAGTCGAAGCTGGTTGTTGCTCTCTTTACACGCTTCAAGGGTTTTATATGATTAAAAAAGGGAAGAGTTTAGATGAGTTGAACAGGGACAGCGAGGCCCGGCAATTGATTTTAGAGGCGAGCTGCACGGTTGGACTTAATGGAGGATCCCACCGCGCACCCCCAAACCCTAAACCCTCAACCCTAAACTCTAAACCTAAACCCTAAACCCTAAACCCTAAACCCTGTGAATAACCCAACAAGCTTGACTTAAACAGCGGACCCCGACTAAACCACATACAACAGTACCCCTCAAAGGCCTTAATCCCAACCTTTCGGTTTGACTATAGAGCCTGCTAGAGAGCAATGTGCCTGTGGAAACTCCAAGCCCTTTTCAGGGCTTCGTCTGCATACGCTTTGGTATCCGGGCTTAGTCTGTAGTAGGGCTTGCGGTACAGAAATTTTAGTCTGCATGGGTTGGTGGTTTGGTGTAGTCTGTTGAGCCACTTCCTTTCGTCAAGTTGTTTCTGCTTGCATAGCGCCGCTGTGTAGTCCGATAAGTCTGGGCAAGCGGTGGCAAACTTACCAATCCCCCTTAATCAAGGAGTATACCCTTATATTGAATATATGGGGATCGCAGTTTAGGGATCGCAGTTTTTGGCTTAGGGTTTAAAGTGAAGGGTTACATATCCCAGGGCTCTCTGGGACACCGTGAGAAGGACGGCGCCGTGTGGATCCCCGCACTCTCCGCCATCGGCGCCGGCTTCGCGATCGGCCTCGCCGCCATCGGCTCGGGCGTCGGCCAGGCCAGGTCTGGGGATTAGGGTTTAGGGTTCAGGGTTTAGGGTTTAGGGTTTAGGGTTTAGGGTCTGAATTTCGGGAGTTTAGTTTGGGGTGTAGGGCTTAGGGTTTAGAGCTTAGGCACGCAGGCACGCTGAAACCGGTGGCAACTTTGAGCTGGTGGTTACAGTGTCTACTCCAAAACACCATTAGTTTGAAAACGCTACGAATCTGCCTTCCCTAAACCCTACACCTTCAACCCTAAGCTGATGGGTTTAGGGTTTAGGGTTAGCTTATAGTCTTATAGGTTTCGGGCTTGGGGCTTCTTCTTCATCGCCCAGGGCATTGCCAGCGGCCGCTGCATTGATGGCATCTCCCGACAGCCGGAGGCCCGCGCCAGGGCTTCAGGGCTTGGGGAGGTTCATGGGTTTAGGGTTTAGGGTTTAGGACTTCAGGACTTCAGGACTTTAGGACTTTGGGATTAGGGTTTAGGGTTTAGGGTTATCAGTTATAAGTAGGGACGCTCTTTCGGTGATTACAACGGCTGATGACTTTCTTTTGGCCTCCTTGTAAGTACCCTTTGCACCTGTTCAGCCCTGAGATCCTCCGGCATCCGTGACCGGCTTGCGAAGTTAGGACCGTAAGCCGTAAACCCGAAACGAAAACCTCTCCTAAACCCTAAACCCTAAACCCTAAACCCTAAACCCTAAACCCTAAACCCTAAACCCTAAACCCTAAACCCTAAACGGCCCTAAACCCTAAACCCTAAACCCTGGTTTCCTTCCTTTGGCACCCCCGCAGGTTGCCGATGATCTCCGCGGCGTTCTGACTCTTGGCCGAAGATGGGTTCGTGGCTTCAGGGGGGGTTTAGGGTTTAGGGTTTAGGGTTTAGGGTTTAGGGTTTGGGGTTTGGGGTTTAGGGTTTAGGGGGGTGCCAATAGGGTATTGGATTTAGACGCAGGGTTTCCGATTGTCGGCTTAGGGCTTCGGATGTAGGGCTTAGATTTTCGGATTTAGGACTTAGGGTGTCAGATTTGGGTTGTCAGCCCGGAACCCTAAACCCTAAACCCTAAACCCTAAACCCTAAACCCTAAACCCTAAACCCTAAACCCTAAACCCTAAACCCTAAACCCTAAACCCTAAACCCTAAACCTAACCCTAAACCCTAAACCCTAAACCCTAAACCCTAAACCCTAAACCCTAAACCCTAAACCCTAAACCCTAAACCCTAAACCCTAAACCCTAAACCCTAGTAAGAAGGCTCTCTCGGGTGCTTCCGGGCTTTAGGGCATTTGGGGTTTCGGGCTCAGGCTCCAGGATCCGGACTGGGCCCTTTATTCCCCTCTTCACTTAAACTCTAAACCTTAAACCTTAAACCCTAAACCTTAAACCCTAAACCTTAAACCCTAAACCCTAAAACCCTCAACCCTAAACCTTGAAACCCTGAAACCCTCAACCCGAAACCCTGAACCCTGAAACCCTAAACCCTGAAACCCTAAACCCTGAAACCCTATACCCTCAACTCTATAGACCTGCAGGCTGCTGTCCCTGGCCTTCATGGAGACCCTAGACCCTAGACCCTAAACCCTAAGCCCTAGACCCTAAACCCTAAACCCTAAACCCTAAACCCTAAACCCTAAACCCTAAACCCTAAACCCTAAACCCTAAACCCCAACCACCTCAAAGCACCCTAGGCTGCTGTCCCTGGCCTTCATGGAGTCTTTGACCATCTACGGCCTGGTCATTGCGCTGGTGCCCTCCTCAGCTTAAAGATCGCTGTCTTAGGGTTTAGGGTTTAGGGTTTAGGGTTTAGGGTTTAGGGTTCAGGGTTCAGGGTTCAGGGCTCAGGGTTCAGGGTTCAGGGTTCAGGGCTTGGGGTGGTAATGGTTTGGGGTCAGAGTGTGGGCTAAAGGCGTTAAACTCTACAAGCTCTCATGGTAATAACTCAACCCGAAGCATATGCCCTAAACCCTATACACCCTAAATCCCGGCATGTGTACTTAAGCATTTCCATTTCTACTGGTTCCCTTTATTTGGCACTTTCAGTACAACGGGGCTCCCAATGCAGCCTGCGTTTAAAACCAACCCTCATGCCCAACTCCACGCTTGAGAAAAAAAACTGAGGTGCTCCTCTTCGCGAACCCCCTGATCAAGTGAGCATGATGTCGGCAATGTGGGCGGGCGAGTTTTTTCTCCGGCTTTGGCGGGTGTCGGGGTTTGCAGGGAGCTTGTGACGGCCCCCTAAATTGTAAACCTGAACCCTGAGTAGAGCCCACAGTCAAGACAAGGATCCCCCCAGTCCTCGGTATAGGATGACCAGGAACAACGAAGAAAGAAGAGGTGAAGAGAGCTTGCGCTCAGAGAAAAGGGTGGCAGGTGTGGGGTTAGTTCTAAGCTGAAGACCCCAAACCCTACCCTAAACGCAAAACCCCAAACCGCAAGCCTTTTCAAAAGGGGCACACCTGAACACCTGAACCGGGAAACCCGAATCCCGAAAGCCTACGTTGGGGATCGTAGGCTTGCAGGGTTTGTTTTTGTTTGCTTTGGGTTTCGAGTTCAGGGCTTGTAGGCTTTTGGGTGATGGGTTTCTGGTGGTGTGCGGGCATTTCCCAAAGTGGGGGTACCCCTCACCAAAATACTATAACCCTCATGTTCTAGAACACCCAGAAAAGGGCACCCCTGTTTTCGCAAGCCCCCATGTGCAAATCAAATTCCTAGCCCTGCTTGCAACGCGGCTTCAGCTTTTTTCCGCCACGCCACTCCAGCCTCTCGCACCTTCGCTCGAAGCTCTTCAACGAATCTTGGCTGGCCCATCCGCACCCCCGTGTAAGAGGAGAAAGATCTTGTCTTCTAGCCTCGGGCTCTTCACTTCCTTTGGGCTGGTACACGCCTTCGGCATCCCCCTTAAACATCTATAAGCCCTAAACCCTGAACTCCGAGAGACAAGCCTGTGCCCCTGAACCCTGTAACCCTAAACATCCCAGACGTCCCCTGGAAATAAACCCCTAAACCCTCAACATCCCTCAACCTTCAGCCCTAAACCCAAACCCCTAAATCCTAAACCCTAAACCCTGAAGCCTAGACCCTAAGCCCTAAATCATAAATCATAAACCTGGAACCCTAAAACCTAAAACCGAAGCCCTAAGCCATCAAACCTGGCTGAGAACACCCCCAAGGATGGCCCGCTCCCTTGCATTGACCGGTGCTGTGCTCCTCTGCAGCGGCCGGGGACCCCACTAGAGGGGTTTAGGGTCCAGGGTTTTGGGTTTGGGGTCTGGGGTTTCGGGTTTTGGGGTTTTAGGGTGTTTTAGGGTTTAGGGTTCAGGGCTTGGGGTTTTAGGGTTCAGGGTTTGGAGTTTTTGGGTTTAGGGTTCAGGGCTTGGGGTTTTGGGGCTTGGGGTTTGAGGGTTTGGGCTGTAGGGTTTAGGCATCTCAGCGTGAGAGGGCCTGAGCCCCGTTTGTTGGGCTTTAGGGTTTAGGGTTTAGGGTTTAGGGTTTAGGGGGTGTAAGGTTTGGGGTTTGGAGGTTTCGGAATGTAGGGTTTAGCCATGTGGCCAGAGCCTAAGAGTTGCGACTTGTCTGTCGCAAAAAAGAGCTAAGCTGTGGCAAGTTAAGCAAGTCTTGGGGGAGAGGAGGTGTGGGTTTGAAAACCACCTGCATAGGCACAGATACACATAATACACACCCCGAAAATAACCTGCATTCACTCTGAATCATCAACCCGAAACGCTATAAACCCCAACCCCTTCACCCAATAAACGCTGAATTTTCATTGCAAACTTATAAAACCCTAAACCCCATACACCGTAAACAACAGTCCGAGTAAGGCGCGCTCTTCACGGCCTTCGTGGCTGCGCCCCGCTCCACGCCGGCCCCCACCGCGCCTCATGCCACCACCGCGGCCCTGAGCACCACGGCTGCAACTAGGGTATAGGCATGTACAGGCTCTATGTAGGGTTTGGGGTTTGGGGTATAGGGTTTAGTGTTTGAAATGATTTAGGGGGGGGGGGGGTTATGCCTGTGAAATGGTTTCTGCTTCCAAAGCTGCAAAAAATGAGCATGGATGGGACGATGTCCTGGGTCCCGAAATCCAAAACACCCGGGGTTGGGAGTTTGTCTTCGTGCCGGAGAGCATTATCTGCAAGAAAGGAAAGAACGGCCAGTTGAGCGAATATAGTACTGCTGTCTGGACAGAAGTCTCTCAGAGGAAAGCATACGGATACAAAGCGAATCTTTTATGAAATAGTGCGAAATCAACAATCAACAATCGCGGCAGGTAGTGGAAAGCAAGGCATTTGTGATAGAAAAGGGCAAGGTAGGTCAAAGGCAGGGGGGTGGGCAGCAGAGCTTCTTGGGCGGAGTGGGGGGGGGGGAGTTTGGGGGTATTTCTCTACAAACTGAGCTACTTTTCTACGATAGACCCCTCAGTTTTCGAATTCGAATTGAGAGGGGGAGAGGGGGAACCGGTTTTTGAAGGTCCTGTAAGGGGGTGTTTAAGATTTGGGTGCAGGCGTTTAGTGGCTCAGGGTAGTTTTAATTTCTTTTCCAAAGTAGCTGCCGATTCGCAACTCAAGGTAGAGCTACCTATAAATCTCCAAGAAGCTCCCTACAGCTCTCTGGGTAGGCCTTACATATATATTTCATATTCCCCAAAACCCAAAACCCCAAAACCCAAAACCCTAAACCCTAAACCTTTTCCCTTGTGGGGTTTTACAGGATCACATGTAGCAAGATTTTCTAGAAGGGTTTAAGGGCCAGCCTAGTTGAAGTCCTTAACCACAAGCCCTCTGGTGGCCGAAACCCGAAACCCGAAAGCCTAAACCCTAAACCCTAAACCCTAAACCCTAAACCCTAAACCCTAAACCCTAAGCCGTGGAAGAGGTGCTGCCATGCTGGTGGCCCCGGAGGCAGCCCATGCCGAGGCTGCTTAGGGTTTAGGGTGTATATAGGGTTTAGGGTTTAGGGTTTAGGGTGTATATAGGGGGTTTTACGGCTTCGGGCTCCTTTTTTTGGCAATGTCCCATACTGCTTCAAGATGCAGGAACCTGCCGTGCTCTAAGGTTGACTGCGCGACCATCCAGTTTTTCTGATCGCCTAGAGGGTTTGTGGGCTGATTGGTCTTGCGGGCCAAACCGGCAACATTCAACAGCCAACAGAGCCAGGAAACCTCTCGAAACACGCACTTGGAGTTATCTGAATCATTGGCATGCTTAGTCGAGTGGGATTGCCGCAGGTACTGCGCGAAGTGCCTGAACTAGCTCCTCCCACCCTAAACCCTAAATACAAGGGAACCAAACCCTGAACCCTAAACCCTAAACCCTTCAGGGCGGCGCCGTGTGGATCCCGGCTCTCTCCGCCATCGGCGCCGGCTTCGCGATCGGCCTTGCCGCCATCGGCTCGGGCGTGGGCCAGGCCATGATGTCGACTTCTTCTGCAGATGGAGCTCAATGATGGGGGCCTTTCTGACTTAGGCTTTAGGATTGGTAGCCTGCCCAGGAACCTCCAAGCAGACGGTAAGGAATGTCTTACATTGTCTTGTTCAAGAGGCTGCTCTGCGGGTAGGAAACGCCCAATGAAACCGCTGAAGCCAAACCCCGTGCTCCCGAAAAACACGAAATCTCTCCCCCGCTATCCGCAAAAGAAACGAATATCTGTGTATGTGTATATGTATATATATATATACATATGTGTGTATGTATATGCATATGACAATCTTGTATATTATGTATTACATACTATGTTTTTTTATTTTGTTTATATTCGAATGCATCATATCATATTGTATTATACTATAGTGTATATTGACATAGTATATGATCTGATTATATTCTGCCTATAATATAGTTCAATATACTATATTCCTTTTACATTACATTACATTACATTAGAGTATAACTATCTTTTATTTTATATACGGTATATTATGTTTTATATGTTCGATCGTATACACGTTTGTTGCTTAGGTTTAGGTCGGTCTCCAGAACCATCTGCGACACCTCATTGCTGTGAGGGGTACGTTAATCAGGTTGCAACATTGCGAAGTGGGTTCTCGTCCTCAGCGTTTTTCAAACGCAATTGGTGGCGGTTGAAGGGCGAGTTCTCCAGAGAAGCCTTGTCAGCAAAGAGCACACCCAACCTACTCTAGGGCTCGACCCTTACGTCAAGGCACCTTTGAACCGTAAGCCAGTGAAACCTACAACCTCTGAGGTGCCAGCTGATGGGAAGGTGTAGCTCTAAGTTGCGGGGAGGGGGCTCCCCATTGAATTCGGCCCCCTTTTTTCGGGGCCCTAAACCCTAAACCCTAAACCCTAAACCCTAAACCCTAAACCCTAAACCCTAAACCCTAAACCCTAAACCCTAAACCCTAAACCCTAAACCCTAAACCCTAAACCCTAGACCCTAGACCCTAGACCCTAAACCCTAAACCGTCTTATGACGCTCCTCCTGCTCCTCAGGGCATTGCCAGCGGCCGCTGCATTGATGGCATCTCCCGTCAGCCGGAGGCCTGCTCGGTTTACTCTAGGGTTGAGGATGTAGGGTTTAGGGTTTAGGGTATAGGGTTTAGGGCTAAGGTTTAAGGTTTAGGGTATAGGGTTTAGGGCTAAGGTTTAGGGTTTAGGGTATGGGGTTTAGGGTTTGGGGCTTAGGCCCCCCCCCCCCCCCAAACCCTAAACCGGAGTTGGGAAACCCAGCTGCGAAAGCTGTCCTAGATGCAGAGAAACAACTTTATGTCCTAAGACGTGAAGGGCTGAATGGGGATCGACTCCCTGAGCTGGTTTGCATTCTGGCGTGCCACAAATCCTAGAAGGGTGATATATAGGGCAACTACCTAGTTGCTAGACTCCCTGCGGGGAAGTCGTAAGAAGACAGCCTCTGAACCGAAGCCCGATGTTAACCTGAAGGTAAGAGCCAGACCTGAATGTGATGCTTCAAGGAGCATGCGAGACGTGCTTAAGACGTCTTTCCCTGTGGGCTTCGCAAAGAGTCCTTTTAGGAGTTTGGACTACTGGTGCAGGCTCTCTACAGGTTGGTAAGGGTTTGTTAGGGCTCATCCGTGTTTAGGGCTCGGGGTTTGAAATCTCATCCGGACGGGTTGTTGAAGAGTGGAGAATTGGCCAGCTTTGAGGCGCTTCAGGTAGTTTCAGGCTGCTGGCAAGCATGCTTTGCAGGTTTCCTTCCAACTTTGCCGACCGGCACTCGTCATTCTGGTAGGGCCGCCAGGGCACGGGATTAGGGTTCGCACCTGATTTCTGCAGCCATTTGCGCGTGGAGCATTGCCGACACTTAGCCAGGTTGAATGTTGCGACGTCCAAGGTTGATGGGTTGTTTTGCCTGAGCTTAGAACTAGATAGCTTTGGTACGAACTTGTCATAATCAGCCTATAATAGCCTTACATGTACGTTGCGACGTTACATAGAACTGCCCATGAAGACCAAGCAGGTTCATGAAGTCACAAGCACTCACTGCAGCACCTGACATCCTCAATCATACCGGAATACTTTACTAGGCCGTATACTCCCCGCAATCAACCGTAACGTGCGACTTCTGAAATAACGGATGCAATAGCAGTCCTCAGCCCCATATCCCGACGTACCTTAAACCCTAAACCCTATACCCTACACCTTAACCTGGGAGGTTGCAGATGACCTCCGGGGCGTGCTGATGCTCGGCCGAAGTTGCCCTCAAAGAGTCCCACTCAGCCCAAGAAACTACCCGGAATCCTCAAAAAAGCCATGAGACTTAGTGGGTTTAGGGTTTAGGGTTCGTCCTAAAAAACCCGAAACCCCAAATCCATCTAACTTTTGGCTCAGGGTTTAGCACCTTGGGGGTTCTGATGGCAAGTTGAAAGGAATCGACGTCGCCCTAACCCCTAAGCTCCAAAGCCTAAACCTCAAGCCGCCCAACCCTTTTTTTTACTCTTCGGGTTTAGGGTTTAGGGTTTAGGGTTTGGGGTTTGGGGTTTAGGGTTTAGGGAGGATCCTTTGAAACCTAAAGATCAAGCGCTGAAACCCGCAAGGGTTCAGGAATTAGGCGACCCTAAACCCTAAAACCTAAACCCTAAACCCTAAACCCTAAACCCTAAGCCCTAAACCCTAAACCCTTAACCCTAACCCCCAAACCCTAAACCCCAAACCCTAAACCCTAAACCCTAAACCCCCTCAATGCACCCTAGGCTGCTTTCCCTGGCCTTCATGGAGTCCTTGACCATCTACGGTCTGGTGATTGCTCTGGTGCCCAAGCCGACCTCAGCTTCAAAGTCATATTCTGGGAGTGGCTTCATGTCGGGGTTTAGGGTTTAGGGTTTAGGGCCTAGGGTTTAGGGTTTAGGGTTTAGGGTTCAGGGTTTAGGGTTTAGGGTTTAGGGTCGCCCTCAACCTCTAAGCCCTAATGATTTTTGCATTTTCAGGGTTAAGCCAGGGGATACCCCGAGAGCCCTCTTTCAGAAAATGCCCATGTTTTGAAGCTCCAGCCAGATACCCCTAATCAGGAATGTGTATATATATATATATATATATATAATTTGCATATGTACATGTATACATATATGGTACATGTGCATTATGGCGGGCCTGACCTAGGTTGCAGGCCTCCAAGTATTGTGTGTGCTCTTCGGCGTTCACTCATATTTGGCTAAGCGCACCAGAAGGAATTATGCCTGTGAGCATGTATGAATTTGCATGAATACTGCCTTTGGGAAGTTTACTCATTGTTTTCTGCAGTGCCCCGCGCAGTCAACAAACACACGCAACGCATTGTTTTCCTCGTGCCAATGAGGCTTGTGTCTTGCAATGTACTCGTGTACATTATCTGGAACCAGCGTGTGCTCAAGTACGAATGTGGCCATGAGAAACCATCGACTATAAGAGTGTCTGAACCCGAGGTGCTCCTCTTCGCGAACCCACTGATCAAGTGAGCAAGGCGCTGGCGATTTGTAGGAAGTTCTCCAACCCTAGCAGGGTCGGCTGGAGTGCTCTCAGGCTGTTCAGCACATCTTCTTGTCAACGCTGTGTTCATGAGGAGCCCTGAAACACCTACCACAGACTGTGCGGTAATGGCTGCCTGTCCAGTCGTTGGCCACGACGATAGGACATGACGAGAAGTAAATCCGAGCTCGCGCTCAGAGAAAGGCGGGCTCGGCCCAGGCGTTTGGAGCGGAACCGTGCAGGGCTTAGGGTCCCAAACCACGCAGTATAGAGACCCGAAGCTAGAGATGTCATTCCCTTATGGCATTTTTTTAACAGATTCACAGCACAAGTTAGTCTCAAAACTTCTGCATCGAAACCGCAGGTCCGAAGTGTTGAGTCATTGAAACGGGGTAGACGATCTGGAATCCTCCAGGAAACACCTCAGCCAAGAATGTGGCATCTTTCCCCCTTGGCAGCATACAGTTTAGGGAGCATGAGCAAGCCAGAAGACTGAAGGGTGTTCACACCAGGAGATGTATTCAACGACGTCGCGGGAAGCATATGAATCCGTGCTGGTGCGACAGTGTTTTCAGCACGATGGATAGGGCGCTGCACATGCTACGCATGTCTTCACAATGTTCTTGGAGGTTATAGGTAATTCTAGCTGTGGAAGTACTTGGTAGTGCCATTATTTTTAGAGTTGAGGGTGTTTTTAACCTTGTCGAGTTCGCTGACTCCCCCGTGAACCGCATAACAAATCTACTTATGGCTACCCCACCCTACCTGCAAATAGCATGAGCCTCTTAATGTAAAAGGGTTTTGGCTTCCCCTAAACCCTGCACCCCAAACCCTAGAACCCAAACCCTAAACCTTTGCTGTTTCGGCCCGACAGTTTTTCTCCACTCGCCTTGCTCCGACATCCCGCGGCCGTTACCCAAAACCACCCCAAGAAACTCGGCTTGATTCTGAGGGTTTAGGGAGTCAAGGGTTGCAGGGTCTAGGGTTGCTTCCCACATGCCAAGACTCTTGTGACCCAAAGTGTGCTTCTGGAGTTGGCCTGGTAGTCGCACCTATCCCCCGCCTGCTTCTGGTTGGATTCCTATCTTGAGGACTCTGGTGCTTGGGAAGGCATCTTAAGGTATCCCCCAAACCCTAACCCAGACCCTATTCAAAGGGGTTATAGGCTCGGTTCTAGACACCCCGTGAACGATCTTTTGCGGTTTCGGAGTTGCGTTTAAAAGCCTGCTCCTGACATGGCTGGCCCCTTAATCTGGTTTCGAGTTAAGGGTTAAGGGTTTAGGGGTAGGGTTTAGGTTGGGATGTTCGCGCTTATACTAACAGTCCTGAACAGGGCTTCTAATGGAGGGTACTAAAGTCCGTATTCAGGACTGGTAGTATAAGGGGGAACATCCCAAGGTTTAGGGATCACAGGGTTTAGGGTTTTTGGGTTTGAGGAAGGTTGTGTGCTTGGAGCAGGGCAAGGAGAATGAACTGTCAAGCCTAGACGCGACTTGAAGGCTCATGCTACAAGTAAGGTTAAGGGTGATGGCTTAAGGGTTTAGTGTTTAGAAAGGCTTGGGATTCAGGGTTTAGGGTTACATGAACCTGGAGTAGGTTTTAGGTCACTTTATCCCAAAAAGGGCACCCTTTTGACTCCTAGGTTACTCTTGGATTCAGGGTTTAGGGTTTAGGGCTTGGGGTTTAGGGTTTAGGGCTTGGGGTTTAGGGTTTAGGGTTTAGGGTTTAGGGTTTAGGGTTTAGGGTTTAGGGCGACTAGCTTACGTTAGGGAAGCTGAGGATGGCCCGCTCCCTCTTCTTGACCGGAGCCGTTCTCCTCTGCAGCGGCGCCTCGACAAGTACCCTAAACCTGCAGGGGTTTGGGGTTTAGGGTTTAGGGACCCTTACCCTCAGCCAGTTTCCCTAAGCTATGTTCTTTCGGCTCCGTGAAGAAGGATATGGTCTTTTGGGGTACAGAAGACAGGATTTGTGCCTCCTTTTTGGGGGTTTAGGGTTTATGGCTTAGGGTTTAAAAGTGCCTGCAAAGCCTCAGCACGACTTTAAAAGGCGCCCTCTTCACGGCTTTCGTGGCGGCGCCCCGCGCCGCACCGGCCCCGACCGCGCCTCATGCCGCCACGGCGGCCCTGAGCACCACGGCCGCAACTAGGGTATAGGCATGTACAGGCTCTATTTTGGGGGGGTTTAGGGTTTTAGTGTGCTTGTGGTTGCAGTTGTGGGCTGCAGGTTTTTTGGGGGGTTCAGGGCCGTGAAGGTTTGAGGGTTTGTAGCTTGGGGTTTAGGGTTTACCTGAACCCTAAACCCTAAACCCTAAACCCTAAACCCTAAACCCTAAACCCTAAACTTGAGGGTTTGAGGTCTTAGGACTCGGGGTTTAGGGTCGGCTGACACCCCTGCATACCTCAGCCGCAGCAGGCGCCGTGACGCTGGTGGCTCCTCAGGCAGCGCATGCTGAGGCCTGCTCCAACACCAAGGATGCCAGAAAGCCTTTTTAGGGTTTAGGGTTTCGGGTTTAGGGTTTGGGGTTTAGGGTTCAGGGTTTAGGGTTTAGGGTATTATGAGAAGTTTACAAGGCCTATTTTATAGGGGCCTAAACCCTAGAACCCCTTTTATAAGCCGTGAGTTTATAAGCCCTATAGGCACCTTAGCCCTAGAACCTCCGCCGCGTAGCTTTTAGTCTTACAGGGCGTTTCCTTCACATAGTGGTCTCCGATATCTCCCCCTGATCTAACACCGCGAGTTGCAGTGATTAGGTTGTTCCTCCTTGCGGTGGGGGGGTGTGGGGGTAGGCCATGATGACGGTTAGCTGAGCTTGACATGGATATATCTTTTGGAAGCTTCGAGGGTCCTAATCCCTTTGTGGCTGCCAACTCCACCCCAGTCGAAGGGAATGAAGGAACGGGATATTCTGTTAAGTGCAATTGCTGCTATTCCTTCAGCCCCTACGAACAAACAAGACGGATGTTTGACATGGATCCCTAAACCCTAAAGGTTACATGTTATATCTGTTGGTGGTCTCTTTAAGTAGGGTTTCTGTTTTGTAGGGGCAGATTCGGGGGCTACGTTAAGGCATAAGGATACAGATAAAGAGTGGCCGCCGGCCTTTATAACCCAAACCGGTTTGACTTCCTGCTGTCCTGCTACATGGTGAAGCAATTTAGGCTTTGAACTTTGGTAGCTTCAATAAACCCTTTTCGACACTTTAGGGTTCCGGGTTCAGGGCTTTGGAGTCTAGGATTTGGGTCATGAGTGCAGGGTATCCCCCCCCACATCCCTACACGCCGCTTGCAAAGGCTTCTCAAAAATCTAAGCCCTGGACTTCCCCCATCCCCTCTCGCCTTCCGCTAGCCCTAAACACCAAGCCCTCGGAGGGCGGCGCCGTGTGGATCCCTGCGCTCTCCGCCATCGGCGCTGGCTTCGCCATCGGCCTCGCCGCCATCGGCTCGGGCGTGGGCCAGGCAGGTGGACCAAAGTCCGGCTCTTTGGGGGTATGTAAAACGATAAGGCTATTCCACAAGAACAGAGACATTTTTTTGATCCCCGTACATCATCGCGCGCAGACCGCATGTCTTGGACGATTTCCTGCCTACAGGAGTTAGCGATCAGATCGATTGAGAACATGCGCTGCAATGGTGAACGTACAGGGTTGAGGGTTTAGGGTTTATAGGGTTTAGTGCCACGCACACACACACACACTACGATGGTCCCGTCGCGGTGGTGAAGCCTCTCAAAATCAAAAATGTTTTTAGTTGCAAGGGAGTGAACCCTAAACGTCGAGCCCTGATTTAAATCAGCCACGGATGTGCCAATACACCAGGGAATTGCCAGCGGCCGCTGCATTGATGGCATCTCTCGTCAGCCAGAGGCGCTCCCCTACCCTCTTCCTGCGGTGGTTTTTTGTGCCTGCTCAACATGCCTTACCCATAGACCGTTAGAAGCGATGTCACGGCACTATGGTGCCAGATGGCTTGGATGTGATTCATTGGGGCTCTCTGTGTTGATCCCAGGCTAAGTGGAACGGCTGTGCAGTTGTTCATGAGGAGCCAGGGGACCTCATTCAGCCCAAAAGAGGTTTAAGAAAAGCCTTAACAAGGACCCTGGGCCTCGTACGCCTCCCTCCCTCCCTTGCACCTCTCCCCTGGCTCCTTGTGCGTTGTAGTTGTACATCCGGGCATGACTTGCTAGAAGTCGTTTCCATCGACCTTCCCTAGTAAAACCCTAAACCCTAAACCCATTATGCTTGTTCTCAGGATCCTAAGCCATAACCCAACAACCTCTCATGGTTCTACAGAGACGGCAGAAGGTTGCAGACGACCTCCGCGGCGTCCTGCTTCTTGGCCAAGTTGGTTTAGGGTCGGGTTTAGGGTTTAGGGTTTCGGGTTAGACCGTTTTGCGGGTATAGAACTTCCTCTTTGTCATACTCTGCCACAAGACTCGGTGACTAAAGGCCAGTGCCAGCAACAAAATCACCTTCGGAAGCAAGCCCGAACGAATCCTAAACCCTAAACCCTCAACAGTAAACCTTAAACCCTATGAACCCTAAAACCTCAAACCCAGAAGCCGGACCTTTAAGTACCGCGCTCCTCGCTACTCACAGGTTCACTTGGGGGCTTCATGTGTTTGTTCGATACTTGCAGGGTGGGGCTCCATTTACCTACTATTTTTGGGGTATATTTTGGGGTTATGACCTGCTAGTTCGTAGGGTTTGGGAGTCACAGGTAGTATTTAGGTGTTGTGTCGAGGGGTCAGTGTAACCCTAAACCGGAACCCTGAACCTTCAAGCACAGCCAATTCTGAGCACTAACTAGGGGAGCGTCCAATCCTGGGTCCTAAACAACCCGAAACCTAAACCCCGCACCCCAAAACCCAAAGCCCTAAGCCTAAAACCTATAAGCCCCGACTCGGGTAGGGAAGGTGCAATTCGCTCGTCAAGTGGGCAGAGCGTCGTGTTAAAGCAGTTCAAAAAGATTCAAAAGAAAGTCCGCAAGGTTGAATTGCGCCCAGGTCCTGTACAATGTACAATGCTTTATCTGCTAAAAAGGCTTGACAATCACCTGGTTAAGCGCTGGACAATATACTTGACTTTCGTTCTCCTCTCAACTCACGGAACTAACGCAAAACCTGTTCTGAAAGGCTGAAGGCTCTGGAAAGCTCTGGAAGGGCTTGAAGCAGTAGTTGGGTCAAGGGGAAGCTAGCCTTCCAGGTGAAAAGCTGAGGCTGTGGGAGACTGAAAGGTTCCGGAAGGGGTGGAACAGGCAGGCTGGAGGCCTGGAAGGCCCTAAACTATGAACCTGGGATACCTAATCCTGAGCACGTGCGAAGGGGGAGCCATACCAAGCCACACCAAGCCCTGCTTTGTGCCCTCAAGCCTATCTGCACTCCCTTTTCTTACGCGCTTCCACTGAATCTTTAGCCCTGCCAATTTCCGGATATTTAACTCGAGGCGGGCCCGGACGATCCTTCACGTAGGTGGTGTAATACATCTTTTTAAGCTGGTTATATATCTGTGTGTTGAAGAAACGACGCCGTAGCATGGCGCAAGATCGACACAAAGGTTTTGAATTGTCGGGTGTTGAAGCCTGCTACAGCCGTGGGGAGCGACGAAACCAAGAGATTTGGGGAGACGATGAGGAGTGCTTGTTAGCATGGCGCAATATAAAGCTACACATACCTATGTCTACGAAAATGATGTACTATATGATATGTGCTAAACAATTTTTCTATATAAACATATATGTATACCTGTATGCGCATCATATGTGTACGCAATCTTTTCTTGTGCTTTTGAAGGTGAAAATTTCTGGGTCCCAGGCTCGAAAGTGGGCCGCGCAATCGAAAGTCGTTTTGGGGGGTGGGCATGGGCCCCGCAGATTCTGAATCCAACGTTTTTCCATCAGTGAGATCCTGGGATGATGAAGGCAGTCTTGGCAGTTGGACGATGTTGCATCTTCGATGTGCTTTTCTGAACCTCCGAAAAATAGGCGGCCTCTCAGGGTTTCGGCGCCTGGTCGTGGTAACACAAGTCTGACGCAGCTCAAACCACACATGAATCCGTGATCCGGGCACGCGCCAACCGCTGCCGTGACTTCGAGAGTCCATCATATACATTTGGTTCACGTGCGACGTGTGCCCTCGCAAGGCACCTTCTTTTTCGAGACCTTTGCAGCGTGCGCCGTTGAAAAAGCTGCGGGTGTGTGCGTTGGCAGCAGGTGAGGTGAGACGAACGGTGCAACTCAAGGATTGGGCACGCGTGCGTCGTAACTCATGACCTCAAGGTCAGGTTTCATGCAGCCATGCGCAGGACATAGGCTTAGAAACATGCAGCGGCCGACAATTGGCCGGATTGCTTCATGCAGATGATATCAGAGACACAGTCGGGATGCACGTTGCTGTGGACCAATGTAAGACTGCACGCTGCAGCTGTTTCTCCGAGTGCCCAGACTCTGGCGTCCAAGCAAGGAGGCCAGTTTTGGAGGTCGTTGGCTGCGCAAAGAATGTAGTTTTGATGTCCGAGTGCTTTACAGGTGCGGACTTCGCGAAGCCAATGAAGGAGGCCAGGTGCCCCTCTTCCAGCTTGCTTGCTCGTGATCCGCCGGAATGCGCTGCTTGAATATAACCTCCAGCCGTGCTTCCGCTATCTTGCGCCCGTAGCACAAGTTGGAGTGTGCCGCTTCGGCAGCTGCACAGGAGGTTCAGGATTTCTAGTGGCTAACCCAAAACCTCAAGCTCGCAGGACTGTGTGCCAAGCCCGTTGCAGTGTCTTTGCCTCAAGCCAGGCTCCAGAGGCAATGGCAGGGCTTACCGCGGAGCATGAAGTTGGCAGGACAGCCTGCGGTAGTCAGTGCGCGGCGTCAACAAATCAACCAAGGAAAAGCAGGCGTTTGTTACTATTTATCTATCTATATAGATAGAATATTACATATAGCATGATATAGTGTACAATACATAATGCTTTCTGCCTCGGGTGTCGCCCCAGGCTCCAAGATCTCAGATCGTTTGTCGAAAGCTGTTTCCGCGTACACTAAGCCCTTAACCCTAAGTCGCTAAACCGTAAGGGTTTAGGGCTTAGCTTAGGGCTTGGGGTTTGGGGTTTAGGGCCCGAAACCCTAAACCCTAAGACCCTAAGACCTGCGCCGCGCGCCCTGAAGGCTGTTGTCCCTGGCCTTCATGGAGTCCTTGACCATCTACGGCCTCGTGATCGCTCTGGTGCCAGCCTTGGGCGGCTCAAGAAACCAGGGCTTGTAGCATTGGGGGGGTGGAAAAGTTCGGGGCTTCACCTGCTCCTTATTATATCATTCTGTTGTTAACCGCCCTTTTTCCGGAGTTGTTTACAAAACTCCCTCCTACAGTCTGCGGAAATCCATCCCTTGCGGCTAGTGCTGTCTTCTATTCTGTTTTCTTGCGACAATCGGGGTTCGCTCGGATTAGCATAAGAACCCTATACCCTATACCCAACTGATTCAAGTCCGAACATCATGACACATATTTACATACATACCTACATACATACTTTCCAGCGTACTTACCGGTTTGCGAGGGGGTGGTTCCGAAGCAAATCCGAGTTTAGGGCTTCAGGGCAGTTGGCGGTGAACGCCTCTGCGAGGCCCTTCTGGCGGTTTTCCAGGAGTTAACACTGGGAGTCGAGAGGAATTTTGTGGCTTTTGGCAGGGCTTATGAGAAGCAAAGCCACGATGTTCAACCCATATAGAAACCCGAAACTCCCTAAACCCCGGTACGAGGTTTCCGTTAACTTGACCAGGTGCTGCTCTTCGCGAACCCACTGATCAAGTGAGCACGGTGGTGAGAGGGGAAGTTCTCCGACAAGAAGTTTGTCGGTCCTGACGAGTGCCAGTCCTTGGCCAACAAAGATCGCGTTCGCTTGTGCGCAGTTCTTTAAGTTATGGTCCCTTGTTGGGGTTCCCATTGTAAGACGCAGCCTCATATTCAGGGCACCGGAAAAGGGAACCCTAAACCCTAAACCCCAAACCCTAAACCCACTTCAAAACTTCGATCTTGGCCGTGCTCCGTTGTTTTCTTGCCCCGCGCCTCTGCGAGGTTGCTCTTCAGTTTTGCAGGTGGCACGCCAACTTGTTGGGAGGATCCCTTGGAACGCAATTCAAGCCACCTCAGCAATTGCTGAGTCCTTAACCCTAAACCCTACACCCTGTAAATTCCTGAACGCTTATCCCATAGCAGGCCCTGTTTAGGGGTTGTGGGTTCCCTTATCAGCCCCTTTTGGCCAAAAAAGGGTTTAGGCTGAAGCCCTTTGTGCCCTAAACCCGTTTTCTGCGTGAGTCTGGGACGTTCTTGAATGTTCAGTTGGTGGGGCTTAGGGTTAGGGGGTGCAAGGAACAGTGTAAGTTATCTAGGGCTGGGTTTACGTAGGTCTTTGCTTTATGCGGTTTAGCGTATGCACCTCTTGATCCGATGTAGCACACCCCCCCCGCCCCCCCCCCCCCCCCCCCCCAAACCCTGAACCCTAACTCTATGAACCTTGAATGCGACACCAAGCCGGAAACCCTACAGCCACACAGAGCCCCAAACTGCTGCCATTTGGGCCAAGCCACAGTTTTTGTCGCCACCGTCTGCTCCAGCGTCCAGCGCCTCCACCCGAAGCATCCCAAGCACCTCTTCCGGCGTTGGGGGGAATAGGGTTTAGGGTTTCAGGGTTTTTCAGGGGCTCAAAAGCGGCTTACAAAGGTTTCGAGCATTGACAAGGGTGGAGGGTTTTGAGGCTTAGAGTTTGGGTCCAGCAGGGCTTTTGGAGTTTAGGGGTTTTGGGGTTTAGCAGAATTCTCCTTCTTTTCGCAGGTTCGCGACCTTTCCTTAGTAGGGTTATGTCTAGGGCAAACTATAGCCAGACGAAGTAGGGTTTATATGTCTTGTAACCAAGGTATGCACTCACAAATACTTGAAGAGTAAACCTTATCTACACTCACCATAAAAACAGTAATATAAGCACTCACCAATATTTAAAGAGTAAACCTTATCTACACTCACCATAAAAACAGTAGTATAAACCCTCACCAATATTTAAAGAGTAAACCTTATCTACACTCAGCAAAAACAGTAGTATAAACCCTCACCAATATTTAAAAAGCAACCTTATCTACACTCACCATAAAAGCAGTAGTATAAACCCTACTTCATATCCTGTTGGGGGAGCTGATGCCCACTTGCAGCTGCTAGCGTGGAGCCTTGCTGTGATGAGCCCTGGAGCCCTCGTTTGGGGTTTGGGGTTTGGGGTTTAGGGTTTAGGGTTTAGGGAAGCTCTAGAAGCCTACGTAAAACCAACTGTGAACCTCCGGGGCTTTCTTACTGATTCCTTTTGGGCGATGCTCAGTGGCACCTTCTTCGTTTTTGAACCCAAAGCCCCAAACCCTGGTCCATTTCTTCACTGGCTGAGTCTTAAATCCTTTTTGAAATCCTTCAGCCCAAAACCCCAAATCCCCAAACACCTTGGACACAGTTTGAGAGCACGCCAAGTCGTACCCTTGTTCCTCTGCTATCAGGGTCAGGATCCCGTCTACAGCGGTTTGGGGGTTCAGGGTTTGGGATTTGCGGGTTTAGGGTTCAGGGTTTGGGGTTTAGGGTTTGAGGTTTGAGGTTTAAGGTTTACTGCGAAAGGGATTGTAGGGACGCAGGGTCTACCCAAGCACTCCACCCTAAACCCTAAACCTCTCTACCATATAACCCTAAATGTTAAACACCAATTGGAGAATTTGATCCATTTCTTTTTTTTTCACCCCCCCGTTGTTCAGCACCAATTGGAGAATTTGATCCATTTTGGCCCTCTGAACCCTTTGACCCCCCATTGTTCAGCACCAATTGGAGAATTTGATCCATTTTGGCTTCTCCGACCCCTCTGACCCCCCATTGTTCAGCACCAATTGGAGAATTTGATCCATTTTGGCTTCTCCGACCCCTCTGACCCCCCATTGTTCAGCACCAATTGGAGAATTTGATCCATTTTGACCCCTCCGACCCCCGTCAGGGAGGCTTCGTGGGGGGTACCCCAGGATTCGGTAAAAATGGCCCGATTCCCAGTTAGTTTTAAATAGAATTTATATAGCGGAAATGACCCCCTCATTTTCTAGATTTCTCTGGCCCTCTCAATGCTGGCCCTCTGAGCCCTTTGACCCCCCATTGTTCAGCACCAATTGGAGAATTTGATCCATTTCGACCCCTCGGACCCCTTGACCCCCCATTGTTCAGCACCAATTGGAGAATTTGATCCATTTCGACCCTTCCGACCCCTTTGACCCCCCATTGTTTGGCACCAATTGGAGAATTTGATCCATTTCGGCCGCTCCGACCCCCTTGGCACCCCCATTGTTCAGCACCAATTGGAGAATTTGATCCATTTCGACCCCTCCGACCCCTTTGAACCCCTTTGACCCCCCCATTGTTCAGCATCAATTGGAGAATTTGACCCACGTCGACCCTTCTGACCCCTTTGACCCCCATTGTTCAGCACCAATTGGAGAATTTGATCCATTTTGGCTTTTTCGACCCCTCTGCCCCCCCATTGTTCAGCACCAATTGGAGAATTTGATCCATTTTGGCTTCTCCGACCCCTCTGACCCCCCATTGTTCAGCACCAATTGGAGAATTTGATCCATTTTGACCCCTCCGACCCTCTTAGGGAGGCTTCGTGGAGGGTACCCCAGGATTCGGTAAAAATGGCTCGATTCCCAGTTAGTTTTACCCCTGAAATGCTGACCTCTCTAACCCTCCATGGTTCAGCACGAATAAGAAATTAAAAAGCTTTTATTTTCGTAATGTTATGGGATTCTTTGGGCGGGTGGGTTTTGTTCCGTTGCCTACACACACTGCTGGCCTAGTAAATGCTCGAACTTGAGATGCTGAACCCTAACCCTAAACCCTAAACCCTAAACCCGAAAGCCAGGATGGCCCGCTCTCTTGTTTTGACCGGTGCTGTGCTCCTGTGCAGCGGCCGGAGCCCCAAGGGACTCGAAGGCCTCAAGTCCTACGCCCCGAGCACCAACCGTAGTTAGGGTTTCGGGTTTAGGGTTTAGGGTTTAGGGTTTCGGGTTTAGGGTTTGGACTGCATTAGGAACCCTAAGCCCTGAACCACCCCGAAGCCCAATAAGCTCAACCTCAAAGCCACTCAAAAGCCGAACCGCCCGCCCACTTGCCCCGAAGCTCCTGGATTTGCCGCACGAAGCTCGGGATGTGTTAGTTGCTCATAAAGGGGAGGGACCTTGGGGCTTCTTAAGGGCTATTTCGGTACAGAGGGACCCTTACAAGGCAATTATAGGAGTCATATATGGGTTATATAGGGGAATAAGATTAAGGTTTACGGAAAAGGGACCCCCCAAAAATAGACCCCCAAATAAAGGAATTCCCTTAGAATCGGGACCCAAGAAGGTACCCCAAATCTCGTAAACCCCCGAACTACTTTTCCCTGCCCACCTATCATAAGGATGACTTGGTAAAAGGGGCCTCTTATCCCCTGGTCCAGCCCTTTGAAGGACCTCTACCCCTGCAAAGCAGGGGCTGTAAGATGCAGGCATCAGCCCATTCGAGCTTAAGGTGCAGACACTTGACAACAAACAAAGAAGAAGCCCAGATGTTACTACAGCATACTAAAAACCCTTACTTACCCTAAGCCCCAGACCTAGACCCTTTTTGAGAGTGATACACTACGGCCCGAAGAGGTCCCTCATAGCTTAGGTCTAGAAAAGCCCCAGCACCCTAAAATCAGTTGAAGTCTTCCGGCTTCCGGGCTTCTGAAACTTGTGCTCGCAGCGGTTCTTGATGCTCAGGGAGAATAACAAACTCCCACGAAGCCGTTACCTACACCTATTACACCCCTAAAGGCTCCCTTGAAATTGTACCAACCCTGAAACCCGCAGACCTTACAACTTCTCTCAGTAAGGCGCGCTCTTCACGGCCTTCGTGGCCGCGCCCCGCGCCGCCCCGGCTCCCACCGCGCCGCACGCCGCCACTGCGGCACTGAGTGGCGCGGCCCAATTGCGGCTTTTTGGGCGTCAAGGGTTTAAGCGTTTCTTCGAGTTAGGGGCTGAGGGTTGAGATTTGGATTTGGGGTTTGAGATGCTGGGGGGGGGGGGGCGATCGGATGATCTCTTCGGCGCCGTCTCTGCTCTCGAGCAGGTGAGGAGCTAACCTGAAGCTCTTCAGCTTGCAAGGTTGAGGGTTTAGGGTTTTATGGTTTCTGTTCCCATTCCATGCAAGTCCCATTCCATGCAAGTCTTTGAGTTTGGGTTTCGGCTCTAGAGGGCTTCAGCAGCAACGCACGGTACAGGGCTTCGGTCTTCCATTTTCGGCAAGGTTCTCTATAGGCCCTAAAACCCAAAGTCCAGAATTACAGAAATCGCGAAGTTCGCAGACCTGAAAATTCGCCTCAGCCGCACTTCCTTAACCTGAGGGGCCGGGGGGTGAGGCGTAGGACCTAAACCATGGGCCTATTTTGGTGTAGGGTTTAGGGTTTCGGGTTCAGGGTTTAGAGTCCAGAGGGTACGCAAGTCCATCTTTCCCAGGTGCCGTGACCCTGGTGGCCCCTCAGGCAGCCCATGCAGAGGCCCCGCTGTTATCGGGTCCCAAGGGAGTGGGTGCAAGGCTGGTAAGAAAACACAAGGTGCCCCAATACCTAGCCCCCATGAACCCCCCTCCCTTAAAGATCCTCCCCTAAACCCTGATTTACCAAACCCTAAACCCTAAACCCTAAACCCTAAACCCTATCTTTTGACCGCCTTTCAAGGCTGCCACCCAGGTCAAGGGAGAGTGGGCAGTTTAGGGTTTATAGTGCTTTAGGGCCTGCGGATTGAGTGGAGGCTACCACGGCTCTGCAAGCCCCGAAAATCCTGAAGCCCCGAATCCCTAAACCTTAAAGGCCCAACCCCAAAAAATCCTAAACGTGACTGTTTAGGGGTTGAGGGCACTTCAGCTGCAAACCCTTAAGCCTCAAAGCTCTGAAGCCCGAAGCCGCCTAAACCCTATAAACCCCCTAAACCCCTAAATAACCCTAAACGCCTAAACCCCTTGACCCCTAAACCCCTAAACCCCTAAACCCCTAAACCCCTAAACCCCTAAACCCCTAAACCCCTAAACCCCTAAACCCCTAAACCCCTAAACCCCTAAACCCCTAAACCCCTAAACCTCTAAACCCTAAACCCCCCAACCCTAAACCCTAAACCCCTTCACCCCTAAACCCCCAAAACCCTAAACCCCCCAACCCTAAACCCTAAACCCCTTCACCCCTAAACCCCCAAAACCCCCCAAACCTTAAACCCTAAAGCCCGAAACCCCTAAACCCTAAACCCCCAACACCCTCAACCCTAAGCCCCAAGAGCCCTCGCAGGGCGGCGCAGTGTGGATCCCGGCGCTCTCCGCCATCGGCGCCGGCTTCGCCATCGGCCTCGCCGCCATCGGCTCGGGTGTGGGCCAGGCCTGGCCTGAGCGTTTGGGCTTTTGGGCGTGGGGTTTCGGGTTTAGGGTTTACAGTTGTGGGGTTCAGGGTTTGGGGTTTAGAGTTTGGGGGTTTAGGGTTCAGGGTTTAGGGTTTAGAGTTTAGGGTTTGGGGGTTTAGGGTTTGGGGTGTAGGGTAGGGTTTAGGGTTTAGGGCAGGTTCCGAAGTTGCTCTGTCATCTTGGGGACAGGGCAGCCTGCGTCAATGATAGGGGCCTTCATTATTGAGATAGTAGCTGAGGGTTGTCTTTGTTCCTCCCCGTTTATCTCCTTTTTTGCAAGGTCGTCTGTCTGTCTGTCTGTCTGTCTGTCTGTCTGTCTGTCTGTCTGTCTGTCTGTCTGTCTGTCTGTCTGTCTGTAGATAGGTATGTTTGTCAATGTGCGAATGCCAATGCCAATGCTTATACAGCATATATATATATATATGTATGTATATGCCAACGCGAAGGCCAATGCACATGCCAATGCATCTGCAAGTGCAATGTATGTAAATACCGCTACACACACATATGTGCATGTCATACACGCATGCGCATGCCTCTGCATCACTAGTTCCTTGCCATGAGGGCATTGCCAGCGGCCGCTGCATTGATGGCATCTCCCGCCAGCCGGAGGCCATTAAACCCAAAACTCTCATTTGCGGGGGAGGGGGGCGGGGCGGGGGGGGTTTGGGCTCAGTAACTAAGCTGTGAAGTTTGAGTGCACAAGGGGATGCTGCATGCAACGGGCAGGTCAACCGCATGCTCGAGTTTTGCAGGAAGTCTTGGGGTTCCTGTTCAGATTGGCCGAAACCTGCAAAACTCCCGAACGTAGACAGTCAAAGCTCCCTCAAGCCAGTTGCGTTCGGGGATTCGCCTTTACAGTAGGGCAAGCCCAACGCCCTGACACATATTTCCCTAGGGAGATGTTAGGAACCGCGCATGGCCCCACACGACCACGCAAGACGGAAATCACCCACATGCCCCTTAGATGCAATGCTCTTTGGACGTTTGGGGTCATGCAGTAGGGTTCCCATGACTCGTGCAGGTGGGCACCCCAACAATCGTGGTTGGAAGGGGAGCGCGATGCCGGATGTTCATCATCACTAATAGGGTGGGTTTGGCGTCGGTTTCCCCCCCGCAGGTTGCCGATGACCTCCGCGGCGTGCTGCTGCCCGGCCGCAGATAGGGGTTGGGGGTTTTTCAGTGTTTAGTTTCGGTCTGCTCCGGGAGGCGTGTGCACTCAGGGTTTAGAGGGTTTAGGGCTTCCAGGCGTGTGTTGTTGTGGGGCTTTAAGAAAAAACCGGGTTACGCTTTGATGATCTTTTTTTGGTGAGGGGGTGGGGGCGGGGGGCTTTGGGGGGGTTGGGGGGGGGGGGGGGGTTGGGGGTGCGGGGGATGTGCGAGGGGGACGTGTGATCAGAAAAGCACCACGGGGGTTTGGGTTTTGGGGGGTTAAGATTTAGGGTTGTTTACAAGTTCTGGGACTAGGGATTTAGTGCTTTAGAGCCTTAATTAGTGTCGGCTTGTAGGGCTAGAGCTAGAGAATGTCTGAGTTTTGGAGTTTTAGGGTTTTCGGGGTTTAGGATTTCTCGAATTAGGGGGCCCCTGATTCCAAGCCAAGCGCGAGGCTCCTGTCCCTGGCCTTCATGGAATCCTTGACCATCTACGGTCTTGTGATTGCCTTGGCGCCAGCCTAAGCCAAACAGATGCACTGCCCGATGTCTCAATTCTGGGATCCTTGTCCAACTCAATGAATCGTCTTAAGCTTTTTACGTGTTGTTTGCCATCTCTTGTTTTCTCAGTAGCTGAAGCTCCATGGGCTAGGGCCAAGGGTTGGTGCTCGCAAAGTCCTGGTACTGGCGCAGGCTCTCCAGGCGCTAAACTGAAAGCCAAACACCAGTCAGAACACTCGGCTTTTGTGAGCTACTTAGAGCGGGACACACAGTCAGTGACAAAACCCTGACCGGACCAGCTGAAAAGAAACGGCACCAAACGTAAGCAGGTCTGAGTCTGAACCCTCATAGCTGCGGAAGGCTCTCTGATCAGATTTCGGAGTGACACCCAAAGCGATACCCAAGCGACGACAGTTTTGGAGCCTAAAGTGCCTCGGAAAGCCCTGGCCCATCCCAGCCCCCAAACCCCCGCGTGGCTTACGAGCGACCTGACACGCGCCCGTCATATTGCATGTTGCCACGTATCACATGCAGCACCCTTCAGCACAAGAGAACCAAGGCCATGGATGACCGCGGACACCTTTCATCCTTTGTAGGGTTACGGGATTCATGTTTCTTCGATCGAACCATGGCCTAAACGCTGACCCGATACCCAGAAGCCCTAGACAGACAAAGGGGAGTGGATTGGGTTCCCAAGCTCGCTATTAGGAGGTAGCTGGGACTCAGACTGCCGGGGGGGGGGGGGGGGGGGAGGGTTAGGGTTTAGGGCAGCTTGTCTCCCCGCCTTCGTATGCCTCCCGAGGTGCTCCTCTTCGCAAACCCTCTGATCAAGTGAGCAAGACGTCGGCGATTTGGAGGAAGTTCTCCTGAAATACCTAGTCCTCGCAAAGATAGAGCACGCCTCTGCAACAAGGCCGTGTCAACTCGACGACGGCCCGTCAAGCACGTGCGACAACGCTAAAGGAGCTCGCGCTCAAAGAAAGGGACACGGTGCAGAAGGTTCAAGGGTAGTATAGGGGTCAGAATAATTTCTCATGCCCTTGTGGTCCCTTTGTGATTTTACTATAACAAAACCCCCCCCCAAAAAAAAAAACCTATTCTAATTATTCAGGCCCCAAGGCCCTAGATGATTTGAAGAGTATTTCCATGTAAGGTTGTAAGTAGGGTACCTTACTCAAAGAGTAATAGGCTCCAGCCCTTAGGATGAGGGTTGCGGTTGTAACTGTGTTCAAGACACTGGCTGAGGTGAATATGACCCTACTTGCAAGTAGCCTTGAATCTTTTGGTGTCCTCCAGCCATCCTGGACCAGGATTTCTTTGGGTTTAGGGTTTAGGGTTTAGGGGTTTAGGGGTTTAGTGGTTTAGGGGTTTAGGGTTTAGGGTTTAGGGTTTAGGGTTTAGGGTTTAGGGGTTTAGGGTTTAGGGGGCATGAGCTCATCAGGCCCATTAGGCGGCATTGCTTCATTGATGCAGGTACACCCGTCCAACCCCCAAGCCCTAAAACCCTGAACCCTTCAAAGGGTATCGCCCTAAATCGAGGACCCCCCCACGCCCCCCAATCCTTCCTTATGCTAGGAACCCCTAGAATGGATACCCTCTTGTGTGGCAAACCCTAAACCCTAAGCCCTAAACCCCAAGCTCTTGACCCCTCAACCCCTCAACCCCTCAACCCCTAAACCCCTAAACCCCTAAACCCCTAAGCCCCTAAACCCCTAAACCCCCAAACCCCTAAACCCCTAAACCCCTAAACCCTGAACCTACATGTGTGGCAAACCCCCTACGATGCCTCTCTACCGCCTTGTCTTGGCCCAGATTAGTCGTTCCACGCCTTGCTCTTAGCGTTAAAGCACCACCGCCGGAATCATCCCAAGCAGCTTGGCGGAATTAGGGTTGCTTCGGGTTTAGGCTTTCGGGTTTAGGGTTATTTCGCGGCTATATATGTATATGTATATGTATGTATGTATATATATATATATATATCTTTATTTATTTATTTATTTATTGTTTTTTTTTTGGGGGGGGGGGTGCATGGATTAGGTGCTCAAGAGGTGTGTTGACTGTATTAAGTATCCCCAGGACCTTAACCCTCGCAGCCCCTGTGCTTCCCAAATCCTTATTACAGGAAGCCAACCCCTAATGTTCGGCAACTTCCAAGTCTGTGAGCCGTTTTAGCGAAGTTTTTCCTTGAATGTTTGTTGGGTTTAGAGTTCGGGGTTTACAGGGTATCAGTAAGGGAGGTTTCCAGGCAGCACCTGCCTGGTCAATCCCTGCACTCACAGATCTTTCCTCCTTCGACCTCAGGGTACCATGGTCATCACTTGTTTGGCCGTCAGTGTGTGCCAGTAATGGATGTTTAGGAATTCAGTTCTAAGATTTACATTTCGGGTCTTGGCCTCGGTGTCTTGACCCTCAACCCTAAGACCTAGTCTAGGCCGACTCAGGGGCTATCTCCTGCTTCCCTCCTGAAGCCCCATAGCCCCGAAGCCCAGAACACCAAAGGGTCACAACCCAACCCTTGAAAATTCACGCGCCACACTCCCAAGCACCATTACAGCCAAAGAGACTACCAATCGTCTCCAGAATAGTTGGCCCAAAGTTGTAGTTAATTACGTTGGCCCCCAAACCCGAAAGCCCTAAACCCAACCCCAGACCTCAATCTCCTATACCCCAGACTCTAAAAATTCCGAAAGTGCCTAAAGTCCCTAAAGCCCCTAAACCCTTTGTCCCCATGATCCCCCAAACCCCTTGAACCTCCAAACTCAAATCCTCTAATTCTCTGAACATCCTAAACCCATGTCCCCCAAACCCCCTGAACCACAAACCCTGATCCCCTAAGCCCCATAAATACCTTACACATACCTTATAAGTACCGCATAAGCACCCCAGAAGTACCCTATACCCTATGATACCTCCCCCCCTTTCAAAACCCTATGAGTACACTATGAATACCCTGTAACCCCTCTATAAATACCCTATAACCCTATATGCCCTATAAATGGCCTCTAAGTACCCTATAACAAACCCTTCAAGTGCCCTATAGATACCCTGTAGTTCCCCTATAAATTCCCTATACATAGACCTTAGGATGGCCCGCTCCCTCGTCTTGACTGGTGCCGTGCTCCTGTGCAGCGGCCAGGGCCCCAGAGCATGGCGGGGGTTTCGGGTTTAGGGGTTTAGGGGCCTAGGGTTTGAGGGTTTTTTGGGCTTTAGGGCATCGGGGATTTTGGGAGTTTTCGGGTTTCGGGTTTTAGGGTTCAGGGCTTTAGGGGTTTTTAGGGCCTTTAGGGTTCTTAGGGGTTTGGAGAGTTCTAGTTTTGTGTGGTTTCAGGGTGTTAGGGTTTAGTGGTTATGGTTTAGGGTTTTAGGGTGCTAGGGTTTGGTCGTTCAGGGTTAGGGTTTAGGGTTTAGGGGTATAGGAGGTTAGGGTTTTAGGGTGTTCGAGGTTTGGAGTTTTAGGGCGTTCGTGGTTTTAGGGTCTTAGGGTTTTAGGGTTCGGGGCTTAGACTTAAGGGGAAAGGGCACCTTGCGGTTTTGGGGAGCAACGTCATGTCCCCTTGATTGGGTGGAAGAGGCTCACATTCAGAGGCTTTAAAGACCAACCTACAGTCTGAAGGTTTTTGGGCGTTTTGGGCCAACAAAACCCTGATCCCAAAAGCCTAAAACCCTAAACCCCCCTAAGGTGCGCTCTTCACGGCCTTCGTGGCTGCGCCCCGCGCCGCCCCGGCCCCCACCGCGGCGCCCCACGCCGCCACCACCGCGGCCCTGAGCCGCGTGGCTCCAAAGGAGTCAGGGATCTTTGCAATCCCAAGGCCTGATATACATATATATATATATATATAAACCCTAAATCCCTTTTTAAACCCTTTCAAGCTCCACAAAGTTGTGGGTTTTGGGGTGTTGGGGGGCCTAGTTTCAGCCGCCGAAGAAAAACAGCTGTAAGCCCTAAAGCCTAAACACTTGTGAAACTCACCCTACTTAGACCCGCTAAGAGCTCCGAGGTCGTATCTTTCTTGCTTGTCGTAGTCTTTCTCTGACACCCTAGCACCCCCTGCGTATCCGCAGGCGCCTCGGGGCCCAATAGGAAAAAGTGCTGCGTAGTTGACCGCTCTAAACCAGCTCCTCCAAAACACTACACCCAGTACGTGGGTTGGCCCAGTCGTTCCTAGCATTTTGAATTCAGGGTCTGGGGCACAGCTGAAGACAAGCTTCTGGGAAGTTCGGCCGTCGATGTGCTCATCCCTTCTGCTGTGAACACTAGGGGTTGAGGGCGAACTTCAGGGTTCAGGGTTCAGGGTTCAGGGTTTAGGGTTTAGGGTTTAGGGTTTAGGGTTTAGGGTTTGGG